>JASVEL010008739.1:0-50888 GCA_032618575.1 Nicotiana noctiflora | reverse complement strand
GCTATCGACCGGACCACGCCCCGTCGAGCTCCACCTCGGTTCCACCGGAAATCCATAAACAACGGCAGCCGCATTTCCTCCAGTCCAAAGCTTGTATATTCATTTCTTCTCTAATCGAATTCGAACTCATCTAACTGGTTCGTTATTCATTGGCTTAACAGGTTTGTTTCCATATCATTTTTCTTTGTTATTCGAATTTGCTTCGGATGGATCGAATTTGAGAATATTCGTTTTATGTTTAACTTCCTCTTGATTCCCGTTTACTTGGTGTGTCGATTGCTTGTTAGCCGAACTATTTTGTTGAAATCTCTTAAAAAAGATCATAAACTATATCTGTCATGTTGTTTGGAATCATGTATTTACTATTCTGATTTGCCTCGAGCATGTTCGGTTAACGAAAGTTCAATTGAATGTTCATTTTCTTTGCATAGAACACCTCAACATTTTACGGTATTGAAGTATCTCTTGGGTTAAAAGTTTCTCTCGAGTCGAAAAGTATGATTTATTTGAACCTTAGAACTGTTTGAACGAGTTTGAATCCGCAACACATATTTTCATGATTTGTTGTTTAAGTTCTATGACTGCTCGTATGCTTGTTTGAATTGATTGCGAGTGAATTGGAATGTTGGATTTATTAGTAATCATTGTAGTATGTTTGTGAGTTGATATCCTGCTGTTTGAATTGAAATTTGGTTGTGACATGGATATTGTTTGTTTTACTATTTTGTGAGTTGTGATGGTTGTCATTAAGGCTTATATTCAGATAAGTTCAATGTTTAGCCATTGAGCATGGGTTTTGTTTGGTTGAAATTGATTAGAAAGTCTTTAAGGATTGCTTAAGGAATTGTTTAATAAAAGTGGGGAACAAAACATAGTGGTATGTGGATGGGTTAAAAGAAGTAATTAAAATATCCCATCCATAACTTTTGAATTAAATAAAGAAAAGACACATAGTATTGGGGCTGTAAGGGAATATCATGGGTAGAGATGATTTAAATAATAATTTTTAAGAGCTGGCAGGGTAGTTTTGGGCTACAAATGCTGAAAGATTTGGATATAAATACGGGGAGACACAGTAGAGAAAAGGAGGACAGAGAGAATAAGAGGGATAATTGGAGAGTCTCAACAGAGAAGATAAAAAAAAACACTGGAAAAAGAGGGAGACAGTAGACAGAGAGTTTAAGAGAATTGGTTACTATTCTATTAGAAATTATTTTAGAGGATCTTTCCATTTTTCTCTTCAATCGGAAACTCTTTCAAGTGGTTTGAGTTTGGTTCGGGTGTCGATTTGGTCAAGATTGTTTGAAACTGGGTTTTTTTTTGGTTCATTGAACTATAATCTTGGATTTTGGAGTCTGTTTTGGGTTGAATATTTCATTGGATTCGAGTTTAACATTTGCCAAAAGTGCTGCGAACTTGTAGCTGAATTCTGGACTGTTTACTTCAAATTCTTAAGTTCAAAAGTCGATCTTGAATTGCTGCTGTTACTGCTGAGACTACTGCTCCTCACTCTCTTCTTTGTTCCTTTTCTTATCCCAGGTACACATCCTTGAGCTAAGTATGTAACACTACTTGTGAAGTGTTTTGGTTGAAGAAAAAATGGAGATCTTTCCTCCTAATAAAAATGTCATTTTCTTCTTAGTTTTAGTTGGTTTCGTTGCTAATTTGGATTATTGTTTTACTGCTCTGATTTAAGGATGTTTTCGTATTTGCTATTTATTTTATATATTAGCTCGTATTGGATTTGGTTGGTTCGATGGCTAGGAAAGTCTTTAAATTCCTTGTTGCACTCTTTAGTTAAAAGATATATATTAAAGGCTTCACTATTATTTTGGTGTCGATTGGTATTAAGGTATAAAGTATTAATTTAGTCACATATGTAATAGAAACCATTGAATAGAAGTTAATTGTGTCTGACCCGTAAGTTTAATGGATTATTTTTGTAGATTTAAAGTTAATTTAGAGCTAGTATGTTTGAGCTTCAGTGATATCATATTTTTCTTTAATTGTCATTAGTCAGTTAAGGTTTACTCAAATCACTTGAATACATTGAAGTCAATTTTTTGTTTGTGATTTTTTCTTACATTGAATACATTAGTGAATCGCGGTTAGACATTGGAATCATAAGTTATTTAAGAAAATTTGTTATTGTTGGGATGAGGGAATGGATCTTAATCGAAACTAAAGAGAAATTGAACTTTAAATGTCTCACCATTTACTATTTTTGTGGTAGATCCCGTTAGTAGCATTTTTCGGCCGGCCATATCCGGGTAGGTGAACATTTAGGAGCGTTAATCAAATAAATTGTCATAGCTACGGGTACGGTTCCCGTGACATAGTTGTGATGTTGTATATAGATTAATTAACATTCTTTTTATTGGATTGGCGTGAAAAGATTAATAAATGTGAGGCTACTGTAGTAAACTTGTCAAGAGGCCGGTAACTAAAATACATTAATGTGCTAGACACAACAATGACGCCGCACGTTTGGAAAACAAAAAAAAACTAAGAAGAGGAATTTTTAGTAGACGTAGATTCAAAGTAGTAAATAGTAATTCTATTTGATTCTTTTCCTTGTGGGACTTTTTGCAACTCTACGTTGTAGGGGTGGACATCGGTCGGTCCAGTTAAATTAATCCCGTTTATCCTTAGAACTCCGAGGTGTGCCATTTAGCTAAAATCCTCGGCCATCGCAAATTACAAACGCGAAATTGCTTTAGGCGCGCTAGTTAATAATGTTACTCTCAAAAATTCGGGTGCACATTTATGTGACCCATATCCAAATCTCAACAAAGTCGAAATGTGTCGATACTCACGGGTACATTGATTGTGACGTGGTTTGAGATGCATTTTGATGATGTTGTAATTCTTTTTATTAAAATAATGAATAATAATATTAAAAGCGGTTAAACGTTAAAATCTACACATAAGTTAAAACATGGTATAAATTAGATAAATAAGCCAAATACAACAGTTGAGCGACCGTGCTAGAACCACGGAACTCGGGAATGCCTAACACCTTCTCCCGGGTTAACTGAATTCCTTATCCGGATTTCTGGTTCGCAGACTATTAAACAGAGTCATTCTTTTCCTCGATTCGGGATTCAACCGGTGACTTGGGACGCCCTAAATCTCCCAAGTGGCGACTCTGAATTAATTAAATAAATCCCGTTTCGATTGTCCTTTGATTGGAAAAACTCCCTCGCTCCCTCGCGGGTGCGGAAAAAGGAGGTGTGACATCGGGGGCTTCAGGATGTTTTCAGGAAGTTGAACTGAAAATTTTTAAGTTGTAACAGGTCTGAGATATCTAGCTTCTGGTATTTTCGCATCTGCGGAAATAGGACCGCAGAAGCGGTTCTGCAGATGCGGCCCCATGAATGCAGAAGCAACCCAGGGGAGGCTGGGGTTGTTTCGCGGAAGAGGGCCATTTCTGCAAGAGCGGTCCCCGCAGAAGCGAGAAAAATCTCGCAGAAGCGAGGTTTGACATGGCGAGGGATTTCTGCAGAAGCAGACCATGTGCCGTATAAGCGGTCTTGCAGGTGCGATGATTGGGCCGCAGAAGCGGTCCTGGCCCTTAAGGGAATAGTCACAGAAGCGACACAAATTTCGTAGAAGCGGACTCGCCTAAGCGAGTGTATTTCCGCAGAAGCAAAACTCGTCAGTGAATTAAAGAAAACAGTGTATCAAATTTCAGAGTTCAAAACACACACTTTTAACTTCGGGGAGAGGCTCTAGACTCGTGACCCCAGATCTTTTGGGAGTGTCATTTCGGTTTTCGCACTTCTCAGTATTTATTCATACTATTATTATTGGAGTTATTATTGACTAATATATTCTTCTTGAGTTGCCCTTTTGGGGACTGGTTTTTATCTATTTTGAAAACAGTTGTTGCCTAGCTTTAGTGTTGGGCGCCATCACGACCGGATTTGGGTCGTGACAATGCTAGACTCTGGAATGTAGACACTCGTCACCACGCCTATACACCGCACTCGATCATTTAGAAAATAGCACGTTATTATACTCTAATCCTATTCCCTCAAAGCTAGGATAGATCAAACACTTACCTCGACGACTTATAGTTAACTCAGTCCTCATGCAATGCTTTTCTTTCAAATTTCGCTCCAATTCAGTCGTGTCTATACACAATTTATTTAATATCATCAATTCTACTCAACAAACCAGCCCAAGTTGCCTAATTAAAATCCTTTAACATGCTGTTCAAAAATTGCAAACCCAATCCCGGACTCTCATGGTCAAAACACGAGGTTCGAACCAAAATAAATTCACTCATAACCCCACGAATCCAAAGATATAATTTATTTTATGATTCTACCCCAAATTGAGGTTGAATTACCCAAAATTCTCAAAACCTTAACTTTGCTCAAATCCCATGATTTATACCTTGTTTTCATGATTTAGGCTTAGAAACTAGTTAATTAATGAAAGAAAAGTAAAGGAAATAAGCGGAAAATCACTTACTCAAAGGGTCTTGAAGCTTGGGGGCGTTAATGGCTTCCTAGGGCTTGTGGGAGAATAAGACTCGTGTAAAATTTATGAAATCCAATGTTCTAGTTCTATTTTTAAAATAACTGGGCATTATTTTTGTTCTACGCAAGCGCGTGAACAGTACTGCGATCGCGGAGAGGAAAGGTTGTAGTCTACGCGATCGCAGAGAGGAAAGGTTGTAGTCTACACGATCGCGTGAGGATTGCCACATCGCGTAGAGGGAATTTACTGGGGTGGTCCGTTTGCTATATGCGATCGTGTGAGCGGGTTTGCGATCGCGGAGAAGAAAGACTGGAAGCTACGTGATCGCGTGAAATATGATGCGATCTCGTTGAAGGAATGGCCAAAGCAATGCGATCGTGTAAACGAGGCCGCGATCGCGTAGAAGAAAACCTCTGTGTAAAAATTGCATCAAAGCTGCTAGTTTTTCTAAGTCCGAAACACCTCGAACCACCACCAAAACACCCCCAAGCCCTCGGAGCTCCAAATAAAATATGTACACTGACTCAAATACCTCATACGAACTTGCTCGAGCGATCAAATCACTAAAATAACATCAAATTCAAAGAATCACCCCTCAAAACTCATAATTTCATTTCAAAGTTCATCAACCTCTAATTTTTGATATTTAGGTCCGAAACACGTCAAACGACGTCCGATTTCGACCAAAATTTACAAATAGCACTTAACGCATATGTAAGACCTATACCGGGCGTCGGAACCAAAATATGGGCCCGATACCTATATTTTCTAACTCATTTTCATTTATTCTTAATAATTTCATAAAATCATTTAATAGAAAATTCATATCTCGGGCTCTAGGCCTCGAAATTCGACTTCGGGCACATGCCCGAGTCCCATATTTTTCTACGGACCTTCCAGGACCATCCAAACTCGGGTCCGGGTCCGTTTACCAAAAATGTTGACCAAAGTCAACTATATCAATATTAATATCAAAATTCTTCAATTTTTTCACAAAATTCACATATTTCAACTTAAACAATTTCCGGTTACGTGCCTAGACTGTGCACGCAAATAGAGGAAATATAAAATGAGGTTTCTAAGGCCTCAAAAGCACGGAACAGATGAGGAAAACATGTGATGACCTTTTTGGATCATCACAATCATGTTCGCGTGGCTTCAACACGTTCGCATAGCATAGTGTAGGCCCCAGAAATTTCCTTCTACGCGTTCGCACACCCTCCTTCGCAAATGCGTACAACAAACCTGGACCCCCCACCCCCGATTTCTTCTTCACGTTCGCACACTTCCAATCGCGAACGCGATGCCCCCATGCCAGTTTTCATCGTGAATGCATCACTTGTGTTGCGATCGCGAAGGGTTATTTCCTTATGTGAATTTTCCTTAAAAACATAACAGTGTGCACGAGATTTTTCTCACTTTTCCACACGGGCTCTCCTTTTTCACCATCCTTAGACAAATTTCAAGCTTCTCTTTCTCCATAGCTCTTTGGGTAAGTGTTCCGAACTTCATCATCTCCTAATTTCTTCATCTAATCACTAAGTTCCTAGCCCTAAGTCATGAATTCAAGGTAGAAAATAGGGGTTTTTGGTAGAGCTAGGACTTTGGGGATTTTGGGTGATTCAACCTCAATTTGGGGTCGAATCTTAAAATAAATTATATGTTTGAACTCGTGGGATTATGGTTTGGATTTTGGTCCAAGCCTCGAGTTTGGACCATGTGGGCCTGGGGTCAGATTTTGGTAATTTTGGAAGAATGATGGAAATTTTATTTCTAAGCTATGTGATTATGTTTTT
The DNA here is from genome assembly GCA_032618575.1 of Nicotiana noctiflora. Taxonomy (NCBI): domain Eukaryota; kingdom Viridiplantae; phylum Streptophyta; class Magnoliopsida; order Solanales; family Solanaceae; genus Nicotiana; species Nicotiana noctiflora. The sequence continues at coordinate 44,604 of JASVEL010008739.1, read as the reverse complement.
GAGCTCTTATTGATATTATTGAACTAGATTATGCCTAGATATCATTGTTTCGAAGTTGGATTCTATAGGAAAGGCGGTTTTAGAGCGTTGATTGCTATTTTTGGACCGGGGTAAGTGTTTGTTCTAACTTTGGTTAGAGGGAATAGGATTAGGATATTATTTGCTAATTTCTAAATGATGTGTACGGTGTATAGGCATGGTGACAGTTATCTATACACCAGAGTCAAGTATGACTGATGGTCTTAAATGTGTTTGAACCGGACTTTGTGAAATGTCTCTCTTGTATAATTGCTTAGTCACATATTTTGTGAGCGATTGAGGAAGGATTTTGATTGGTATATTATTGGAGTATCGATTTGAATTAGTATTTGATAATTGGGAAAGAAGTGATTAATAGAGAAAGTGTGGTGACTCTTCCCTTACCGGGACACGTAGTTTATTATTGTTGTTACTCCCTTGCCGGGATATTTGGGTTGTTAGTTGTACCCTCGCCGGGTTTATTCGTTATTTTGTTGAATTTCCTTAATGGGACCTCTTTTAGAAAGATTACTTGTGTTATTTTTTATAATATGGGATCGTGTGGCACGCCGTCCACTTATGAAATATGAATTGGGATAGTGTGGCACGTCGTCCAATTGTGATTTATGAAATTGGATCGTGTGGCGCACCGACCATTATTACATATATATATTTTGGGATCGTGTGGCATGTCGTCCGCTTAGAAACTAATAAATAGGATCGTGCGGTGCACCGTCCACTTATATATGAGTTAAGGTATTGAGATAGTATAGTTGTTATATTCATTGGTCTGTTTTCACTGTATCTCCCCCCCCCCCCTTTCCCATTTAAATTGATATTCTATGTCGTTATTGTTTTTGCTCTGTATATATACATATGTCTACACATATTGTTTTAGGTAGGTCTTGTCTAGCCTCGTCACTACGTCGTTGGGGTTAGGCCAGGCACTTTCCAGCACATAGGGTCAGTTGTGTTGATGCTACACTTTTGTGCTTTTTGCACAAATTACAGTACCAGATCAGCTTTTGGACCATAGCAGTAGCCTATTCGACTCGGAGCTAACTTCAGTCCAGGAACTTCGAGGTAGCCTAGCTGGCGTTCGCGGGCCAAACTCCTTTTCTATATTTAGTTTGTTTTCTTGTACCAAGACAGACGTTTGTATTTCCATTCAGACTTGTTTGTAGCACTCTTTAGTAGTCCGTGAGCTAGTGACACCAGATTCTGGATAGAGATATATTTTAAACTTCTGCATTTGATTTCATTTTTATTAAACTTAAAGTCTTCCACACTTATTTAATTATTTTTCGTATATTTATATTGTTGAGATTTATTAGAGAATGTTTAAAGTTTGGCTGGTCTAGCTCCGTTAATAGGCGCCATCACGATTCCCGATGGTGGGAAAATCCGGGTCGTGAGAGCTATTGCTAATATCATAGTTTGCTATATATAAAAATAATAATAATACATAGGTTATAAACACTACTAAATAAGAGATTAATAATACCAAGTTATTACGCATATTATTTTCTCTAATGTATTCTACCAAATGATCCCTTCCGTAGAATTAGATGTACATACATTTTAAATAAATGCAAAAGGGCAGTGAGACACTCACAACTTCAACTATGTAATTGAAATTTTTAGATCCTTATTAAAGAAGTCAAATTTCCTACTTCCTTGGGGCCATACCACTTATAGCCATAGAGAAATGCTAGGCGTAGAGTAGTTAGTTAATGAAAGCTATTGCATTTGGAGAAGTCCTATTTAGTACATACCCTTTTAGTATAGTGGGGGACGCCCTTAATAAGTTTGACTCTACTGAAATAATTATCTTTATGCATTTGCTGAAGAAAAAAATCAATAACAAGTGTTCATAAATGATTGGTTTATTACTCATGAAAATACATGGATACTGAAGTGAGATAAAAATTTGCACCGGCCAAAAGACTATGCTAGAGTTTAGCACAGGCGGATCTATAATTTTTTAGACATGGGCGCATCACTAAAAAGTTGAAAAAATGAAGTATTAGTTGCTAATTAATCCTTGTTTCTCAAGATAAATAACCCAATATACAACCAAACGCACCATTCAATTATTTTGCAGCATGAGTGTCAATAAATAACATTAGACTAGTTTTAGAAAAATATATACATAAACTAGGTTAGATCATGGGTTCACGTGCCTCGTGATTGAGGCTATAAATTTGCCCCTATCATTTAGACATAAATTTGGTTAAAACTTGAAAAAAATATTAAAATTGTGCTGGAAAAAACTTTTGAAAGTTGAAGTTGTGTTTAGACATGTATTTTATTTGAAAAACTCAAAGTTTTGTAAGTGAAAGAAAATTTTCACCCAAAAACTGATCATATTTTGTGAACAAATGATGTTTTCAATTTATTAATTTTAAGAGAGTATCCAAAATCTATAGCTAAACGGGTGTTATATTTCAAAACATGGTATCAAACTATTTTAAATTCAGATATCAGTGATGAGGAATCCATTGTTTCACGGTAGAAGAGGAACTTGATGGTGAACCATGGTTCCATGATATTAAAGAATATTTGAGGATGGGGGTGTACCCAGCGCAAGCCACGGGATATCAGAAAAGGGCTACAAGGCGACTAGCAAGTGGATTCTTCTTCAGCGGAGGGATTGTATACAAGAGAACCCCGGATTTGGGTTTACTGAAATGCATAGATGCACAACAGGCCTAATTATACATTTGCATATTATATGAATGAACAAACAAGTAAAAAAGGTGCCCTATTGTTTGCACAATACCTTAATGGTTGCATTTCCTCAACAATATTAGATGAGTTTTCAAGTTATCAATGCCTATCAGTACTCCAATATATCTTAACTTGCAATTAAACTCTTATGAAAATGACATCAAAATTGGCAATTGAATGTTGACTAACAAATCTCAAGGAGTATGACACCAGATTTTAGGTAGCAGCTATCGGTCTGTAGCCTACTTCCTAGTAGAAAAGTACCTAGATTTGTACAACTTTTAGGGAAGTCCTATTATTTAGGTGTAGTTGACTGGCTAATATATTGTGGGCTGGCATTGGGATTGCTCCCAATCATTTTGTTTAATATTGCAGCATCCAAAGCCAACTTTTTTAAACCTCTTGTTTGGACTCAATTGGCTCAAGGAAAATCCTAACTCAAACTTCTAGAGAATTATAGTCGGTTTGGCCAAGTTTGTTTTTGTCCGAAAGTTTTTTTTTTCTTTCTCAAAAGTAGTTTTGATCAAAAATTAAGGTACTTGGCAAGCTTTTGGAAGAAAAAAAAAGTATTTTTGAAGAGAAGCAAAAGCAGAAAAAAGTAGTTTCTCTCCAAAAGCATTTTTTTGAGAATCACTTTAGAGAAAAATATACTTAGAAGCAGTTTTTAAAGCTTGGTCAAACACTAATTGCTGCTCAGAAGTACTTTTCAAACTAATTAGTCAAACATCAACTGCTTCTCACCAAAAGTAATCACTTTTGAAAAAAAACACTTTTCAAAATAAGCTAAGTTTGCAGCTTGGCCAAATAAGCTATTAATCATGTACAGTTGAATTTAATTCATTTGCTTATTCCAGTAATGTTGGAATTCTTTGTGAGATATTTTATTGGTAACAATGAAATAGTCACACATATATTGGTCAATGAAATCTAAAATTTAGGATCAAAAGCTTATTAATATTAACAAATCTCTTAATCTGAGTTGGTAGTTCTTGAACTTGATAATGCAATCAAGTTCGAAGTTGAATACTAGTTTTTGTTTCAAGTTTATTGAGTTAAAAAATGCATTAAGGATCATGTCACGTAGCAAAAGTTGTATTTTGCTTATGACAGATCAGAAGGTAATTTGTTCTTTGATTTAATTTAGATATTTAATAGATGAAAAATAAATTTACTTCAACTAATATCTATGCAGAGATTCAATGAACTTAAAATTAGAGATTAACCTACAGAGCAATAGGAAAATAGAGCTCAAATCTTAATCGAGGCAAAACAATGTGTTCAAATTTCGGTATAAAAGTTAATTGATATATATAATATATGTCAAAAATAATAAATACCTAGTTGAGGTGCGTAATGTGTACATTCAAATTCCGTCATATTAAAACATAATATTATTGCTGTCATTTTCGTAATAGTAGTAGTTAAATATATGACTAGAATTACAGTACTTTAGTTCATGTGTCTTTTCCTACAAGAGACTAACTAGATGGGGATTGGTTGAGCATGAATCAAAAAACAGTATATCTAAAATGACCAGCACATGCATCATATATGAAGACAAGAGTGGTTAAACACATACAAACAAAAACACAAAAGAACCCCAAAATGACTTGTCCATGGATTATGAAATTTTCTAGTAGCTCCACTGCATTTTTTAACACCCATGTTGAATACATATATTGTGATTCGACTAAATTCTGATTCGTCTAAATATTTTCTAACAAAAATAATTTTATATTTAAAGGTTAAATTCGAGACTTTTAATGAAGGATGAAGGGGTACCGAAAACTCCATCCAACCCATGTTAGTAGCTCAACTGCATCTAATAGTAATGCGCTATTTGCAATTTAAAGCTTAAATTTTCCTTATAGCTTGTTTGGTCAAAAGTTTTTTTTTTTTTTTTTTTTGCCAAAATTACTTTTAGACAAAAATTGAGGTGTTTCGCTAAGCTTTTGAAAGAAAAAAAATGTACTTTTGATGAAAAACAAAAGTAGTTTGAAGAAACAGAAAAAGTAGTTTCTCTCCAAAAGCACTTTGAGAAGTACTTTTGAGAAAAATGCACTTAATTAGAAAAAAATTTTTAAAAGTTTAGCCAAATACTAATTGCTGCAGTGCTTTTCAAACTAATTAGTCAAACACAAACAACTTCACACCAAAAGTATTTTCTCAAAATAAGTTGATTTTTACATGGCCAAATAGGTTATTAACGGCGGAAGAAAGACTTACTATATGATTAGACAATTTTTAACTAATTGCAGATATAGGTCTCCAAATTATATACGTATGAGATTTTTCATTTTGTGTCACGAGGTATAAGGGGTAAAAGAGAGACTAGTATGTTATAATCTATCAAATTAGCTTTTGCATTATAAGTAGATGCAACACTAATATATATTATTCCTTTTGCACTAAAAAGAGAATATTATAATGGTCATGGTCATAATGATCATGGTCACCATTTGAGATTTTAAGGAAGTGGGGAAAATGGGGAATCTCTATACTTTCCCATAGTATATATTGTTATATCCATCCATTCGTTTTATTCATTCAAAATAATGTGATTCCCCAACAAATTCCTTTTTCCTTTAAGCAGCTGATGATGTCCACCATGATGACTATAATGTTTGATTTGATATTTTTAATTATTTTATAATTTATATTTGAAGCTAAAAAATATTTTATCTGGTTTCATTTTATATGATAATATTATTGCTCCCTCCGTTTCAATTTATGTGAACCTATTTGACTGGGCACGGAGTTTAAGAAAAGAGAGAAGACTTTTGATCTTATGGTGTAAAATGAGTTACCTTTATTTTGTGTTGCTATAAATTATTGCATAAAGGTAAATTATTTCCAAATAAGGAAAGAGGTCATTCTTTTTGGCACGGACTAAAAAAAGAAATAGGTTCACATAAATTGAAACGGAGGGAGTATTAATTAATTTGATACCATGTAGCTTTTTTCTTTTCATGGATTTTTAAAATATTTAATAAACTTTAGAATATAAGAATTATAGTTTCGGTGCATTTGATGTATTTTAAAAATGATTTTTGTTTTAACTAAAGATTCTATTACTGAATCCATATATAAATTTTTAATGTTTGTGTGCTATCCCTTTTTTAGAAAAGAAACCAAAGAAAAAAGGGGCCCTATATGACGTGTGCCGATTTTGATTATACATTATTCACTTTGCAATTTGTGGAATGTGCAAGAGAAAATCGACACAATTATTGAGTTGGTGCTGTCCAATAGGAACTTTAATATGTTTATATAAAAATATATCGTGTGGTACACGAGTTCGAATTAATAATGACACCGTTTGACAAAATAATAGGAGTAGTAGTTATCTGATTTCTCATCTAACAGTTTACATGCATGTGATTTTGCTTTTTTATTTTGTTTTAAAATAAGTGTTCAGTTATGTAATTAAATTTTTTTTTAATTTTTTTAATAAAATACCTCTACTATATATATCCCTAAAAAAGTTTTTTACTTCTCACATTAATATTTAATTAAGAATAATTTAATCATAATAAATATTTTTATATATAATTTAATATTTTTTTAATAAACATGCTAAAAGTAAAATGGATATTTATTATTAACAAAAGGGGATACCTAGATCTATTCAAGCAAGTCCAACTCAAAATTCACCTTTCTGTTTCAAAACACAAAAGGGGTTTTGAGTCTTTTTGACATACTGTTTTCTAGAGAGGCACAAAAACAATTAATGAGGAAATTATTCCTTTCTTTTTTCAAATGATTACTTTTTTCTCATAAAGTGTTTAGATAATATCACAAGAGCAGGGATGAAATTGTTATGATCTGTCGATTCTTAATTATAAATTTTATGTTCGAGCTCTTACAATACAAAATATTTTGATAGGGAGTGTTTTACCTCTTTAGTCGGCCTACCTAACCCAAAACTAGAGTAGTAAGTATTTGGATATAACAATGGTAAAATTCCAAAAAAATGGTAAAAAAAAAATTAAGTGAAAATGATATATTTGAAATTTAGAATTGTATTTGGACATAAACTTTAGTTTGGGATGTATTTGAAGTTTCGTGAGTGATTTGAGTGAAAAATTTAAAAAATAGTTTTTTGGAGTTTTTCAAATTTTCGAACATTTCGAGGTTTGATTCTCAAGTAAGGGTGTATTCTGGGCCGGTCCCGGGCCTAAACGGGCCTCGCGGTCCCGGTCCTGGCGGTCCCGGTCCTAAACGGTCCCGGGCCTGGCGGTCCCGGTCTTCGCGGTCCCGGTCTTCGTGGGCTTGGTGGGTAAGACCGGCCCGTGACGGGCCTAAGCCCACATGGTCCCGGGCCTGGCGGTCCGGGCCTGGCGGGCTTCGTGGGCTTTTAATAAAAAAAAATTATTTAATAAGTATATATATGTTAACTATATATATGTTAAGTGTATGTATATATATATATATATGTATGTATGTTATATATATATATGTATGTATGTTAAATATATATATGTTTAGTATTTATATATGTTAAATTTATATATGTTAAGTATATATATATAGTAAGTTTATATAAGTTAAGTATATAAGTTAAGTTTATCTACGTTAACTACATATATATATTAAGTTTATATAAGTTAAGTATATAAGTTAAGTTATTTATATATATATATATATATATATATATATATATATATGTATTAAGTACTTATATTAACCAACTTCACAAATTGCAAATTGTTGAAGACTTGAAGACTTGAATACTTCAATTCACCAACTTCACAAAATTTCACAAAATTGGAATAATAATATAAGCAATTGAGAGAGATTGAGAGAGATTAAGATAGATTGATGAATTGGTGAGTTAAAATGAAATAATGAGGGGTATTTATAGTTGAGAATTGGGAAAAAGTGTAATTATATAAAGTTTGGGGTTATATTAAAGTTTGGGGACCATTTGGCTAAATTTTAATAGCCAAAAACGGCTATTTTTGACCTCCAACGGCTAGTTTTTAAATCTGGCCGTTGGGCCATTTAAAAAAAAAAAAAATTTTTTTTTTTTTACCGTTGGGACCGGTTGGGGCTACTCCAGGGGTAGGGGTAAGGTCTGCGTACATACTACATGTAACGACCCGACCCGTCGTTACGGGAGTTATCGCCCCGTTTTCTTCATTTAACACTTCAATATGCTAATTTATGTGTGTTCGGAAAGTTAGAAGCAAATCGGAGGGAATTTAGATAGAAATAAGGCCATAAATCTCTTTATGAGAAGAACAAGTTGGAAAAGTCAACCGAATGTTGACCGATGAGTTAGATAGCTCGAAATGAAAATCTGATAATTCGACTAGTTTCAGGGGATCATTTATGACTTAGGAGAGCAATCAAAATCAAATTCGGAGGTCCGGTGTAGTTTTAGGCTTGAATTGGCTAAGGTTGAATTTTGGCGAAATTCGAACGGTAGGTGAGATTTTGATCCGGGGCTCAGAACGAAATTTCGAGAGTTGCAGTAGCTCCGTTAGGTGATTTTGGATATGCGTGCAAAATTTCAAGTCATTCGGAGGTGTTTAGGTCGGGTTTTAGATCAAATGCAAGTTTCGAAAGTTTTGGAAGCTTGAATCCGATGTAAATTTGGTGTTTTGATATTAGTTTTGGTGTTTTGAGAGTGAAACTAAGTTTGCATGATCATATGTGGCATGTTAGTATGTTCGTATGCAGTCCCAAGGAGCTCGAGTGAGTTTCAGATAGGTTTGGGTTGCGTTATGCTCGTTTTTCTTATGCTTCGACATCGTTTCTTCAAGCATAAATGATATCATATTGAACAAATGAGCTTGGATTATTATTTTGAATGAAGAACTAGATCCGTATCGTAATTACGGACCCGTAGCAAAAAGAATCATCGAATTTGGACATCGTATGGGGATTTTATGGCCATTTTAATAAGGCTGGCCAGATTTTCAGGTTAATGACGAAACTGCCCCTGACGGCGTATTAAAATCCTGCACTGTTTGCAAACCTTAAAACCTACATATCTCCTTCATTATAAGGTCAAATTGAGTGATTCAAAAGCCTAAATTCATTAGAATTTCACAAGGAATCCATTGGGAGCAGTAAAACGCGTGAACAGTATACCTAGAATGAGCAGGTCGAGTTTTCTTCCAATTTTGGAACGGGAAGAAGCTTCTGAGGTGATTTTTAAGAGAGAAATCAATGGGTAATTGCTGGAGGTAAGTTTCTTGACTCAAAAACATGATTTTATGCTAGAATAAACATCAAAATTCCTGAAATTGGTAGAATTTGTGAAGAACTAGGGCCTAAATCATGAAAACGAATTTTTGGGTTTTGAAAGGCCATTCGAACTCCGATTTCGATAAAATTTATATGCACGGACTCGTGGAGAGACGAGGAATCTATTGGTATGATTTTCGGAATTTTTCAGGCAGCGGGCCCGGGGTCCGGGTTTTACTAACTTGGTGTATTATCGCATATTTCGTATAAATTGAATTGGGTTATGTTTCTTTGACCCATATTTGATATAATTGTTGTGGTTTGACTAGATTTGACGCACGAGGCAGCAAATTTGAAGGGAAAAGGTATCGCGGACGAGTCTACGGCCGGCTAGAGGTGAGTAGTTTGTGTATATGGTAGCCTGAGGGTTCGAAACCCCGGCTTAGCACATTGTGACGCTAGTAGGGCGTGGCTCGCACCCCGTGGCAGGTGCGGGGCTGATTATGACTGGGGATTGAGACTTGGTCCATCCCGGATATGGAAAATATGCTATTAGTGATGGAAATACGCTGTGTTTGACATATTTGTGGGTTGTAAGCCTTGTTAGGGGCCTTGTGCCGATCTGTAGTATCCCTAGGGGATAGTATTTATGTGATAGCTATACTTGCTTAATCATTGATCTCAGTCCTGGAATTTGAAATCACACTATTGAAATGTTATGTCACCGGTTTTTGCAAATTAAATAAAAGTTAAAGTACTTTTCATAAATTATGAACTGGGAACTGGAATTAAGAAAAATAAAATGTTTTTGTGACTTATCCGATTTATGTGGACTGAGGATGGATCGGGCTGCACGCCGCAGCGGTTTATATGAGGATCGGGCTGCACGCCACATAGGTTGATATGAGGATCGGGCTGCACGCCGCAGCAGTATTGCGCTTGGGCTCTAGGAGCCCCTCCGGAGTCTGCACACACCCCCAGTGAGCGCCGTCGACGTTAAATGGATCGAGCTACACGCCGTAGCGGTTATGTGCATTGCATTGCATCTTTATTTGTTGAATTACTCTGTGGTAGCTGTATTGTACCGTTGATGCTAGTTCGTAGGAGATTCGGACTGTAGTTTAGCTTCATATTGTGGTATTCTGTGGATTTCCTACTTTCAGTCGCTTTTATATATTTATTACTCACTGAGTACTTAGTACTCACCCCTACTCCCTGCACCTTTGTGTGCAGATTCAGGTACACGTGAGGGATAGACGAGCACTCCAGCTTTTATCAGTATCTATCCGAGTTGCTGAGGTAGCTGCTGGCGTTCGCAGAACCTGGCTTCTCTTCTTATTCTAGTTTTCCTTTGTATATAAATTATTCAGACTTTGAGTATTTGGTTTAGATATTGTTATCCGATCATGTTTAGAGGCTCTAGACTCGTGACCCTAGATCTTTGGGTGATTATTCAGTTTAGTTTTATTGTTGATAATGATATCCAGGTAATTGAATTGAGCGTCATGCTCGGGATGAGAGTGTAAATGGTCGGGCTTGCCTAGCGATTGTGTTGGGCGCCATCACGACCGGGATTGGGGTCGTGACAGTAGCTACTCTAAAGGACATAGGTTTACTAGGCCTCATGAGTCTTGAGCCGGTTGGTAGAGTCTTGTGGATCGGTACGGGGACGCCTGTACTTATCCTCGGGAGGTTGCGAACCTTTAGGAAACACTTCACATTTCTTGGAATTCTTATCGTGCGCACTTGATTCAGCTTGAGATATAATTTTTGAAATTCCTTCCACACGTCTGTGTACGCTTCGAGCGCTCAGTAATATAATTGCCTTGAGGGCTTGTGATTCCCCGATCGAGGGGCGAGATATAATCTCTGTGATTTCATGTTGGGCCAGTCGGGAGGACTTGAGGCCAGATCTTTGTCTATGACATAAGCACCAAAGTGCTGATTTTACAAACTGGTATTATGAAATTTTGTGTGATCGGTATTGTTCCTAATTGTGGAAATGGCAGCTTAATAATGTACGAGTTGTCAGGTGTTAGATCGTTATTGTAATATGTTGTATAGCCCCGAGCTATGGGCGTGGTGAATATTTATCATATCTCTAAGTTGGAAGGTAAAGTGCCTTACGTGTAGTAAAACGAGTTTAGACTTAGGAAGACTAAATTGATTATGATATGTATATCCTGGTGGAAGGTGTTATACTGAAATATTAGATTGGGTGGATTTAGATGTGTAATCGAAGGGTATTTGATATGTGTTATGATGCTAGCAGGTGTAGCGCAGGTTCAGGTATAAATTGTGATAATATGATTTGTATAGTATTGAGAATTAATGTTGTTGAAATACATTATGATTTCTTGTTGAGTTGTGGATGTATTGTTAGAATGGTTTGGTGATTCTCTGGCAGGTGGATAGGCCAATTTACAAAGGAAACTCTGCCGAAATTTTTGAAAAATTTGGGACTTAGAAAAGATTTCTGTCATCTAAAGAGAGTAAGCTTAACGGTGGTGTGTGTATAAATGCAAGAATTGCAGAAGGGTTAAGGTTTCTGATGGTTCGAGCTTCTGTCAAGGTCGTAAATGACTTGAGATTAATATCACTATAACATTGTGGCATCATTTGAGTAAGAATGCTATAAGTGGCTAAATGTGCTTTGATGAATGGCTCCGAGCCAAGTTGGGGAGGTTGTTATTGATTAACTGATTGCACTGTTGTGTGCTATGTTGGTTATGTCTCTAGTCTGTTGGGAAAATTCGTATAACGGTTATGGTTCTTCGTAGATGTGAAGAAATACTAGGATGACTCGAACTGCCGTTGGTAAAGAATGTTCGATGTATAGAAAAGAAAGATAGCTAATTGCATCTATATGAAATCATGTTCTGCGGTGTCAGAGTTCTAACAAGGCACGAGTGGTTCCGTTCAATAAGACAATTGGATTATAATTGAATAAGGGTGAATGACGCCCGAGAATGGTTTTGCGGTGTTTAAGATTTTGCTTGTAACAGTCAGGTGTATTAAGATTGTCTATATGGCTAAAGACGGTGGTTTCTTTAGAAGAAATCAAGACTTGTGTTATGTTATGTGAATGATGGGATTCTATGTATCCGTATTGAGAGGTAATGATAACGAATTCCAAATCGCAGGAAGTTCTTCAAAATAAAGCATTGTAGAATGTGGTACTTATGGGAAACATTGAGTGAGTATTCAGCGGCCTGTGAGCCTGAGACCGTGTAGTCTTATGTATGAGTCTCGTGTGGTAACCTGAGTTGAGGTATTGTGGTGCTACAGTAAAGGCTAATATTAAATTAAAGATGAATTAGAAAGGAAATTGGTTAAATGGGACAACTTGATAATGAACCGAAACAGTGTAATAAGGATAAGATTAATTCCTGGCATGTGTTCGAAGTAATGAGTCTTGCATGTATTGTGCAACAAAGCTCTTGTGTACTGGTAGTTTGCTTAGCTAGGTTTGGGTAAAAGGGACACAGTCCTGGCAGTTCATCTTGTGCAATAAATTAGGAGAAAGAGTTTGTGATGTGTTCTATCGTGGTTTGAAAGGGAGTATATTTTGGTCGGTATGCGAAACATGGAATGTGTAATGACTTTTCTTCTATATGGGATCATGAAGGTCCTTGACTAGTTGAGTGCGTCGATGTATGCGGCGTAGGAGAGGGATGGAAATTTTCCATCTTATCTTAGTGTGGTATGGTATATGCGATGTGTTATGGGAAGTTGATAATGGCATGTTCAAGGTCTTGAGATCAGTTCATAATATATGGGAAGTCATTAAAAATTATTGGGTAGTGCGGGTAGCTGCAGATGATTTAAGAATCGATCAATGGTACTGCTATTCTAGTGGTTGGCACGATATGTGGTCAAAAAGGACAAGGTAATGTAAACTGATAATACCTAGTGGTATGGTGGTATTCTCTTGTTGGATCGACTGTGATGATTGAGTTGTTGATGGCATGGGAAAAATTTATGAATGACCTTTGTGGTATGAATGGATGATTGATGTGTGTTAAGTATTCGTACAGTGGAATGTGGGATCAAGCATAGTGAATCATGTGTTATATAGGTAATGGAGACTAGAAGTTCTCGTAATCCGCCTATGCGCTGGTTGTATATTGGGGTATCGACATCGTTTAGCGATTATTGGAAATTGGAAGCCCCAGTGGCTCTCTCTTAGTTTGATATGATGAATTTGGGGTTATGATACTCTATTTCGGACTGGTTGTCATAAGTCAGGTCGTATAGACTAATGTGATATGGACTATGTCGGAAATGGCACAAATTGCTTAACAGAGTGCATCAGAGTATGCTCCAACAGGGTAGTTGTACCCAGGACCAGCGGACGGCGGGTAGGTATTGCTTTGTCAGTGGGGCCTTCGTGGCGGATATCAGTGCAAAAGTTTCTACTATTGATCCAGTTTCGGTATTGGGGAGACTTTGTCGGATGCATATCTTGCGGCCGAGCTTGAGGCTATATATGTTTGTTGTAATGAGAAATCTGACTCGGTGTGCATTTGTTTTTACGAGAGTTTTGCGTGGATCGGGTGTCACGCCGCCACGGGTTATTTGGATCGGGTGGCACACCGCCACAGGTATGGTATCTGGATAGGGTGGCACGCCACTACGGGTATGTCATTTTGAGCAAGTTGCATGCCACAACCGTGTAATATGGAGCATAGTTTTTTTTTCTATAGGTTACCTTGCGTACTATACTTCCTAGTCTCTGAGGAAAGTCAGTGTTGGGTGTCGCTCGGCGACTGGTGCATCGGTTGTGTCCTTACAAGATTTGATGGCGTATATTAATTGTTTCACCGCGGGTGAGATTGATTGCTTGAGTTCAGACCTAAATCTGTACGTGGCTGACTGTTTTAAGCATGGTGACTTGAGGTGCTTCAGGAGTAATAGTGTTTGGATGGAATCATGAGCCGTGGCAAGGCCACGTGAAGTTATGACCTTTTGAGGAGGATTCAAGTACTCTAATTCTATGATGTGAGACAAGATCTCAGTTAAGTGTTGTGACGGTATTGAGGAATTTGAATTACAGCTCCTTATTTGAGGTAGTTGTCATGATTTGAGTATGTTCAAGCGTTTCTTATTGGAGCCTGTGTTGTGCTCATTATGGATTAGGCCGGTGTTGAGGTGTCATATCACCAGTGCGGTGTGTCATAATCGGAATGATCGTTGGAGCCATTAATGAGTGCGGGCATATATGATTTCATCTGGTTAGAAAGGAATACATCGAGGTTTGGCTCCGAAATATATTGTAATGCCAGTCAAAAAGGGGAATGGAATCATGCATGGATGATCTGAGAAATGGATTCGATATATCACGTGTTTCAGCTGTCGTGGGCAGTATATGAAGATATTGGAACAAGACTTTTGCTAACGAGAAAGGTTTTTCAGTAGTAACTGGTTATCGTGGGAAATTGTTGTGATTAGAGGGCATCATCTCGAGTGATTGAGTTGTTTGGTACACCAAAAGATCTCACCCGGAGTGGCGAGTATGGGCTACTACAGGTTGGTTCGAGTGTATTCTGAATATAGACGTGGGATTCGGATTTGGCATATGATTTCGGAAGTGCAATGTGGTCTATGTTCCATATGGACTATGGAAGTTCAGCTATATTGTGTTATCGGACTTATGATGGACAGGGTGACATGGTACCACCCCGCATATATACTTGGTAAGGTCAGTCAGCTATTGGGTTGCTTCTAGTACAACTCCGGGTACACTCGAGGACGAGCGTTTGTTTAAGTTGGGGAGAATGTAACGACATGGCCCGTCTTTACGGGAGTTACCACCTCGTTACCTTCATTTAACACTTCAATATGCTAATTTATGTGTGTTCAGAAAGTTAGAAGCAAATCGGAGGGAATTTAGATAGAAATAAGGCCATAAATCTCTTTATGAGAAGAACAAGTTGGAAAAGTCAACCGAATGTTGACCGATGAGTTAGATAGCTCGAAATGAAAATCTGATAATTCGACTAGTTTCAAGGGATCATTTATGACTTAGGAGAGCAATCAAAATCAAATTCGGAGGTCCGGTGTAGTTTTAGGCTTGAATTGGCTAAGGTTGAATTTTGGCGAAATTCGAACGGTAGGTGAGATTTTGATCCGGGGCTCAGAACGAAATTCCGAGAGTTGCAGTAGCTCCGTTAGGTGATTTTGGATATGCGTGCAAAATTTCAAGTCATTCGGAGGTGTTTAGGTCGGGTTTTAGATCAAATGCAAGTTTCGAAAGTTTTGGAAGCTTGAATCCGATGTAAATTTGGTGTTTTGATATTAGTTTTGGTGTTTTGAGAGTGAAACTAAGTTTGCATGATCATATGTGGCATGTCAGTATGTTCGTATGCAGTCCCAAGGAGCTCGAGTGAGTTTCAGATAGGTTTGGGTTGCGTTATGCTCGTTTTTCTTATGCTTCGACATCGTTTCTTCAAGCATAAATGATATCATATTGAACAAATGAGCTTGGATTATTATTTTGAATGAAGAACTAGATCCGTATCGTAATTACGGACCCGTAGCAAAAAGAATCATCGAATTTGGACATCGTATGGGGATTTTATGGCCATTTTAATAAGGCTGGCCAGATTTTCAGGTTAATGACGAAACTGCCCCTGACGGCGTATTAAAATCCTGCACTGTTTGCAAACCTTAAAACCTACATATCTCCTTCATTATAAGGTCAAATTGAGTGATTCAAAAGCCTAAATTCATTAGAATTTCACAAGGAATCCATTGGGAGCAGTAAAACGCGTGAGCAGTATACCTAGAACGAGCAGGTCGAGTTTTCTTCCAATTTTGGAACGGGAAGAAGCTTCTGAGGTGATTTTTAAGAGAGAAATCAATGGGTAATTGCTGGAGGTAAGTTTCTTGACTCAAAAACATGATTTTATGCTAGAATAAACATCAAAATTCCTGAAATTGGTAGAATTTGTGAAGAACTAGGGCCTAAATCATGAACACGAATTTTTGGGTTTTGAAAGGCCATTCGAACTCCGATTTCGATAAAATTTATATGCACGGACTCGTGGAGAGACGAGGAATCTATTGGTATGATTTTCGGAATTTTTCAGGCAGCGGGCCCGGGGTCCGGGTTTTACTAACTTGGTGTATTATCGCATATTTCGTATAAATTGAATTGGGTTATGTTTCTTTGACCCATATTTGATATAATTGTTGTGGTTTGACTAGATTTGACGCACGAGGCAGCAAATTTGAAGGGAAAAGGTATCGCGGACGAGTCTACGGCCGGCTAGAGGTGAGTAGTTTGTGTATATGGTAGCCTGAGGGTTCGAAACCCCGGCTTAGCACATTGTGACGCTAGTAGGGCGTGGCTCGCACCCCGTGGCAGGTGCGGGGCTGATTATGACTGGGGATTGAGACTTGGTCCATCCCGGATATGGAAAATATGCTATTAGTGATGGAAATACTCTGTGTTTGACATATTTGTGGGCTGTAAGCCTTGTTAGGGGCCTTGTGCCGACCTGTAGTATCCCTAGGGGATAGTATTTATGTGATAGCTATACTTGCTTAATCATTGATCTCAATCCTGGAATTTGAAATCACACTATTGAAATGTTATGTCACCGGTTTTTGCAAATTAAATAAAAGTTAAAGTACTTTTCATAAATTATGAACTGAGAACTGGAATTAAGAAAAATAAACTGTTTTTGTGACTTATCTGATTTATGTGGACTGAGGATGGATCGGGCTGCACGCCGCAGCGGTTTATATGAGGATCGGGCTGCACGCCGCAGCGGTTGATATGAGGATCGGGCTGCACGCCGCAGCAGTATTGCGCTTGGGCTGTAGGAGCCCCTCCGGAGTCTGTACACACCCCCAGTGAGCGCCGTCGATGTTAAATGGATCGGGCTACACGCCATAGCGGTTATGTGCATTGCATTGCATCTTTATTTGTTAAATTATTCTGTGGTAGCTGTATTGTACTGTTGATGCTAGTTCGTAGGAGATTTGGACTGTAGTTAGCTTCATACTGTGGTATTCTGTGGATTTCCTTCTTTCAGCTGCTTTTATATATTTATTACTCACCGAGTACTTAGTACTCACCCCTACTCCATGCACCTTCATGTGTAGATTCAGGTACACAGGAGGGATAGACGAGCACTCCAGCTTTTATCAGTATATATCCGAGTTGCTGAGGTAGCTGTTGGCGTTCGCAGAACCTGGCTTCTCTTCTTATTCCAGTTTTCCTTTATATATACATTTTTCAGATTTGAGTATTTGGTTTAGATATTGTGATCCGATCTTGTTTAGAGGCTCCAGACTCGTGACCCTAGATCTTTGGGGTTGTTATACAATTATGCTTTATTGTTGACATAAATGTTCGGGTAATTGATTTGAGCTTCATGCTCGGGATGAGAATGTAAATGGTCGGGCTTGCCTAGCAGTTGTGTTGGGCGCCATCATGACCGGGATTGGGGTCGTGACACAAAGATTGGTCCCGGTCTTCGCGGTCCCGGTCTCGCGGTCCTAAGGGTAAGGACCGGCCCGTCACGGGCTTTAGGACCGGTTGAAGACCGGCTCGGCAGGACCGGCCCACCAGGACCGTGGGACCGCCAGGCCCGCGGTCCCGGTCCCGGTCCCGGTCCGGGACCGGCCCACATTACACCCTTATCTTCAAGTGTGTTATGATGGTAAGCAACTCTCATTTCCAACCGAGAGGTTGTGAGTTTGAATCTCCCCAAGAGCAATCTGGAAAATTCAGAGAGAAGGATGCCAGTTTCTATTTGGAAATATTATTTCGAAAAAAATAATTTTTTTTTGGAAAAAATGAGAAATTCTTTTTATGTCCAAACGGACTCTTAGAATACAAACAATGGCGTCAAATATTAGATAATTATACTAGAAAAATAATATCTAATATAATATTCAAATTAGTAATTAACTTAATATAGCTAGAAACATGTATCACAAATCACATGTTACTATTCTCCCTATAAACACAACAAGAGAGAAATATAAAAGATACAAAGAAGTAGGTAAAAGAAGATAAGGCCCTCGAACAATTTAGTTATTTTCCACATTAAAACTTTAGCAGAAACAAAATTTATTATATGTTTCTCATCCAAATCACTTATCATATTCCATATTACACTCTTCCAAATTCAAGATGGACGATTATCGTAATAAACAGTGATAGAAGACCACCAATAAATGTGATGGATGGTTGTTTATCGCTCCAATTTTACTAGATGTCTCAGGTTCGAACTATAAAAATGAATAATCCTTTGATACAACGCACTTTATTTTCTTTAATGAGCCTATCAGACATATCCAGATTAATTGTGTCAAGTGAACTTCAGAAACATGATATTAAATAAAGAAAGAGCTTATATCAAAATATGGAAATGGAAACATACACCTGGATATACGAGTGTCCGTAATTTAATCTATACTATTAAAAGTACGAATGCCCTAAGTGAAATATCGTTCGTTTTTTTACCTTTTTAAAATAAAATTCACAATAAACAAAATACTAATTTAATTATTTCCCTAATATTTTGTATTTTGAAGTCTAAATTTTTACTTATTAAAGTTTTCTTTATTTGAACGTCTACGCAAAAAAACTAATATTTAATATCAAAATAGATTACATTTATCATATGTAATATTATAATATTACAATACTAATAATATAAATGTTTACGTGTTATATTTCCTAAGAGGACGTGGATACAATTAATGGAAGGAAATGGCCAAACTTATAATAGAACAATAGTCCAACCATCATTTGAAAACTAACAAAGGCAGAAATTTTTTGATATTAAAATAGCTATATAATTAAGGTCTTAGAAATAATTTTTCAGCTATATAATAGCTAGAAAAAATTTCAATTTAACTATTTTTCAGCTTCATTTTCAAATTTACAAATAATTTTTCAAAGAAAACTTGGCAATTGTTCTTCAGGTTCAAATAATCTAATTTAGGAGCAGATGACGAGATATATAAATACGATCTTATCATTTAACTTATTTATATTAAACATATGCTAATTAATTTAAAAATAAAGAAGATAATTAAATAACTTCGATAAGTGGGGACAAAGCAAGAATTCATAATAAAGCATCTAAGAATTTATGTACGACATGATTTTTTTTGTTATAAGTTAGCTAAATAAGATTAACATTCATCGACCTTGCATTTTTTTCTATAATCTTTTTAAAAACTCATACACATTGGTGAATATGAATATGTAATATTTAAAAATTATATATTCATGACTATAGAGTACACGAGCAAAACACGACTAATTGTTATACTTACGTGAAAAGCCCTTACTTTAAATTATTTGTTTGGCCCCTCAAATGTACATGTTTGATGTTTTGTGATTGGAAACGAATTATTTATACTATTTATAATAATGCGCCATATTCTCTTGTTCTATTTATTTTAAAACGGTTGAAAAATAAAATCTTAAAAGCTAAATCTTAAGAAGTTAAATGGTGGGGGTTTGGAGGGTGGGAGATAGAATGGCTGATGAAATCTCCATAATTATAAAGTTTTTTTAAGGAAAAGATCTAAAAGATTTTTTGGGGAGTTATGGCAGACACCAAAATTGCCACCATCAACGGTTCACCATTATAAAGCATTTCATTATTTTCATAACTTTATTTTTCTAGGTATCAACCCCCCACCCTCACCCTCTTTATTTTTTTTTTTCCTCATCCTCTTTAAGGTCCGACTCATCCCAATTCGTATTAGAAGTTTCACTTTAAACGGATAAAATGGTTAATACCAATGACATTTTCACATAAAAGAACCCCAATTCGGAATCTCTTAGCTAGCGTTTGGTCATAAATTTCAAATTTATTTTGAAAAATTCGATTTGACTGAAGTATAATTTGAAGATAAAAATGTGTTTGGACATGTTATTTCAGAACATATTTCACTTTTTATTTGAAAAAATATGGGGGTTAACTTATACCCACAAGTTCTAAAAATTATAAAAAATATCCAATGGTACCATGCAAATAAACTTGCTATCTTGTATATACATAACCTTCATCAATAACATTCACTATCATTATCACAAACCATATTATTGAATATAAATAATAACTAACACAATTACTAGCTATTACAATTCGTCAAATTGTAATAATATTACAAGATCCATCGGTCAATAAAAAATGATCGTAACTAGCTATTCTATAATATAATCATCCCACATTATACGAACAATCTGCAAAAAATTCAAATAAGTATTAGCATATTTTAGCAATTTACCTTCATAAATGTGGGGTTTTTTTATAAAATAAAAAATTTTGGGGTAATATTGAAAATTTGGGGAAAATACAACGGTCATAATTTGTCCCAAATTCAGCTTATTAGCTGAATTTGAGATTTCAAATATGTGATTTGAGTTTTGGCCAAAATGTGGGTCAAATTTATGGCCAAACATGAGATTTGAAAACAAATTTCAAATTAAATTTGAGAAAATGTATGGCCAAATAGGGGCTTAGTACAAATATTTATCGCTCAACAAACAATTTTTGATGGAAAACTTACATAAATGTCTCTAATAAATCTCAACTTACCAATCTCTAGCCATTAATCATAGACTTACCAAAACTAGCCAACAAAAATAGAAAAATCAAATAATAAGGTTATTTCTCTCAAAGAATCACATGCAAAAATCACTTTTCGTATTTTTAAGCTTGATTAGCAACATTAGATACTAGACGGCAAAAGAAATTTCATGGACGGGGTAGCAAATAAGGTGATGCAATACAAAAATTTATACAATATTTCAAAATAAAAAAATAAAAAAAGAAACTCTTTCAATGGGTATAGTTGAAATTCATTGAAAATATATAGATAAGTCAATATACAAGATTTGAGGAAGATTGGAGGTGATTTGGACTGGTTTTATATCTAAATTCGTAACTAAATCGAGTTCAAAAAGTCTTCTGCGACACATATATCACGCATGGATATACATGTGATACAAAATTAGGGTTTAGGGTTTAGGGTATATATGGATATACATGTGATACAAACTTAATACAAATATGATACATATGTGATAAACAAAGATACACAGTGTGATACACATATGATATTTTTTCATGTTCAGCTTTTACTTCGAATTTTCAATTCAAACCACGTCAAAACTTCACTACATCATCCAAAAACTGAGATTCAAACTCCTTAAGATGTTCCTAATCTATTCTAATAACACTCACTCAAAACAAAGCAAAATTTTTTACGTATATATTTTTGTTACAAATACCTAATTAGCTAATTTGGCTAATACTAATAATATTTATCAATTGACCAATTTTTATAATGAACTATTTAAAAATAGACATAACCGGTAATTTCTCATTTTTGATGGTACTCCCACCCTCACCTAATGAAAACAAGGTGGATTTTGGGTCCATCTCTCATAAAAGCAGGACGATGTACGGGCATCCTTTCCTTAAATCTTTTCTTTTGCCTATTAATTTTTTTATATATTTTTCCTTTTATTCCTCTTTCTTGTTTTCTATTTTGATTATGTAGCTGCAATCGTCATCCTCAAATAAAAGAGGCAAACAACGTGTGCCACAGGTGTTTTGGGAAAAAAGAATTCTTGAGAATAAATTATGTTTAGAAAATGTTTTGCTTTATTATATATAGTTGAAAAGTGAATAGTTTTTTCTCATGAAAAATATTTATTAAAGAAAGCAAATAATAGTATCTAAGTAATGGCTCGAGCAGAACTATGAAGTTGATTGATAGTTGCGATGATTATGAAGGAAAATAACTTTCATTCAAAAATTAGAAAATTAATTTCTCCAACATAGTGAAAAATGATTTATATTTTAAGAATATTTTTGCGATCAAACACTTTTATTTTTCAATAAATATTTTCAATTATCCAATACGCTTTCATTTACCAGTAAAAGAATAGGAGTACTTATTATAATGGCCAAGAGTAGGAAAGTAAGAAAGACAATCTAAAATTGCATCGTCCCAAAATAGCAGACAAACTTTGATTTAAATAACAAAATATTTAGCTCACGTCTGCCATAGATTAGGGGGGTCTTTTTTCCAAAAAATAGCAAAAATAATATTTGTTAATGGAATATGATTAGTTTTTGAAAAAATATTAAAAAAAAATTTTAAGTTTCCAAAAACTGTTTTAGGGCAGTTTTTTGGTGAAATTTTTCTTTCACTTACAAAACTTTAATTTTTTTTAAATAAAATAAATTAAATTGTCCAAACGATAGTTTAGCATCAGTTGAGAGCTTAACATATTGTTAGAAATAAAAAAGTCATTTATTATATTTGCGAAATTTGTTTTTGGTACTCTTTTTCAGTTTTTGGGGGGTGAGTATTATATTAGAATATATTATGATGATGCTGATATATCTTAGTGGTAAAAGGAGTATCTAAAAAATCTCCCTACCTTAAGGGAACTCAACAAAAGCGCCAAGTGTCCAAACGACAACGTTAGCTGACTAGGATTCCAAGGTCGCAGCTCTGGTGATTATATTTTTCACTCTTGGAAAGGTTAAAGAGGTCCTGTTGGGGTCCACAGAGGAGGCAAAATAGGGAACCTCACCCAAGTTATGTTTTCATCTATATTGCTGTAAATAACTAAAAATAATAATCTTTCTTAAAATAGAAATAGAAAGTTAGTAAAAATAAATTTAGAAAAATATTATTTGAATTTCAAAATAAATTTTGAAATGTTATTGAAATAAATCGAGCCTATTGAATATACTGTGTTCTTAAGAAAAATTATTCCCTCAAGTACCCGAGGTTCTGGAATATATCCTCTCAGGATAGAACGATTTAATTCAACAGAGTGTTGGTACCAAAAACGCCGGTGAACATCTCACCACTCGAAGGCTGCAAAACACACTGGAATATTTTTTATGCAGAAGAAGAAAAAGATTATCAACAAACTTCGTAAGTAAATATTCTGGGATTTGAAGGTATATTTATAGCCAATTTGGTGTTATTTCTTAAAAGAGTTGCAATTTTCAAAATAGACATGGCTGTTGGAATAGGTGTGACATTGTTTCAAAACAGTCATGGTTGTTGGAAATTTTACGGGAAATTTAAAACGGATTTAAAATAATTCAGGAAAGAAAAACGGGCCGGAACGGACCGGATCGCAGGTAATGGGTTATTCCGGATTGAAATTTTTAATTAATTAATAAAATATTTGAAAGAAATCTTGTCCAATAAGATTAAATCAATCGATCCAAATTCAAATTCAAATTCAAATCCGAAGCCGACGACACGAGGCTTGCTTTCTCCTTAGCTCTTTAAGAGCTAAAAGATGAGCTTCTCTTTATATACACAAAGATTTTCTTTCCTTCTACCGATGATGGACAAAGTGCATTAGTGAACTCATTCAAAATTTCACTTTCCTCCATTTCTTTTCCCATCATTTTCCACTCATACTTCTTTTGTTATTAAACAACAAAATCCAACAATCATCCACATGAATGGGGAATGGCTATAAACTTAAGGAATGCACGGAAGTGTGTGTGTTTTACATGCAAGTATTAATTGTATCTAGATAAGTAGGTTTCCCTTTGAACTTTCCGTAGTGAACGTATATCAGATATACTCGGTCAATCGATAGATTTGATATCTTTGAACCATCGAGCTTTGTTGTATACCTAGACAATATAAGTCACACAATCAATTCTTAACCATCTATGATTCTCATGGTTGTGTTCTTTTCAGCCATGAACTCCGCCTGGTTTCATGAGTGCTTAGAGAATGGGCCTTAACCTTCATTCTCCTTGAAGCGGCTTACACTTCACACTCACATAGGCGATTCCTAAACGTGTAATCCTAAAGACACACTATCTGGTCATATCCTGCCAGACTTAGCAAATCATTAAAATGTTTTAAGCTTTATTGACTCATCAAAAAGCCTTAATACTTTACCTCATTTTTTAATATTGTCTTCATCATGAGAATGGGTTGAGTTAGTTGACAATATAGAACCGTCATTCATAACTTTGTTTGATCCCATTGAATCTATCTCTTGGAGTCTCTAGTCTACCAGGTAGAGTTACCGCCATGATGACTTGTCTTAGGCCGTTAACCCCATTTCCTTTGATGATCTATCAAGTGCCTCTCTAGATAGTCCTTTTGTAAGTGGATCTGACAGATTATCTCTTGACTTTACGTAGTCAATTGTGATAACACCACTAAAGAGTAGTTGTCTAATGGTATTGTGTCTCCATCAAATATGACGAGATTTTCCGGTATACATAACGCTCCCTGCCGCACCTATTGCCGCTTGACTATCACAATGTATACATATAGATTCCAAAGGTTTGGGCCAAAATAAAATATCTTCCAAGAAATTCCGGAGTCATTCATCTTCTTTACTGGCCTTCTCTAAAGCTATGAATTCAGATTTCATTGTAGAACGAGCGATGCACGTTTGTTTGGATGATTTTCAAGACATTGTTCCACCCCCAATTGTGAAAATATATCCACTTGTGGAATTAACTTCAAATGATCCGGCGATCCAATTTGCATCACAATATCCCTCGATTACGGAAGGATATTTGTTATAATGCAAAACATAATTTTGGGTATGTTCCAGATACCCCAAAACTCATTTCATTACCATCTAATGTATTTGATTGGGATTACTTGTAAACCGACTTAGTTTGCTAATAGCACATGCTATATCTGGTCGTGTACAATTTATGATATACATCAAACTTCCCAATACTCTTGCATAGTCTAGTTGTGAGTCACTTTCACCTTTATTCTTTTGAAGTGCATAACTCACGTCAATTGGAATCTTGACAATTTTGAAATCCATATACTTGAACTTGTCAAGTACCTTTTAATGTAGTGAAATTGTGATAATGCTAGACCAATTTCCATGTATGGTTATCCAAAATTGATTGAATGTTACTATTGACTGCCTCTTTCCAAAACGTTGAATCAGAAGACAATATAGCTGCTTTAAAAGTTTGAGCCTCATTTTCAAGTAAAAATGTCACAAAAATCTGGTCCATAGGAAGTAGATGTTCTTTGACGTTTTCTACGCCTTGGGTCTTCTATATTTGGAGTATTTTCCTTTGGTTCTTCCCGAGGTCGTTTAGGTTTTTCACTTAACGACTCGCTTTCAGTTTTATACGGATAGATGCTTTCAAATAATTCAGCATTATCTGATTCCATTACCTTATTAACATGTATCTCGGGATTATTAGATTTATGAACCAAAAATCGACATGCTTTACTATTTGTAGCATATCCAATGAAAATACAATCTACTATTTTTGGTCTAATTTTAATCATTTTAGGTAAAGAAACATGTACATTTGCTAGACACCCCCACACTTTGAAATATTTCTTCCTTTCCATTTTCATATGGAATAGATTGTGTTTTGTTGTGGGGTACTCTTTTGAGTACTCAGTTAGCTGTAAGGATAGCTTCTCCCCACAAACTCTGCAGTAATCTGGAACTTATTAGTAAAGAATTCATCTTTCTTTTAATGTCCGATTTTTCCTTTCAGCAACTCTGTTGGATTGAGGTGTGTAAGGTGCAGTAGTTTGATGGATAATTCCATATTCCGAACATATTTCTGCAAATGGAGATTCATATTCTCCACCTCTATCACTTCTAATCATTTTGATCTTTTTATTCAATTGATTATCTACTTCATTCTTGTATTGCTTAAATGCTTCAATTGCTTCATCCTTACTATTAAGCAAATAAATATAACAATATCTAGTACAATCGTCAATAAAAGTAATAAAATACTTTTTCCTATCTCGAGATGGTGTCAACTTCATATTGTAAATTTTAGTATGAATTAAGTCTAAAGTAGTTGGATTCCTTTTAGCAGGCTTATAAGGATGTTTTATAAACTTATATTCAATAAAAATTTGATATTTTGATTTATTACACTCAAAATTAGGCAATACTGCTAAATTAATTGACTATCGCAAGGTTTATAGTTGACATGTCCTAAACGAATGTGCCATAAATTATCTCACTCCAATAAATAAGAAGAAGCTGAAATTTTATGCATACTGTCAACTACCATTACATTGAGTTTGAAAAGGTCATCCGTGAGGTAGCCTTTTCCAACATACATTTTGTTCTTGCTTACATCAACTTTATCATAAACAAATACACATTTGAATCCATTCTTTACAAGTAAAGAAGCAGAAACTAAATTATTCCTAATAGTAGGAACATGAATAACGTTGTTGAGCGTTAACACCTTGCCGAAAGTCATTTTTAGGAATATCTTCCCATAACCTTCAATCTTGGCTGTTGCATTACTTCCCATGGAAACTTCTTCTTCAGGACCAGCAGTAGAGTAAGTCTCAGACTCTTCTTTGACAGCACAAACACATCGAGTGGCTTTAGAGTCAATACACCACTCATTTGGATTTCCAACTAGGTTGCATTCCGAAAGCATTGTATAAAGATCATCAATGTCATCATTCTTCTCCACTATGTTGGCTTGTCCCTTCTTATTATCCTTTTTAGGGAGACGATAATCAGGACTTTTGTGATCAACCTTTACACAATTGTAGCAGTTGCCCTTGAATTTCTTTTTGTTCTGCTTCTTAGTTTGTCCAGACGACCTCTTCCTCTTCTTACTTTTTAGTCCAGTCTCTTTAACGATATTAGCTCCCATGATCGTTGAATTTTAACGAGACTTATTCTTGGCTATTTTTTTGTCTTCCTTGATCTTTAGATGTATCACAAGATCTTCCAACTTCATTTCTTTGTGCTTGTGCTTCAGATAGTTCTTGAAATCTCTCAAGAATGAGGCAATTTTTCAATCGTAGCAGCTACTTGGAATGCTTCATTCACGACCATACCTTCAGCAATAAGGTCGTGAAAAATAAGTTGAAGCTCCTGAACTTGGGTTCCTACAGTTTTGCTATCTATCATTTTATAGTTTAGAAACTTGGAAACCCCGAACTTGTTCAAGTATGCATCTTCAGTCTTGTATTTCATCTCAAGTGCGTACATCCCATAATTCTTTCGAAGTATTTATTGTACTGTACACATTGTACAAGTCATCCTCTAAAGCACTTAAGATATTGCCTTTGTAAAGAAAATCTGCCTGCTTCCACGCCTCAACAATCATGAACTTTTCATTGTCCCGCATGTTCGCAGCAAGCACTGGAGGCTCTTCACTAGTAAATTTTTTCATACCAAGCATGGTAAGCCAGAAGAACATCTTTGCTGCCATCCTTTGAAGTTGGTTCCAGAAAATTTCTCTAATTTTTCAGCCGGAGGAACAACAGTGGGACTTGATGAGGATATTTTTGTTGCACCAACAGTCGCATAAGGATTTCATTTTCATTTGCCATTTCTTACTGTCAACAACAGAAGAGATATCAATTAATGGCAAAATGAGAACAATAAATAATATTGTAATCAATAAACAATAGGTAATAAGAACAACTAAAGTTTTTTTATACTGTTTTACAGAAAGACGATGAAGTTTTTATGTTCTTCAAATCATTTTCTGAATTTCAATACTCTGATGAAGTTCTTATATCTTCAAATCAGAATAGTAAACTTCAAACAGAATACAGAATATAATAAATATAATTTCCTTAAGAATGTTTTCATCTTTATTGTTGTAAATAAATAAAAATAATAATCTTTCTGAAAACAGAAACAGAAAGTTAGTAAAACTAAATTCTAGAAAACAGTATTTGAATTTCAAAATAAATTTTGAAACGTTATAGGAACAAACCGAGCCTACTGAATATACAGTGTGTCCTTAAGGAAATTATTCGCCTCATGTACCCAAGATTCTCGAATATATCCTCCCAAGATAGAATGATTTAACTCATTGGAGTATTGGTACCAAAAACGCTGGTGAACAACGAACCACTCGAAGGCTGCAAAACATACTAGAATATTTTTTGTGCAGAAGAAAAAAAAGATTATCAAAAAATTTCGTAAGTAAATATTCTGAGATTTGAAGGTATATTTATAGCCAATTGGTAATGTTTCTGAAAAGGTTTGCAACCATTCAGAACAGCCATGGCTGTTGGAACAGATGTGACATTGTTTCAGAGCACATGGCTATTGGAAATTTTGCGAGAAATTTAAAACGGATTTAAAATAATATGGGAAAGAAAAACGGGCCGGATCAGACCAGATCGCGGGTCATGAATTATTTCGGATTGAATTTTATTTAATTAATTAATAATTGAAAAGAATTTTTTCCAAAATGATTAATGAGTCAATCTTTGACAAATCCAAAACCGAAGCCGAAGCCGAAGGCGAGCCGAGCCGACGACAGCGGTGCAACGCTTGCTTTCTTCTTAGCTCATTAAGAGCTAAAAGATGTTTTCTTTCCTTCTACCAACGAGGGACAAAGTGCGTTAGTGTACTCATTCAAAATTTTACTTCCCTCCGTTTCTTTCCCACCATTTTCCATTCACACTCTTTTGTTCTTAAACAACAAAATCCAACAAGTTACAGGTAGGGGTGTTCGTCGGTAAGTACAGTACGGTACAATATTTAAATATTTCGGTTAGGTATTTTCGATATTTGATTTCTTAAAATCCTATACCAATAGGGTACCTAATTAAATTCGGTGTGATAAAGTTTTTCTCCTTTCGGTTTCGATATATTCAGTTCGGTAACTTCGATTTATTCGGTTTGAATACTAACTAGTGCTCAAAGCCATACAATCTAATATTTTTTAATTAAAGTACTCAAAAATACAAAACTGAAAAAATTTGTTGATAAAAATATTGTTCAAAACTAGCAAATATCGATCCGAATAGAAAAGAAATTGTACATTAAAAAAGATTTGATCATTAGAAATATCTTGTTACTTGTTTAGAGTTAATTGATGAACTTTGAGAATAAAGAAAAATAAAATTTTAGATTTTTTATATTTATGTTATTATTGATAATATGTATTTTGTGTAATATAGTATATATTTCGGTACGATATCGGTATTTTCGTATTTTATCTTAAAATACCAAATATCATAACCAATACCAATTCTTTTAAAAACTTAAACCAAATACCATACCATGTACCTAAATATCGTATATCAATTAACAAAATTTTCGATTTCGATACGGTAATTCGGTATATATCAAATTATGCCCAGCCCTAGTTATAACAGAAGACACTTTAGAAAGAAAAATAAATAAGCGAAGACATTTTTTTATTTGATTAAATAATTAATTTTAAGCTGTGAATCCGATAAGGTGCATTTTTTCCATTACAAATAACAACAATAAAAATTGAGCAAAATTTTAGAATGGGGTATGAAGAGTATAATATGTATGCAGATCATACCTTAATATGAGAAAGCTGAGAGGTTGTTTCCAATGAACCATCGGTTCAAGAAAAGATAATAAGAAAATCGTAACAACAAACACTGACAACGGGATATTAAAAAAACGAAATGAAATATAACAATCAAACATCAGAAAGTAATAACAATCTAAAAATAAAACTCTATCATTAATAAAAACCAGTAATAGAAATCTATCATTAAATAAAAAGTCTTATATACGAGAGTAAATATTGGTGACAATAATCTTTTCATTTATGCGTTAGTACCGATTTAATAATAAATTTGCATTACTTTGGATTTAGAAGATTCTTCTCTTTTTCTATTTCATTTGGCATTTTCTTAACAAACATTTTTTTTCTATAAACAAGACATATGATACTGTATGAATGCAAGGAAGATTCCTAATTGCTATGTTCACCAAAGCTTTGGTACTTTAGATGTTATGTTCATCAATGCTTTGGTACTTCAATTATTTAAAAAAAACGAAAATATTAATTAAACGACGGCGGAACAACGACGATACCCAATTGCTATGTCATCAAACCATAAGATTTGACTTAGACTCTCAACTGACCAATTGGAGGTGGAGGCGTTTTAAATTTGGTCAATTGAATCGATTTCCTCTTAAAATATGGTTATAAAAATTCCAGTTATCATAATATTGTAGATCTCAAATTTAAATATATATTTGTATCGGTCAAATCTGACCATCACGACCAAATTGCATGGCATCCCGCTTCGATGACCAGGCGATAAAATCGACTGGGCCCACTCCAATTCTCTATCGACACATCCGATAAATTGGGAAAGGCAACGACTAAAATCACAATATGGATACGTCAGTAATGAAAAAGCATCGAGTTAAGTAACAGGAAAACCGACTTCAACTATATATGAGTCAAGATGAGTCCTCAAAACGGGGAGGAAGAAAAGGCTTTCTTTCTCTTTGTATCTTCCAAAAGAGGGAAAAGATCAAAAGGAATACATGTAAACCTATTTTCTCGTCAATCAACGAGAAATATTATTCAATATTAAGAAGAACTATCGTGGCCCTTTTATCTCATATGTTAATATTGTTTTTTAATGTTTCGATCCGGAAGCGATTACATTTGGCTAAAATTTACCCCTTCATCTTTTGATTGATTTGTTCAAAGAGATTCTCATATCTTTTGAGTCAAACAATTTGGCGCCGTCTGTTGGGATTTCTTAGTCAAGTTTTTTCTAGTTTCTCCCGGATCGAAACAAAAAATATATATACAATCACCCCTCAAAAGGAGCATGGAGGAAAAACCCG
Organism: Nicotiana noctiflora; assembly: GCA_032618575.1. NCBI lineage: Eukaryota > Viridiplantae > Streptophyta > Magnoliopsida > Solanales > Solanaceae > Nicotiana > Nicotiana noctiflora. Next base: position 14,051 of record JASVEL010008739.1, on the reverse strand, counting down.
ACCTGCGTGAAACATGAGAGCAGCGTAGGAAAGGAATAAGAGCCAAACAAAATAGTCGGGCTCATAAATCTTCGCCCCATCATCTATCAGTATGCTAGACAAAACAAACGATGTCACCAACCTGTATTCTCCCACCGGACGAGAACAAAGAATATCCCATCCTCACCTCCCACTCTGTCCATGCAAGCATATAAGCCTTGCGCAGACAAACACACACAACAAAATCTTGATTGAAGGGAAAAAATAGCTTCAACACAACTGAAATACCCTTTGTCGGCAACCTCTCTGAGGCGGACGACAGAAGCCAAACAAGAAAACGATAAGGCATACATTGCACGCACCTGGAAACAAAGCATTAACAACTCATGTGTCACACCTCTTTTTTTTTTGCTTATACATCCCGTGAAGGGCGTAAAGGAGTAAGGACAGTCAAAACGGGATTTATTATTAAAATTCAGAGTCGCCACTTAGGAGATTAATGGTATCCCAAGTCATCGATTGAATCCCGAACCGAGGAAAATATGACTCTGTTAATAGTTCGCAAACAAGAAGTCCGGATAAGGAATTCTGTTAACCCGGGAGAAGGTGTTAGGCATTCCCGGATTTCATGGTTCTAGCACGGTCGCTCAACTGTTGTATTTGATTTTTATCTGATTGAAATACATGTTCTATTTTTATGTGTCATTTATTACTAACCCACTTTTATTATATTTAGTATTTATTTTACAAGAATTACAACGTCGTAAAAATGTATCTCGAACCACGCCGTACCAGTACGCCCGTAGCTTTTAACACATTTTGACTTCGTTGAGATTTGGATTTGGGTCACATAAATGTGCACCCGTATTTGGGAAGGTAATATTATTAACATATGCGCCTAAAGTGACTACGTGTTTATTATTTTTGAGGAAGACTGTGAAATTCACTAAACGGTCCTCCCAATTTCTAGTTTTTTTTTGTAAGCAATTATTGAAGGCCCCGCAATTATGTATTTGAATCGGCGAGGCTCGTCTCATCATTTTTATTTAAAGGTTAATCTTAAAGTAAACTATGTTTTGTTTCTTTATTTTGTCTCTAATAATAAAAGAAATCCTAGTCAATCAATATTACCTAATAGTGTTATGTTTGGGTCCATGAACTCATAAGAGTACTTGTCTTTAATTATTTTGGGCTTGCAAACAGCTCGTAAATTTAATCCAAAGGCGTAAGGGCAGATATATCATAGTTTGGGCCTAAGTTCTAAGTTGCATGGTAAAATATACCAAAGGCAGGTCTGTATGATTGCAGAACTGGACAAATTAGGCCCAATGTTAATGTAAACTGGTCCAAATACCTTCACTAATTAAAATAAGGCAAATAATATGCCATTATACCAATTAACAGAACATTGACCATTCAAATTCTAGATTAAAGTTCAGATTATTTGATTCTACAGATATTCATGAACAAATCAATTTTGCCAATTGTCTACTTGAGAATGCACGTTTAACTATTAATAATGGGACAATAGTATAATTATACCTATTTAGTGATTATTTGCAGCTCGTATACCCAAAGACCCGACTTCTAATTCATTTACTTTTAAAAATCAGACTTCTAAACACTAAATGTAGATTAGAGTACCAGTACCTTAAGCTTCACAGTAATGCAATAATACTATTTCGAAGTTAGCCTAATTGATAGCAGGTTTGACTTAGCACATGAACTTATTTTTTTATTTTTTATTTCTGATTTCAACAAGTGAAGTTATTCTTAAACGAAATTAAGGAAAAGAAATTAACAAATTATTTTTAACTTTTCCTTTACATGCTATATCAAATGAAATCTAAATCTAGGAATATATTTCATTATCCTAAAAGATCATAAGTACTTCAAACATGTTAAGAATGATCAAATACTAATAAAGGTTCAAACGTTCTGAAAGTCTAAATATAGTTCAAATTTATACAGTCCAATACAAAACTATTGAATGTCTAATTATGAATATACTCAAAATGGATATACATGATAAGCAATATACATTTTCAGAAGTTTCAAACAATTGTATATAACATTTCAACTTTCTTCCTATAGCTTCATCAATGTAAAATCAAAGAAGTACCTGGATTTGAAGTCGGAAAACTTATTAGAAGAAGGATCAGCAATAGTGTTACAGCAACAACAACAAAGGACAAGATATACAATCTAAAATAGCCTCCAGACACAGAATTTACACCACAACAATAGTGTTTTAACCAGAAAAGCAACTCAACCAATCCAAATTACAACTTACATATTTTCGAATACTAGATCATGAAAGAGTTACTACACAGCCTTCAAATCTAGATCAATTGGCTAATGTAACAGTATAATTTTGAAATTTCTACTATTTTTAATGTTTTTGAGATTTTGGAATGAAGAATCTCAAGAATTTGATCTAAGAAGGAGAGATTACTTAGATGATATTTTTCAGATTGCAAAAACTTCTGAAATAAGGCAGATTGATACCTATTTATAGATTTAAATTTGGAGGGTAGTTCAAATTTTATTAATTACACTATGATCCATCTTTTATTTCACTTATACCCTTATTCTTTTACTTGTAATTCAATTAACTAACATTATTTATGAAAATTTATGCTAACACCCCAATCTAGAATCTTCTATCCTAGTGTAATCCCCTATTCGCCCTCACTTCTCTTAAAAATCTACCCCATTGCCTTTTCTATACCCAAACTACCCCTATTTTCTTTGATTTATTATTGTTAATCCTTTTTATATACCAAAACTACCCCTGAAACTGAGTTGAATTTACTAACTAAACCTACCTGCCATTCATCCTTTTGCCCCTGAATTTGATTGAATTTACAAATTAACCTACTACCCTTTTACCTCTGAACTACGAACTAATTTTCAGAATCAAAGCCTAATTGACTAATAATTAACTAATCCAATAAAAATTAATCAGAAACTAATTAACTAACAATTAGAGATTTAACATCTATAACCAAATGCTAACTAATGTGAATTAATCCTAAAAGTACTCAAACTAATTAACACTAGCAGTTATCAGAAACAAACAATTAAAATCTACTTTTCGATCATGAAAATCCAATTATACTATTTTTATATCAATTTACTAAATTAAAATTTAATCAGAATCTATTTATTAAAAACCTAATATTAATATGAGAAATTAGTATGCTATTTTCTTAACAAGAATCAGTTAACCCTAGTAACAAACACATATTGAGAGACGAATAACGAAAAATAATTAAAAACATATAACAATCACATGCAAGAAAATAAAAACAAAGAAACAGAAGAAAAGAAAATTTAACTTTTTTTCGTTTACTTGGACAGTCTCTTCTTTTTTTTTTTTTAGTTATCAAAATCTCCAAGAATCCAGGGAGGTCTTGTGGCAAATTTTAAAGCTTTTTCTCACCAGAGAATCTTCATACTTACTTTTGAGACGTTCTAGTTGGATTTGAAGTTCAATACTCATAGAAACGTGTTGAGAAAGGGTAGTTTGGTGTGATTTTGGGCTAGTTTGGGTGAAGTCGTGTTTGCCGGAGTTACGGTTCCGGCAATACATTTTTGGATATTCGAGAAGCTTGAGAGGGATTTGAAAGAAACGAGGTAGAGGGGTGAACTCAGGGGCTCGAGGTGGTTCTATAGTGTAATTTGGGGTTTGATTGGCGTAACTGGTGTTTTCCGCCGGTAGGGTTCCGGCGGGGGTTGGCGGGGAAATGGAGTGGCTGAAATAAGTAGGAAGATGAAGAGATGTAAAAATAATTTTTAGGATTTTGTATTAGATATATTAAAATCATAATAAGTGCCCCCAACTGTTGGATTAAAACATTTCAACGGTTCAGATTCCTTGAGCCCGTATACGACGTCGTTTCTTTTAATGAAGAGATCAACCCTGTCAGTCAGATTAAAATGATCAAGAGATATGATTAAAAATCTTTAAATGGCGTTGTTAGGATTATAGACAGGACAGACCGGATCATATACTTGGGCCTGGGGTATTTTTCATTTTGGTTTGGGGTATTTAACAATCCACTTCTTTCTTTTGTATTTTATTTTCTCATTAAAATACACTTGGGCCTTGGGTATTTTTGGTTTCGGCCTGGGGTATTTTTGGTTTGAGCTTTGCTGCACAATACCTGTAAGGGCTCATTACCTCGAACACATACGAAGAATTAATTATATCCCTTACCATACCGATTTGGTCCACTATCACGCTATCCCATCTATCTAATTTCCTTTCTAATTTATCATCAACTTGATATTCCCTCTTGTTGTAGCACCATAGTTCCTCAACCCAAACTCACTACACGAGACCCAAGCACAAGATCACACTATCTAAGACTCATAAGCCACTGAATGCTCTCTCAAATGTTCCTAGAAATACCACATTTCAGAATACTTTACTTGAAGAACTTCATGTGAATCTGAATTCGTTACCATTACTTTCCAGATACTGATACATATGATCCCATAATCAACATAAAAATACTACAAGTCTTGACCATTTTTCAATAAAAACACAATCTCTACCCACATACACAACCTTAAGACATTTGATTGCTACATATAGAATCTTGAACGCATTAAAACCATTCTCGAGAGTCATTTACTCCTTATTTGAACTGCAATTTACCTGATCAAACGGACATAACCACCCGTGCCTCATTAGCACTCAGACAACGCAGATATGATCTCATTCCAATACAAACAAACATCTTATTTTTCTATACATTAAGCATTCTTTATCAACAACAACTCAAGATATCCTATTATTTTCACACTGTTACGAAGCACCATATAACCCTTATCAAAAATTTTGCTTCACTCGTGCCATCCTCGGCTCGATTTCTACAACTAGGACTGATCCGCCAATATACCTCAAAATGGAACCAACATAGCACATAACCGTGTGATCAACTAATCAACAATAACCTCCCTAACTTGGCTCGAAGCCATATATCATGACACACTCAATAACCCATAATGCTTCTACTCTAATGATGCCCTAATGTCATAGTGAGATTAAACTCAAATCATCTACTAGTTTGTGAAAACATAGACATCTGGTACTGTAATTCTCTAGAACTCTCGCATTTACCCCCACATCAGTTGAGCCCACTCTCTTAAGCGACCCGAATTCTCAAATTTCAATTCAATTACACATGAGATATTCTAACATACGAATAAGGATAATACCACTTAAGAACACTCCGCAGGAGATAACCCACCTGCTTCGCCTCCGTTTAGTACTCAGCATACCTTCCACCATCATATACGTTACATAGTCAATTTAGTCTTCCCGAGTATGAACTCATACCTCCACATGTATTGCACTTTACTTTCCAATTGGGAGACATAAAATTAATCTTTACGCGCCCATAATTTAGGCTACACATCAAATCACTATAGGAACTGAACACTTAATAGTTCATCTATTATCCAATAGACTTCTTCGTCACTGCCAATTCATTTGGATATATCTCGCAGTACTAACATAGTCATCACATGGATATCCAACCTCCATTCTGGCTAATAGAGACAATACAGAACATTTAAGTTTAAAACATCTACTCACACAATCAACACCCTAGTGCTCAAGCCATTGGTAAAGATCCAGCTTTAAGTCTCCCAGACTGGCCCAACATGCTCACGAAGATCACACCTCGCCCCTTGATGGGGGGAATCACAAACCATCAAGGCGCATATAATACTGAGCTATCAAATGTGCATACAGACGTGTGGAAGGAATTTCAAGAGTTACATCTCAAGCTGAATTAAGTATGCACGATAAGAATTCCAAGAAAGTGAAGTTTTCCTAAAGGTTTTGCAGCCTCTCGAGGATAAATATAGATGTCTCCATACCGATCCACGAGACTCTAATAAACATGCTCATGACTCGTGAGACCTAGTAACCTAGGCTCTGATACCAACTTGTCATGACCCAATTCTCAACACGAGTGTGATGGCACCTCTCGTGAAGACAAGGCTAGCCAACAGAATAATCAAAACCTCTTTAATTCTTACTTAGCATGAATAAGTCTAAAACATTAATAAAATTATCATATGTGCGGAATAAAAATAATAAAATAGGGAACCATCCCGACACAGCCCGACTGGTGTGTCAGAAGTCACGAGCATCTAGAATATTTTTTTATTCAACTACAAGATCTATAATACATGGATTTAAAATATAGAATCAAAATTAAGAAATTCAGTGCCACGAACGATGGCGGTCACCTTGCTCAGTTACGATAGCAAAATCCTCAACCAGCTCAACCTACTATCGGGTAAACCAATATCTATATCTGTATGCAAGGTGCAGGGAATAAAGTGAATACTCTAGCTTAGTGAGAAATAAAGGTAAAATAATAACTTAGCAGCAAGAAACCATGTAAAGCAAGTCATCATGCTATATAGTACAGTGTATCCTTTAAAAAAATAGCGAAACCGTGAAATCTTTAGAAATATCTAGGCTCAGTTTTAAACCTATTTTGAAAATATCTTTTTCCAAATGTTAAGCAAATGAATGCAAAACAAGAAGTGCAAGTCAGCACAAAAAGTCAACCCCTCGGGCACATCATTCCATTATCAAATAACACTAGAAAATCATGTAAGTAGTGCAAGAAGTAGCATGGAAGCCAATGAAATGAGATTGATGCAGTGTCATGACAAATAATACAAATAGGAACAAGTGCATGAGTTCAATGCAATGCATATGACGGTACACTCCGGTACCCACTACAGCGTGCAGCCTGAGCCATCCATATATTTAACGTCGATAGCGCTCACTAGGAGTGTGTATAGACTCCGAAGGGGCTCCTACAGCCCAAGCACAATATCAAGCCATCTCGTGGCATCAACCAGGCCCTCGGTCTCAATATCAATATAACCATACAGGCCCTCGGCCTCAAGATCAATTTAATCAAGCAGGCTCTCGACCTCAATGTCAATATAACACCGCTGCAGCGTGCAACCCGATCCATGCTCAATCCAGAAGTGCACATATAACACTGCTGCAGCGTGTATCCTGATCTATGCTCAGTCTAGAAATGCAGATAAGCCCCTTGGGCAATATTAAAATGATAGTTCTCAGCTAAAAATGTCAATAAAACATTATTTAAGTTTTCAAATCTTGGAAAGATGGCTGAGTTTGCAAAATAGTTTTAAAACCTTGGACCGAGATCACATAATATGCAAAGTGATGTAAAAACACTGATATCAATCCCTGAAGGTTTCACATAGTTGGCATGAAACCCAAACATAGAAATTAGCCCAAATTATGACGATAACAAGTAGTTTCGGTCAAATATATAGTAATTTAATCAATCGGGGCGGACCAAGTCACAATCTCCAATGATGCTCTACCCCACGCTTGCTATCCGGTGTGCAAGTCACCTAATTACATCACTATGATGTGCAAATCTGGGGTTTCAAACCCTGAGACTATCATTTACAATCATTACTCACCTTGAACCGGTGAAATCTCTAGCTTGTGATGTCTTTGCCCCTAAAATCGGCCTCTACGCGCGTCGATTCTATCCAAAATCAGAGTGAATACATCAGAATATGCTAAGGAAATAATACCCAATCGAGAAAAATTCAAAAATAGCAAAAATCTTGAAACTAGCAAAACCCGAGCCCCGAGACCACATCTCAAAAAATTATAAAATTCACATCAATGGATTTCTCATATCACCACGAGATCATACATACCAAGAACAACCAAATCCGACCTCAAATGGCCCTTCCAATTCCAATTTAAAACTCAAGCCCTAGTTCTTCCACTTTTTGCTTAATTCCATGAATTTCTAGGTGGATTTCACAATAAAAACGAGTATGGAGTTCAAAAATCTTACCTCCAAATCATTCTCTTCGAATCCCTCTTCAATTTCTCCCAAGGAGCTCTCAAAATGATCAACAATGGTGGAAAAATGACTAAAACTCGCCGATGAAATGTTTATGAACTCATTGCCCAGCTCCAGGCTTTTTCTCTATGTGATCTTGACCCGAGGCACGTGATCGTGAAGAACAAAATTACTAGCTCCTCAATTACCTCTATGCGATCACGGTCCAAGCCACGCGATCGCGAAGCCTTATACTCCACTGCTACGCGATCGCAATCCAACATATGCGAACGCGATGCACCAGGGCCCATCCCTCTATGATCGCGGAGGCTATAACGCAAACGCGTATAACAAACTCACCTTGCCCGGAAAACCTTCTGTGCGATCGCAACGCATTTCATGCAATCGCGATGACCAATTTGGTCTGCAACTTCTGTTGCAATTTCAGCTATAATTTATCAACTTCAAACTTCCCGTTAACCATCCGAAATCACCCGAGGCCCTTGGGACCTCAACTAAAAGCACCAACATATCCAAAAACGTCATACAAGCCTTTTCCAATCATTAAAACACATCAAACAACACTAAAGTCATCAATTCACATCAGATTCAAGCCTAAGTTCTTTAAAATTTCTTAAACACGCATTTGATCAAAAATCTGGCGAAACACCTCTGAATGACCTAAACTTTTTCATAAACGTACAAAATCACTTAACTAAGCTACTGCAACTCTCGGAATTCCATTTCGACCCTCGGATCAAAATCCCACCTATCAACTGGAATTCGCCAAAATACTAACTTTGCCAATTCAAGCCTAATTCTACATCGGACTTCCAAAATAACTTTTGATCACACTCCTAAGTCAAAAATAATCTCCCGGAGTTAACTGAATCACCGGAAACCACATCCAAGCCCTATAACCCAATAGTCAACATCTGGTTGGCTTTTTCAAAATAAGCCTTCCTTAAAGAGATTAAGTGTCTCATTTTCTACCAAAAATGATACAAATCAACTCTGACATGCCAAATACTGATAATAAAATATAAAGAAGCATAAAACGGGGGAAGTACAGTGGTAACTCATGAGACAACGGGTCGGGTCGTTATAGTGTTGCATATGAATTTTCTGAAGTCCCTCTGCCTGTTATAGCTTTGTGATACTCCTGAAATGTTAGCTTCTGAGTCAATTCTATAGGTGTAACTGCTGGCTTGGTTCCCCCTAGACCTGACTCAAATATAAGTTCTAAAACATATTTTCTTTGGGACATAACTATACCATCTTTTGATCTAGCAACTTCAATGCCTAGGAAAAACTTTAGTTCACCTAGATCTTTCATCTTGAAATTTCTCTGTAAATCAGTCTTTGTCAGGTTTAATAGCATCACATTTTTTCATGTGTTTAGTATATCATCTACATACACCAACAAAATAACTAGATCACTATCACTATGTCTGGTGAACATAGAGTAGTCAAAGTGATTCTGTTGAAAGCCCATGTGTAGTAAAGCTTCTATCAATTTGTCGTTCCATTGCCTTGGGGCCTGTCTGAGCCCATAAAAGGTCTTGTGTAGTTTGTAGACCTTGTAAGGCTCCCCTTGTCTAGCAAAACCATCAGGTATCTGCATGTAGACATCTTCCACTAGATCACCATTGAAGAAGGCATTGTGCACATCCATTTAGTAGATAACCCACCGTTTGGCAGCTGCTAAGGCAATGGTAGTCCTCACAGTAACCTATTGGCTAGAGGAGAAAAGGTTTTTGCGTAGTCAAGCCCTTCTTTCTAATTGTAACCTTGGACACCAATCTTGCCTTGTATCTCTCAACTTCCCCTAAAGCCTTGAACTTTATCTTAAAAATCCATTTGCATCTAATGGGAGTTTTTCCAGCAGGAAAATCCCCAATAATCCAGGTGTGATTAGGTTCTAGAGCAGCTATTTCAAACTTCATAGCTGCAATCTATTTAGGATCTGAAGCTGTTTCTTTAAATGACTTTGGTTTAGTAATAGAGGAGTAAAAAGATAGGGCGTATAGGTGAGCATGTTTGAGTTCATTATAGGAAACACATGAGGAAATATGATACATGCAGGTGTTAGAGGAGATATGAGTCACATAATCTTTCAGCCATTAAGGGGGTTTGCTAGGTCTGAATGATCTCAAACTCACAGAGGTGTTGGTTTCTTTTGGCAGAGGAGAAGAAGAAAGAGAAGGAATTAAGGAGAGAGGTTCCTTTGAGAGGTGGATATATGTTGGATATGTGTCTGTTTGTGGACTTATAGGTGTATCATAGGGTTCAGGTGCATGATGTTTTAAGTGACTATTGGAAGAAGATCTAGAACAGAAAATATAGGTGTACCAAAAGTTTGTGAGAATTTGAATGGGAGGATATCTTTCTTAAACACCACATTTTTGCTTACAAGGAAGGTTCTTTAGTGAATATCATAGACTTTATATCCTTTCTGAGTTGAGGAATAGCCTAGAAATTCAACATGTACTACTCTGGAAGCAAATTTGTCTTGCTCCTAAGGTGAACTTACATAGAAAAAATAGCCAAATACTCTAAGATGAGGGAGATAGGGAGCATGTATACAACATATCAAAGGGCGACTTGCCACCAATGACCCTTGAAGGAAGTCTGTTTAGCAAATACACAGTTGTAGATACACAATCCCCCCTGAATCTCAAAGGCACAGCAGCTTGAAACCTCAAAGCTCTGGCCACTTCTAGGATAGTCATGTGCCTCCTCTCGGTAACTCCATTTTGCTGAGGTGTATAGGTGCATGTACTTTGATGAATAATTCTCAAGGATGATAGTAAACTGTGAACTTCTTGGTTAAATAATTCACTACCATTGTAAGTTCTGAGAGTCTTGACTGTAGTGGAAAATACATTCTTCACCTTTGTTAGAAAATCTTTAAGAACAACTATTGTATCAAACTTAGACACAAGTAAGAAAGTCCAAGTAAATTTGGAAAAATCATCTACAATAATAACAAAAAAACTTTTACTATCATATGTAAGAACTCTATATGGCCCTCATATATCACAATGAATTAGTTCAAGGGCATCTTTGAAGTAGTAGTACTTATCTTGTAAGGTAACTTTGTCTGCTTGGCTAAATGACATACAGTGCAGTGTGTGTGATGTCCCTTCAAATCTTGTAGAGTTGTATACTTATTGATTACATCTATAAGTGCATGACCTAATCTTCTATGCCACAATTTACTAGATTCAGATTGTTCACTAGCCATACAAGCGTCCTTATTTTCAGACCTAGTATACTTATATACAGATTTCACCTTAGGTACTTGCTCCACACTTTTATTCCTTTGTTGAGCTGGATCATGATTGAATATACCACCTACTAATGACTTGCCTTGTAGCAGGTACAATCCCTTGTCCTCCTTACCTATCCCTTTCACCTGACCACTATAGAGATCCTGGAATATACAGAAGTTAGGAAACAATTCAACAAAACACTACAGCTCTTTGGTCACTTTAGATACTAATAGTAGATTGTATTAAATTCTGGAATATACAATACATTGTTGATCTCCTGATTTTTAAGCACTTTTTCTTTTCCTATATGTGTAATAAGGGCAACATCTCCCGTTGGCAAGTGAACCTTACTTCCTTTTTGAGAGGAGATTGACTGTCAGGAACTTAATAATTCTAGTGTGGATATCATGTGATTTGAGGCTCCAGAGTCTATTATCCAATTGGGATTAGCACAATTGGTTAACAGAGCTAACAGTTTACCTGCAGTAGCAGCTCTGGCAGAGGGGCCTTCATCTGCTCCCTTATTAAGTAGTTGCACTATTTGTTGATACTGCTCATGTGTAAAATAAGGAGCTGCTTGTTGCTGAGACTGTATTCCAGGTGGTGCATCATTCATCAGCATTTGGTGAGACTGAACAACAGGTGTAGTAGGATTCCCACCCTGCAAACCTCCAAAATGCATGTGCATATGAGCATTTTGCATAGTAGGACTATAGTTGGCATTGGCATGATTAACATATGCTCCTGGATTGCCTCTCTTCTTCTTTGCCTTAAAGTTGGACTTAATGCCTTGAGGATATCCTTTTAGTTTATGGCAATTCTCTCTGGTGTGGCCTTTGTAGTTGCAATAATCACAAATTAGTGTCTTCTTCTGAGTTTTAAATTATCCAATGCCAGGATTTGGATTTTTGTTGCCATACATAGCAGTACTGTCATTCAATTCAATTACTTACACCATTTGCTTAAATTTTGCCAAGTTTCTCTGACTTTTCACATCCATAACAAGAGAATATGCTTTGTTATGCTTCTAGCTTGAGAATAAGAGTCACCCAGTCCCATAAGGAACTAAATTAGCCTATGATATTCAAAATGCTCAGCATATTTCTTTGAATCTGAACAAGGACAACTAGGACAGGGCATGAGTGCATCAAACTCATCCCATAGATCTGTTAGTTTAGAGAAATAATCAACTACACTCATTGTTCCCTGTGTTAGTGTATAGATCTATGTATGTAAGTACAGAACCCTAGATCCATTCACTTTGTCGAATCTTTCCTTCAGATCTTCCCATACCTTGTGAGCATTGAAAGCATACACTACAGTTATTAACAATCCTAGACACACAATATTCATAATCCAAGAGAGTACTACAACATTTACTTTTTTCCATTGCCCATGAAATTCAGGTTCGAACTTAGATTTTGGATATCTACCATCCACAAATCCTAATTTACTTTTACCTAACAGGCCTATTCTTATAGAGCGACTCCACAAAGCATAGTTATTCGATCCAGTTAGCTGAAGAGAAATTAGTGAGCTGCCTGGAGTATCTATCGATTGAAGGAATAACGGATGATTGTGGTCTATCGTAGGAAAAATAGCTTGTGCAATTGGTACATTCGCATGTCTAGAGGCACTCTCATTTGTTTCATATTATATCGCCATTGATGAAGCTTTTCAGAGGTCAACTCAAAGGTGTTTTTACCTTCAAACAGTTAGTTGAATTACAGTAACACTGAAACACACAGATGAGCAAGGAACTAAGCTTTGATTATAGATCTAAGTTCTGATACCATGTTAAAATCCATGGTTATGGAGGTTTTTAGATCTAGAGTTGGCTTAGAGAGCGTTAAGAAGGAGAAGAAGAAGATAATTGTTCTATTGAAATGAAGAAATAAACCGTATATTTGTACTAACCATCTAAGTAACTACATTAATTAGGCTAACTAACTCTAGCTAGCTAACCATAGTTTACTAACTCCACTTCTCTAAGTTGCTACTAGGTGTTGTGAGCACGTGATTTTTGCCCAATAAATTCCAATATAAATATAAAAGTGATACAAAAATAGTTTTTGGGGTGCAGTTGTGTGATTTAATTGAAATACTTGTGTGTTTGTCTTTAAAAATAAAGTTAAAATTAAGATTACAAAAGGAATCAATTAGAAAATATCACAAAAATATAAAAATTCAGAAAAATCAACAAAATACAAAAATACCGGAAAACAAAAGAAAAATGGCAAAAAATATCAGAAAAATCAAGAAAAATAGGAAATAAAAGAAATATAACAGTTAAAAATAAGTACAAAAAGAGAAATATAAAAATACAAAAAAAAAAAGGAAAATAGGAGAAATAAATAAAATACAAGATAAAAATACAATATGTTTGGGTTGAATATATATATATATATATATATATATATATATATAGCAGGCCCAAAAGACCAGCCTGGTCTGCCCAGGCTCGTGACCAAACGGCACCGTTTAAGCTAAAACAAAATCAACCGACCGCATACGTTGGTAAGTATCTCACCTAACCCCGGCGAAGTAGTGAGGAGGTTAGGACCAGACTCAAGATAAACCTGTGTAGTTACGTAATATACAGCGAAAAACAAACAAATATAGTTGGAAAGGGGTACATAATCTAGTAGTAATTTAAGAGAATATAAAAGAACAATTTAGGATCCATATCACAACGATAACAACGTTGTTTCGGCGCGCAACCCGATCCTTATCATTTATCATTGTTGCGGTGTATAACCCAATCCAACCGTATCATTGTTACCGCGTGAAACCCTATCCATTTATATCACTGTTGCGGTGTGTAACCTGATCTATTTATATCATTGTTGCGGCATACAATCCGACCTATTTTTATCATTGTTGCGGTGTGCAACCCGATCCATTATATCACTTTTACTGC
>JASVEL010008738.1:0-103672 GCA_032618575.1 Nicotiana noctiflora | reverse complement strand
TAAGAAAAATATTCCCTTGTTCTTCCGGTGGGCGCCTGCTTGCAAAACTTCGAAAAGTATTCCCTTGTTCTTTAGGTGGGTGCTTGCTTACTAAACTTCGAAAAGTATTCCCTTGTTCTTCAGGTGGGTGCCTGCTTACAACAAAAAATAAAGAAAAACTTTCTGCCCCTGGGGCTTAAAATCTATCATGCTATTAAATGTTAGCTTAAAAAGATCCAGGTGGGCGCGTGATTGCAAAAATTTCAGAAAAATATTCCTTTGTTATCCAGGTGGGCGCCTGATTTAAAAAACTAAGAAAAATATTCCCTTGTTATCTAGGTGGGCGCCTGATTGCGAAAACTAAAAATAATATTCCCTTGTTATCCAGATGGGCACCTGATTGCAAAAACTAAGAAAAATATTCCCTTGTTATCCAAGTGGGCGCCTGATTGCAAAAACTAAAAAAAATATTCCCTTATTATCCAGGTGGGTGCCTCATTGCAAACATTTAAGAAAAATATTCCCTTGTTATCCAGGTGGGCGCCTGATTGCAAAAATTTAAGAAAAATGACATCTTGTTATCCAGGTAGGCGCCTGATTGTAAAAATTTAAGAAAAATATTTCCTTGTTATCCAGGTGGGCGCCTGATTACAAAAACTAAGAAAAATATTCCCTTGTTATCCAGGTGGATGCCTGATTACAAAAATTAAGAAAAATATTCCCTAGTTATCCAGGTGGGCGCCTGATTGCAAAATTTAAGAAAAATATTTTCTTGTTATCCAGGTAGGCGCCTGATTGCGAAAACTAAGAAAAAATATTCCCTTGTTATCCAAGTGGGCGCCTGATTACAAAAATTTAAGAAACATATTCCCTTGTTATCCAGGTGGGTGGCTGATTGTGAAAACTAAGAAGAATATTTTCTTTTTTATCCAGGTGGGTGCCTCATTGCAAAAACTAAGAAAAATATTCCCTTGTTATCAGGTGGGTACCTGATTGCAAAAACATAAGAAAAATATTCACTTGTTATCCAGGTGGGAGCCTGATTGCGAAAATTTAAGAAAAATATTCCCTTTGTTATCCAGGTGGGTGCCTGATTGCAAATATTTAAGAAAAATATCCCTTGTTATCCAGGTGGGCGCCTGATTGCGAAAACTAAGAAAAAATATTACCTTTTTATCCATGTGGGCGCCTGATTAAAAAAACTAAGAAAAATATTCCCTTGTTATCCAGGTGGGCGCCAGATTGCGAAAACTAAGAAAAAATATTCCTATGCTATCCAGGTGGGCGCATGATTGCAAAAACTAAGAAAAATATTCCTTTGTTATCTGGGGCGCCTGTGACGACCCGGCCCATCGTCACAAGAGATACCACCCCGTTAGCCCTTCATCTATGTGTTTCATGTTTCTATATTTGTGTTAGAGTCTATCGGGTAAATTGGGAATGATTCTAGTTGAAAATGAGGCATATAGCCTTTTTGAGTGAAACTTGTATATGAAAAGTCAACCCAAAGTTGACTATATGGTTAGAGGGCTCCGAATCGAATTCTGATGATTTGGTTAGTTTTGGGAGGCGATTTGTGACTTAGGGAAGCGATCGAAATTGAATTTGGAGGCCCGATGTAGAAATAGGCTTGAATTGGCTAAGTTGGAATTTTAGCGAAATCCGGTCGATAGGTGAGATTTTGATCCGGGATTCGGAATGGAATTCAGACAGTTGAAGTAGCTTCGTTAGGTAATTTTGGATATGTCTGCAAATTTTCAGGTTATTCGGACATCGTTTGGTCGGGTTTTTGATAGGATGTTGGTTGCGGAAGTTCTAGTTGAAACTTAGGCTTGAATTCGCCTTGATTTGATGATTTCCGTGTTTAAGGATGTGTTTTTATGATTGGAACAAGTTCACATCATGTTTTGGAGTAGGTTGGTGGTTTTCGTTGGGGTCCCGGGGGCCTCGGAGTGAATCCGGGGGTCCAAACAGACCATTTTTTACTAAAGGAACAAGCAGATTTGCTGTCGTAACTGTAGAGCTATTTTGTTCTCTGCGATTGCATGAGGAGCCATGTGATCGCGTAGAAGGATTTTGGGAGGCAATCAATTTGTTCTCTGCGATTGCATGGCCTAGGCTGCGATTGCATAGTAATGGGAGGTGAAGCAGTGCGATCGCGAGGCCCAGGACGCGATCGCATAGAAGCTTTTGGAGGGCAGCTATTCATTGTACTATGCGATCGCATAGTGATGATCGCGATCGCATAAGGTATTTATGGAGGCCAGGGAATTTGTCCATCGCGATCGCATGCTAAGGGATGCGATAGCATAGGGTTAAAATATCTGACATACGGGTTAAAACCAGAACAGTTCAGTCGCGAACTAATAGTATTTTTCCTCCATTTTTGAGTTCTTTGAGAGCCAAGTAGCGGGAATTGAAGGGGATTTCATCGGGAAAATATTGGAGGTAAGTTTTATGGTCTAAATACACGATTTTATCCTATAATCTTCATCTATATCACTGAAAATGGAAGGATTAATGGGGGATTTTTGCTCTAAGCATGGGTTATGGTAAATCACTGATTTGAATGGGAACTAAGTCCGATTTTGATAAACTTTATATGCATGGACTCGTTTTGAGATAAGGATTCTGAAAATGTAACTTTTGTAAATTTTCGAGAAGCATACCGAAAGTCGGGTTTTGGCAACTTTGTGGTTTTTGGTGTAATTCGAGTTGTTTCGATTGGGTAATGTCCCTTTAGCCTATTTTGATGCATTTCTATTGATTTTGATCAGATTATACACCCTTGGTGGCCAATTCTCATGACTAGGGCATTGCGGACTAGTCTTCGAGCTGAGTCGAGGTAAGTAATGGGTGTGGGTGGTGACCAACGGGTTTGAAACCCCTGTATATCACTATGTGACGCTGTATTGAGGCGAGACACGTACTCTCCTTTGAGTGCGGGGTCGAATGTGATTGGGGACTATGTCTTAGTCCGGCCTGATGATACTATACTGTGTTGTTGGCTATTATTGAGCCGGTGAACCTCCTACTTCGATCGTTGTGGATATCTTTGGGCTGTGAGACAGTGATTGGGATCCTGCAAGGATCGTTGCTATTGTTTCTATGATTTTGGTATGCTATTTTGATACCAGTCCTGAGCTATTACTGTCTAAAAATGGTTTTCCAAACTCTGTAATTTCTGAAACACTATTTTCTACTGAAAATGATAAAAAGAAATTTCAAATACTATTTCTGTGCTTGTGAGGCTTGCATTGCATTATAGTTGACTGGTAGTGGATTGGACTACGCGCCGCAGCATATCATGATATTGTGCTTGGGCTATAGGAGCCCCTCCGGAGTCTGAACCCCCACAGTAAGCACGGGTACCCAAATGGATCGGGCTACGCGCCGTAGCGGTTATGTTCATGTATTGCATTGCATTTAGCTATACCTGTTATTCTGATAGCTGATATTGTTGGTTTCTGATACTACTCATGTTGGCAATTGATACAAGATATTGTTGTATAGCTTTACTTAGTGTTGCATTGGGTTTTCTTACCTTCGCTGTCTTACCCTTGCTTATTACCATTGAGTTGAAAGTACTCACACTACTCCCTGCACCTTGTGTGCAGATCCAGGTACGTCACAGCAGAGCTGAGACTTCATCTTCTCGGAGAGCTTTACTTGGACAGTCGAGGTAGCTGCCAGCATCCGCAGGACCTGACTCTCTAGTCTATTTTACTTTTCTTAGTCTATTCTGCACTTACAGTCACAGTTGTATACACTATCACCGCTGTTTATTCTGTAAAGGCTCAAGACTTATGACTCTTGATTCGATGGGAGGTTATACTAGTTTTGGGGATGTCTAATCCCGACGTGTTGGATGTTATGTCATTATACTATCATTGTTTATGCTTAAAAAGGGTAAAGTGTAAGCTGATAGCTCTGTGTTATAGTTGATTGGTCGGGCTGGCCTAGCATTGTGCTGGGTGCCATCACGACCGGGTTTTGGGGTCGTGACAAGTTGGTATCAGAGCCTAGGTTACTAGGCCTCATGAGTCTTGAGCCGGTTGGTAGAGTCTCGTGGATCGGTACGGGGACGCCTGTATTTATCCTCGGGAGGCTGCAGACCTTAGGAAACACTTCACATTTCTTGGAATTCTTATCGTGCGTACTTGATTCAACTTGAGATATAATTTTTGAAATTCCTTCCTGTGACGACCCAATGGGGCCATCACTTGTTTTCCTCATTTGTTCCACACTTCCGAGGCCTTGAAAACCTCATTCTATGTTGCCTCGATTTACGTGCACGATCCGGGCATGTAGCCGGAAAGATTTTGTGATAGAAAATATGAATTCTATGAAATATTTGTAGAAAAATGATATTAATATTGATATAGTTGACATCGGTCAACATTTTTGGTAAACGGGCCCGGACCCGAGATTGAACGGTCCCGGAAGGTCCGTAGGAAAATATGGGACTTGGACATGCGTCCGGAGTCGAATTCTGTGGCCTAGAGCCCAAGTTATGAATTTTTCTGTGAAATTGTTTTTGCTGTAATTATTAAAGGAAAATGAATTAAATGACCATGGTACCGGGCTCGTATTTTGGTTCCGACGCCCGGTACGAGTCTAAAATATTATATATGTGATGTCTGCAAAGTTTGGTGACATTCGGATGTTGTTTGATATGTTTTGGACCTTGAGTTCCAAGTTTGAAAGTTTGAAAACCAAAAGTATGAAAATCATGAATTTGAGGCTTGATTTGATAAAAACAATGTTATATTGGCGATGCGATCGCACGAACGAGTTTGTAATGTGTTTTTAGTGTTGGGTGCATGTTTGGTTGGGAGCCCGGGGGGCTCGGATAAAGATTTGATAGGCCGTTGGATCAATTTCTGAATTTTTGCACTACTGGTTTTTCACCCAGCTGTTGGCTTCACATTTGCGAAGAATTTCTCGCAAATGCGAATAAGACAGGTTAAGGATAGGTTCGCAAATGCGAACCCATGATCGCAAATGCGATGTCTGCCAGAAACAAGCCAAGTTCGCAAAAGCGAACAAAGTGTCGAAAATGCGAAAAGGCCTCAGATGGCCAGTGTTCGCAAATGCGAACAAAGGGTCGCAAATGCGATCCTGGGCGAGTAGGCTCACCTTTGCAAATGCGAAAGAAATCTCACAAATGCGAGACTGGCAGACCTGAGGCAAAGTTCGCAAATGCGAACTTTTTCTCGCAAATGCGAGGACAGCAGGCCCCAGACCTGTAGCACTCGCAATTGCGAACACATGTTCGCAATTGCGATATCCGCAGCTGTGTAATTCTATACTTAAACGAAATTTTCAGTTCATTCTTCACTTTTTCAAAAACCCTCACACCACACACGAGCTCTCAAGACCAAATTCACTCCAAAGCAATTGTAAGTCACTTTTTACTTAATTCTTTCAATTCCTAACAACATTAATCATGTTTTCAATAAGAATCAAAGGTTTTCATGGTAGAAATCCATGTTTTTGGGTAGAACCTAGGTTTTTCATGAATTGGGCAATTGGACCTCAAATTGAGGTCCGATTTTGAAACAAATCATATAATTGAACTCGTGGGGGAATGGGTAACCGGATTTTGGTCCGAACCCCGAGTTCCGACCACGTGGGCCAGGGGCGTTTTGGGAAATTTTGGGGTAAACTTTGAGAAAACCATCTTTAAGCGTTCAAACCAAGTTAATTAGTGATTGTTAATATAATGGAATCAATTATGATTAGATTCGAGCTAGTTGAAAGCGGAATTTCGGGGAAAGAGCCATAATTGAAGCATAATTTGGACTTCAAGGCTAGAGGTAAGTGTTTGTTCTATCCTAGATTGAGGGAATAGGATTATGTGCTATGTGCTATGTGATCGAGTGCGGTGTATGGGATGTGGTGACGAGCATCCATACACTGGCGTCTAGCATGACCGTGAGTCGTTGTTTATACTTGTTATGAGACATATTTAAAGATAAATTGTTGAACCCTTGCCGGGTTGTAGAAATTCTATTGTTCTTCCTTGCCGGAACTTGTTGTGAAGTGAGATATTGATTGCCCTTGCCGGGAATTGTTGTGATGATTATTGTGCCCTTGCCGGGATGGTTCATGATTTGTTGTTTTCATTCTCTGCCCTTAACTGTGATTGTTATTTGGGTAAGGAAGAGTGATAATGCACGAAGGGTGATGCCGTGCCTTGATTTACTGTTTATGCACGAAGGTTAATGCCGTGCCATGTTATTGAATATGCACGAAGGTCATGCCGTGCCTTGTTATTGAACCATGTACGAAGGATCATGCCGTACCATGGATGTGAGGATGAGAGTAAAAGCATGAAGGGTGATGCCGTGAACTTTATTTGCTTATTTGGTGAGGATGAGAGTAAAAGCACGAAGGGTGATGCCGTGCACTTTATTTGCTATTTCATTGACTTGACATTACTTGTTTCTCATTATACTTATTTTTCCTTGTTGATTTAATGATCGTTGTTAACTGTTGAGTTCTTCTGTGATATTCCTTATTGTGTTATTACTTGATTATTTCTCGTTATCTTGTGGTATACATATATAGAACTGCACAGGTTTATGTGGGTGTCTGGTCCTAGGCTTGTCACTACTTCGCCGGGATAGGCCAGACACTTACCAGCACATAGGGTCGGTTGTGCTGATACTGCACTTCTGTGCGTTTTTGTGCAGGTCCAGGTTTCGATCAGGAGCAGCAGCAGTAGATCTTTTGCGTGGGAGTTGATCATACTTGAGACCGAGGTAGCTTGCAGGCGTCCGCAGGCCCGTCGTCTCTTCTTTTTAATTATGTCATTAGCTGTAGTCTCCTTGTTCCGAGACAAACAGATTATGTTATATTTCTTTCAGACCTTTTATGTGTAGTATTCATGTAGTAGTTCGTGAGTTGGTGACTCCACGTCTTGGGTAGAGAATTTCAGTACTATTTCGTTTTGAAACTGCTTATTACTATTTTTATAAAGTCTTCCGCACTTGTTTAATTAAGGTTATGGTATTGATTGTTAAATTGAATATGAAATATTGTTAAAAACAGGATAATGTGAATCAAGAGGCTTGCCTAGCTACCACGAGTAGGCGCCATCACGATCCCGATATTAGGGGAAAATCCGGGTCGTGACTAGTTGGTATCAGAGCTCTAGGTTACATAGGTCTCACCACTCATGAACAAGCTTAGTAGAGTTTGAGAGGTAGGTACGGAGACGTCTGTACTTGTCCTCCAGAGTCTATTGAGTTAGGAAAGATTCTTTCATTTGTTCCTTCTTGTCGTGCGATTTGTTCCTCAAATGCTGATTGAATTTCTATTGTGTCCTTTCGCAGATGGTGAGGACACGCGCTTCTTCATCCGCTGATCAGCAGCCTGAGCCCCAGGCAGCTCCCGTGAGGGGCAGGGGCTGAGGCCGTATTGTAGGCCGTGGTAGGGGCAGAGCTCATCCCCCGTCAGCTATTCTAGAGGTGGAGCCTCATATTGAGACTGGCGAGGAGGTTCCAGTCCCAGCAGCTCCAGTGGGCCCAACTTAGGTCCCAAGAGAGGCTTTATTTACCCGGATCTTCGGGAGGCTCTGGTCAGGATAGCGGGATTTATGGACAGCGTTGCCAGAGCAGGCTTATTACCAGCTGCACCAGCCGCTTCTCAGGCTGGAGGAGGGGCCCAGACTCCTGTTGCTCGTACTCCGGAGCCAGTAGCTCCCCAGCCTCAGGCACCAGTGGTTCAGCCAACTGTGGCCACTCAATCAGGTACCACAGCTCATGCCGGAGATGGAGCGGCCATGACTTCTGATTCCTTATGGAGACTTGATCGGTTCTCCAAGCTATTTACCACTACCTTCAGCGGTTCCACTTCAGAGGATCCTCAGGATTTCTTATTCAGTTGCCATGAGATTCTCAAGACTATGGGGATCGTGGAGTCCAATGGAATTGACTTCTGTACATTCAGGCTTTCAGGATCCGCCAAGACTTGGTGGAGGGATTATTGTTTGACTCGACCAGCAGGGTCCCCAACTTTATCATGGGATCAGTTTGCAGAGTTATTTCTGGAGAAGTTTCTCCCTAGTACTCAGCGGGATGCACTTCGGAGGCAGTTTGAGTGCCTCCAGCAGGGCACTATGACTGTCACCCAGTATGAGACGAGATTTGTTGATTTGGCACGTTATGCGGTAGTGATACTTCCCACAGAGCGGGAGAGAGTTCGCAGGTTCATAGATGGGCTTAATCCGCCAATTAGACTCCAGATGGCTATGGGAGTGGGGAGTGATATATCATTTCACGAGGCAGCTAATACAACACGTAGAGTTGAGATGGCTCTTGCTCGGGGAGGTGGTTATTCTTCAGATAAGAGGTCTCGTCATTCAGGCAGATTTAGTGGTTCTTCTTCCGGTGGCAGGGAATCTTTTGATAGGGGCCGGTCTTCCAAGCCTTTCCATTCAGCCCTTCAGGCATCACAGGGTGGACCAGGCGATCGTGGGTTTCGTGAGTAGTATTCAGATCAGTCTCCTATTAGTGCGCAGCCTCTTCAGAGTGTTCGCGGAGGCCATTCAAGTCGTCAGGGCCAGTGGCCCCATCAGCCTAAGAGTTTCTACGGTTGTGTTAACCCAGGTCATCTTGTCAGATTCTACCCTCGAGCGACGGGCAACACTCAGCAGCGGAGCCCTCGTCCCATGATTCAGGCCCCAGTTGACCCTCAGCCTGCCCAGCCAGCCAGAGGTGGGGGTAGAGATCATAGATGTGGAGGTCGAGACCGTAGAGGTGGAGACCGTCCAGCCAGAGGCAGAGGACAGCCAGTTGATGACCGTCCTAGGGATGTAGCTCAGACGGGAGGTGCTGATCCCCGATTCTATGCTTTGCCAGCCAGGCCAGAGGCGGAGGCATCAGATGCTGTGATCACAGGTATCATATTCATATGTGTCTTCCTACTTTGCACCGTATTTGGCTGTACCTAGCTGTGCTCTGGATATTCCAGTTTATGTGTCTACACTAGTGGGCGACTCCATTGTAGTCGACTGGGTACATCGCTCATGCGTAGTTATCTTTGGGGGTCTTAAGACCAGTGTTCATCTGTTGTATTTGGACATGGTGGATTTTGATGTCATATTGGGGATGGACTGGTTGTCCCCATACCATGCTATTCTAGATTTTCATGCTAAGACTGTGACCTTGGCCTTGCCAGAATCACCCCGACTAGAGTGGAAAGGTACCTCAAGCCACTCCGTTCGCATGGTTATTTCCTATGTTAAGGCTCGACGCATGGTCGAGAAGGGGTGCCTAGCTTATTTGGCTTATGTTCGTGATTCCAGCGCAGAAGTTCCTTCTATCGATTCAGTTCCTATTGTACGGGAGTTTCCCGAGGTTTTTCCTTCAGACCTACCGGGCATGCCACCCGACAGGGATATTGATTTCTGTATTGATCTGGCACCGGGCACTCAGCCCATCTCTATTCCACCCTATCGTATGGCCCCGCCGGAGTTAAAAAAGTTGAAAGATCAGTTGCAAGACCTTCTTGAGAAGGGCTTTATCAGGCCCAGTGTTTCCCCCCGGGGAGCACTTGTACTGTTTGTGAAGAAGAAAGATGGCTCGATGCGAATGTGTATTGATTATCGACAATTGAACAAAGTGACAATAAAGAATAAGTATCCACTGCCGAGGATCGATGATTTGTTTGACCAGCTCCAGGGAGCGAGGGTGTTCTCGAAAATAGACTTGAGGTCGGGCTACCATCGGTTGAAGATCAGGGCGGCTCACATTCCTAAGACAGCTTTTCGCACTAGGTACGGGCACTATGAATTCTTGGTCATGTCTTTCGGGTTGACCAATGCTCCTGCAGCATTCATGGAGTTGATGAATCGGGTGTTCAAGCCTTATTTAGATTTGTTCGTGATAGTCTTTATAGATGACATCCTGGTATACTCCCGCAGCCAGGAAGAGCACGAGCAGCACCTCAGAGTGGTTCTTCAAACTCTGAAGGATAATCAACTATATGCCAAATTTTCTAAATATGAGTTCTGGTTGAGTTCGGTGGCATTTCTGGGTCATATCGTATCGGTGGAAGGTATTCAGGTGGACCCAAAGAAGATTGAGGCAGTCCAGAATTGGCCTCGACCAGCTTCAGTGACTGAGATCTAGAGTTTCTTGGGGTTAGCAGGTTACTACCGTCGATTTGTAGAGGGGTTTTCTTTTATTGCAGCCCCAATGACTAGGTTGACCCAAAAGGGTGCCCAGTTCTAGTGGTGAGAGGAGTGTGAGGCGAGTTTTCGGAAGCTCAAGACAGCCTTGACTACCGCACCAGTGTTGATACTACCTACGGGTGCAGGGCCTTATACAGTTTATTGTGACGCATCTCGTACAAGGCTTGGAGCGGTATTGATGCAGGATGGTAAGGTTATCGCTTATGCTTCGAGGTAGTTAAAAATACATAAGAAGAATTATCCAGTCCATGATCTCGAGTTAGCAGCAGTGGTTCATGCCTTAAAGATCTGGAGGCATTATCTATATGGTGTGACGTGTGAGGTGTACACTGATCACAAGAGCCTACAATCCTTGTTCAAGCAAAATGAGTTGAATCTACGACACAGCGGAGATGGTTAGAATTGCTAAAAGACTATGATGTTACTATCTTATATCACCCAGGTAAGGCCGATGTGGTGGCCGATGCATTGAGTAGAAAGTCTGCCAGCATGGGTAGTCTTGCATTCATTCCGGTCAGTCAGAGACCATTTGCTCTAGATGTCCAGGCCTTAGCCAACCGGTTCGTGAGATTAGACATTTCTGAGCCTAGTAGGGTGTTAGCCTGCACGGTCGCTCGTTCTTCTCTAATAGAGCGTATCCGTGAGAGGCAATTTGATGACCCTCATTTGCGTGATTTGAGAGATACAGTACATCGGGGAGGTGCCACAAAGGTAAATCTGGATGATGATGGGGTATTGAGATTGCAGGGTCGAGTTTGTGTGCCCAATGTCGAAGGGATTCGAGAGTTGATCTTAGCGAAGGCCCACAGTTCGCGGTATTCTATTCACCCAGGCGCCGCGAAGATGTACCAGGACTTACGGCAGCACTATTGGTGGCGCAGAATGAAGAAAGATATCGTTGCGTATGTCGCTCGGTGTCTAAATTGTCAGCAGGTGAAATATGAGCACCAGAGGCCTGGTGGTGTATTCCAGAGGATTGAGATTCCTGAGTGGAAATAGGAGCGGATCACTATGGACTTTGTTACGGGACTTCCTTTGACTCGGAGGAAATTTAATGCTATTTGGGTCATTGTTGATAGGCTGACCAAGTCAGCACACTTCATTCCAGTATCTATCTCTTACTCATCGGAAAAGTTAGCAGAGATTTACATCCGGGAGATTGTTTGCCTTCATGGGGTGCCGGTGTCTATTATCTCCGATCGAGGTACGCAGTTTACCTCATATTTCTGGAGAGCGATCCAGCAGGAGTTAGGCACTCAGATTCAGCTGAGTACAGCTTTCCATCCTCAGATAGATGGTCACTCCGAGAGGACTATTCAAATTCTAGAGGACATGCTTCGAGCCTGTATCATTGATTTCGGAGGTTCGTGAGACCAGTTTCTGCCATTAGCAGAGTTCGCCTACAATAACAGCTACCAGTCCAGCATCCAGATGGCCCCGTATGAGGCGTTGTATGGTAGGCGGTGTCGATCTCCAGTCGGATGGTTTGAGTCGGGGGAGGCTCGGTTGTTGGGTATAGATTTAGTTCAGGAGGCCTTGGATAAGGTCAAGACTATCCAGGAGAGATTGCATGCAGCTCAGTCCAGACAGAAGATTTATGCGGATCGTAAGGTTCGAGATGTAGATTTCATGGTCGGTGAGCAAGTATTGCTCCGAGTGTCGCCTATGAAGGGCGTGATGAGGTTCGGGAAGAAGGGCAAGCTCAGCCCTAGGTATATTGGCCCATTTGAGATTTTAGACCGAGTGGGAGGGGTGGCTTACAGACTAGCTCTGCCGCCTAGCTTATCAGCCGTGCATCCAATTTTTCATGTATCTATGCTTCGGAGATACCACGGCGATCCCACACATGTGTTAGACTTCAGTACCGTCCAATTGGACAATGATCTATCTTACGAGGAGGAGCCGGTGGCTATTCTAGACCGGCGGGTTCGACAGTTGAGGTCGAAGAGTTATCCTTCTGTGCGTGTTCAGTGGAGAGGTCAGCCTCCTGAGGCATCGACCTGGGAGTCCGAGTCTGATATGCGGAGCCGCTACCCACATTTGTTCCCCGACTTAGGTACTTCCTTCTCTTGTCCGTTCGAGGACGAATGGTTGTTTTAGAGGTGGAGGATGTGACGACCTAATGGGGTCATCACTTGTTTTCCTTATTTGTTCCACACTTCCGAGGCCTTGAAAACCTCATTCTATGTTGCCTCGATTTACGTGCACCATCCGGGCATGTAGCCGGAAAGATTTTGTGATAGAAAATATGAATTCTATGAAAACTTTGTAGAAAAATGATATTAATATTGATATAGTTGACTTCGGTCAACCTTTTTGGTAAATGGGCCCGGACCCGAGATTGGACGGTCCCGGAAGGTCCGTAGGAAAATATGGGACTTGGACATGCGTCCGGAGTCGAATTCTGAGGCCTAGAGCCCAAGTTATGAATTTTTCTGTGAAATTGTTTTTGCTGTAATTATTAAAGGAAAATGAATTAAATGACCATGGTATCGGGCTCGTAATTTGGTTCCGACGCGCGGTACGAGTCTAAAATATTATATATGTGCTTTCTGCAAAGTTTGGTGACATTCGGATGTTGTTTGATATGTTTTGGACCTTGAGTTCCAAGTTTGAAAGTTTGAAAACCAAAAGTATGAAAATCATGAATTTGAGGCTTGATTTGATAAAAGCAATGTTATATTGGCGATGTGATCACACGAACGAGTTTGTAATGTGTTTTTGGTGTTGGGTTGGGAGCCCGGGGGGCTCGGATAAAGATTTGATAGGCCGTTGGATCAATTCTAAATTTTTGCACTGCTGGTTTTTCACCCAGCTGTTGGCTTCGCATTTGCGAAGAATTTCTCGCAAATGCGAAGAAGACAGGTTAAGGATGGGTTCGCAAATGCGAACCCATGATCGCAAATGCGATGTCTGCCAGAAACAAGCCAAGTTCGCAAATGCAAACAAAGTGTCGCAAATGCGAAAAGGCCTCAGATGGCGAGTGTTCGCAAATGCGAACAAAGGGTCGCAAATGCGATCCTGGGCGAGTAGGCTCACCTTCGCAAATGCGAAGGAAATCTCGCAAATGCGAGACTGGCAGACCTGGGCCAGAGTTCGCAAATGCGAACTTTTTCTCGCATATGCGAGGACAGCAGGCCCAGACCTGTAGCACTCGCAATTGCGAACACATGTTCGCAATTGCGATATCCGCAAAGCTGTGTAATTCTATACTTAAACAAAATTTTCAGTTCATTCTTCACTTTTTCAAAAACCCTCACACCACACACGAGCTCTCAAGACCAAATTCACTCCAAAGCAATTGTAAGTCACTTTTTACTTAATTATTTCAATTCTTAACAACATTAATCATGTTTTTCAATAAGAATCAAAGGTTTTCATGGTAGAAATCCATGTTTTTGGGTAGAACCTAGGTTTTTCATGAATTGGGCAATTGGACCTCAAATTGAGGTCCGATTTTGAAAAAAATCATATAATTGAACTCATGGGGGAATGGGTAATCGAATTTTGGTCCGAACCCCGAGTTCCGACCACGTGGGGCCAGGGGCGTTTTGGGAAATTTTGGGGTAAACTTTGAGAAAACCATCTTTAAGCATTCAAACCAAGTTAATTAGTGATTATTAATATAATGGAATCAATTGTGATTAAATTCGAGCTAGTTGAAAGTGGAATTTCGGGGAAAGATCCATAATTGAAGCATAATTTGGACTTCAAGGCTAGAGGTAAGTGTTTGTTCTATCCTAGCTTGAGGGAATAGGATTATGTGCTATGTGCTATGTGATTGAGTGCGGTGTATGGGTTGTGGTGACGAGCATCCATACACTGGCTTCTATCATGACTGTGAGTCGTTGTTTATACTTGTTGTGAGACATATTTGAAGATAAATTGTTGAACCCTTGCCGGGTTGTAGAAATTCTATTGTTCTTCCTTGCCGGAACTTGTGTGAAGTGAGATATTGATTGCCCTTGCCGGGAATTGTTGTGATGATTATTGTGTCCCTTGCCGGGACAGTTCATGATTTGTTGTTTTCATTCTCTGCCCTTAACTATGATTGTTATTTGGGTGAGGAATAGTGATAATGCACGAAGGGTGATGCCGTGCCTTGATTTACTGTTTATGCACGAAGGTTAATACCGTGCCATGTTATTAAATATGCACGAAGGATCATGCCGTGCCTTGTTATTGAACCATGTACGAAGGATCATGCCGTACCATGGATGTGAGGATGAGAGTAAAAGCACGAAGGGTGATGCCGTGCACTTTATTTGCTTATTTGGTGAGGATGAGAGTAAAAGCACGAAGGGTGATGCCGTGCACTTTATTTGCTATTTCATTGACTTGACATTACTTGTTTCTCATTATACTTATTTTTCCTTGTTGATTTAATGATCGTTGTTAACTGTTGATTTCTTCTGTGATATTCCTTATTGTGTTATTACTTGATTATTTCTCATTATCTTGTGGTATACATATATAGAACTGCACAGGTTTATGTGGGTGTCTGGTCCTAGGCTTGTCACTACTTCGCCGGGATAGGCCAAGCACTTACCAGCACATGGGGTCGGTTGTGCTGATGCTACACTTCTGTGCGTTTTTGCACAGGTCCAGGTTACGATCAGGAGCAGCAGCAGCAGTAAATAGATTGCGTGGGAGTTGATCACATTTGAGACCGAGGTAGCTTGCAGACGTCCGCATGCCCGGCGTCTCTTCTTTTTAATTATGTCATTAGCTGTAGTCTCCTTGTTTCGAGACAAACAGATTATGTTATATTTCTTTCAGACCTTTTATGTGTAGTATTCATGTAGTAGTTCGTGAGTTGGTGACTCCACGTCTTGGGTAGAGAATTTCAGTACTATTTCGTTTTGAAACTACTTATTACTATTTTTATAAAGTCTTCCGCACTTGTTTAATTAAGGTTATGGTATTGATTGTTAAATTGAATATGAAATATTGTTAAAAACAGGATAGTGTGAATAAAGAGGCTTGCCTAGCTACCACGAGTAGGCGCCATCACGATCCCGATGTTGAGATATAATTCTTGGAAATTCCTTCCATACGCCTGTACGGGCACTCGAACGCTCAGTAATATAATTGCCTTGATGGCTTGTGATTCCCTGGTCGATGGGCGAGATATAATCTCTGCGAGTTCATGTTGGGCCAGTCGGGAGGACTTGAGGCTAGATCTTTGTCTATGGCTTGAGCACCAAGGTGCTGATTTTGCGAGCTGGTATTATGAAATCTATGTGATCAATATTTTCCCAAATTGTGGAAATGGCAACTTGATAATGGATGAGCTGTTAGGTGTTAGACTCTTATTGTGATTCATTGTGTAGCCCCTAGCTATGGGCGTGGTGAATATTTATCATATCTCTTAGTTGGAAGGTAAAGTGCCTTACGTGTAGTAGAACGAGTTCAGACTCAGGAAGGCTAAAGTGATTATGCTATGTGTATCCTGGTGGAAGGTATTGTACTAAAATGCTAAATTGAGGCGAAGTAGGTGGGTTGATTCTTATGTGTAATTGAAAGGTATTTGATATGTGTTATGATTCGAGCAGGTGCAGTGCATGTTCATGTATCAATTTTGATAATATGATTCGTATAGTATTGAGACTAATGTTGTTGATATGCATTGTGATGTCGTGTTGAGTTGCGAATGTATTGTTGGGATGGTTTCGGTGATTCTCTGGCAGGTGGGTAGGGCAAATTACAAAGGAAACTCTGTCAAAATTTTTGGAAAATTTGGAACTTTGAAAAGATTTGGTCACCTTAAGAATGGGCTTAACTGTTGTATGTGAATGAATACAATAATTTCTAAAAGGTTAAGATTTCTGATGATTCGAGTCTCTACCAAAGCTTGTAAATGACTTGAGTTCAATCTCACTATAACATTGTGGCATCATTTGAGTAAGAATACTATGAGTGGCTAAAGGTGCTTTGATGTATGGCTCCGATCCAAGTTGGGGAGGTTATTATTGATTAACTGATTGAACTGTTGTGTGCTATGTTGGTTCTGACTCTAAGTATGTTGGGAAAATTTTAATAAAGGTTATGGTGCTTCGTAGATGTGAAGAAATACTAGGATGTTTTGAACTGCTATTGGTAAAGAATGTTCGGTGCATAGAAAAGAAAGATAGCTAATTGTATCTGTATGTAACCATGTTCTACGGTGTCAGAGTTCTAACAAGGCACGAGTGGTTCTGTTCAATAAGACAGTTGAATTACTGCTAAATAAGGGTAAATGACGCTCGATAACGGTTTTGCGGTATTCAAGATTTTGCTTGTAACCGTCATGTGTCTTAAGATTGTGTATGTGGCTAAAGACGGTGGTCTCATTAGAAGAGATCAAGACTTGTGTTATATTATGTGAATTATGGGATTCTATGTAACCGTATTGGAAGGTAATGATAACGAATTCAAATCGCAGAAAGTTCTTCAAAATAAAGTATTGTAGAAAGTGGTACTTCTGGGAAACATTGAGAGAGTATTCAGTGGCCTATGGGTCTTAGACCGTGTGGTCTTATGTACGAGTCTCGTGTGGTAACATGAGTTGAGGTATTGTGGTGCTACAGTAAAGGCTAATATTAAACTAAAGAAGAATCAGAAAGGAAATTGGGTAAATGGAACAACTTGTTAATAAACCAAAACGGTATGATAAGGATACGATTAATTCCTGGTATGTGTTCGAAGTAATGACTCTTGCAGATATTGTGCAACAAAGCTCTTGAGTGCTGGCAGTTGCGTAGCTCAATGTGGGTAGAAGGACTCAGTCCTGGCAGTTTAACTTATGCAATGTAATTGGGAGAAAGAGTTTGTGATGTGTTTTACCGTGGTTTGAAAATGAGTGTATTTCCTGTTGGTATGCGAAGCTTGGAATGTGTAATGAGTTTTCTTCTATATGGGATCATGAAAGTCCTTAACTAGTTGAGTGCGTTGATGTTTGCGGCGTAGGAAAGGGATAGAAGTTTCTATGTTATCTTAATGCAGTATGGTATATGCGTTGTGCTATGAAAAGTTGATAATGGCATGTTCAATGTTTGGGTTCAGTTCATAATATAATGGTAAGTCATTAGAATTCTGGAGCAGTGCGGGCAACTGCAGATATTAAAGAATCAATCTTTCTGGTGATTAAGGATAATGGTACTGCTCTTCTATTGATTTGACGGGGTATATGTTTAAAAGGGCAAGGTAATGTAAACTGATAATATCTAGCGGTATGGTGGTATTCTCTTATTGGATCGACTGTGATGATTGAGTTGTTGATAGCATAGGGAAATTTCTGAATGGCTTTCGTGGTATGAATGGATGTTTGATATGCGTTATGTATTCGTACAGTGGAGTGTGGAATCAGGCATAGTGATTCATGTGTTATATAAGTGTTGGAGACTAGAAGTTCTCGTAATCCGCCTATGTAGTGGTTGTATACCGCATGTATCAGCACCGTTTAGCGATTATTGGAAATTGGAAACCATAGTGGCTCTCTCTTTGCTTGATATGATGAATTTGGGTTATGATACTTGATTGCAGACTAGTTGTCATAAGTCAGGCTGTCTACACTAATGTGATATGGACTATGTTGGAAAATGCCACAAATTGCATAGCAGAGTGCATCGGATTATGTTCCAGCAGGGTAGTTGTACCCCAAGACAAGCGGACGACTGGTAGGTATTGCTTTGTCAGTTGGGCCTTCGTGGCGGATATCAGTGCAGAGGTTTCTACCATTGATTCAGTTCCGGTATTGAGGAACATTGTCGGATGCATTTCTTGTGGCCAAGCTTGAGGCTATATATGTTTATTGTAATGAGAAATTCGACTCGACGTGCATTTCCTTTTGCGAGATTTATGCGTGGATCGGGTGGCATGCCACCACGAGTTATTAGGATCGGGTAGCACGCCGCCACATGTATGGTATCTGGATTGGGTGGCACGCCGCCACGGGTATGTCATTGGAACGGGTTGCACGCCGCAACAGTGTGATATAGAGAATAATTTTTGGTATGTTACCTTGTGTACAATACTTCCTAGTTTCTGAGGAAAGTCAATGTTGGGTGTCGCTCGGCTAATGGCGCATTGGTTGTGTCTTTACAAGATTTGATAGCGTATACTAATTGTTTCACCGTGGGTGAGATTAATTGCTTGAGTTCAGACCTAAATCAGTGCGTGGCTGCCTGTTTTGAGCATGATGACTTGAGGTGCTTCATGGTTAATAATGTTTGGATGGAATCATAAGTTGTGGCAAGGCCACATGATGTTATGACCTTTTGAGGAGGATTCAGGTATTTTATTTCTATAATGCGAGGCTGGATCTCAGTTCTATATTATGATGGCACGTAGGAATTGAATTACAGCTCTTTTGTTTGAGTCAGTTGTCATGATTTGAGTATGTTCAGACGTTTCTTATTGGAGCCTGTGTTGTGCTCGTCGCGGCTTAGGCCGGTGTCGAGGTGTCATAACACCAGTGTGGTGTGTTATAGTCGAGATGATTGTTGGAACCCTTAATGAGTGCGGATATATATGATTTTAGCTATTTAGAAAGGTAATATCGAGGTTTGGCTCTGAAATCTATTGTGATATAAGTTAAAAAGGAAATGGATTCATGAATGGTTGTCCTGAGAGATGGGTTCGGTATATCGCATGTTTCAGCTGCTGTGGGCAGTATATGAAGGTGTTGGAATAAGACTTTAGCTAATGAAAAAGGCCTTTCAGTTAGTATTTGGTTATCGTGGGCAATTGCTGTGATCAGTCTCGAGTGATGGGTGTATCCTGAGTATAGGCATGGGATTAGGATTGGGTATATCATTTCAGAAAGTGCAATGTGGTTTATGGTTCAGATGGTCTGTAAAATTCCAGCTATATGGTATTATCTGGCTTATGTGAGATAGGGAGACGTGAGATCACCCCGAGTATATGCTAGGTAAGATCATTCAACTATTAGATTGCTTCTAGTGCAACTCTGGTACGCTTGAGGACGAGCGTTTGTTTAAGTTGGTGAGAATGTGACAACCCGGCTCGTCGTCACGAGAGTTACCACCCCATTACCCCTTCATTTATGTTTTTCATGTTTCTATATCTGTGTTAGAGTCTATCGGGTGAATTGGGAATGATTCTGGTTGAAAATGAGGCATATAACCTTTTTGAGTGAAGCTTGTTTATGAAAAGTCAACCCGAAGTTGACTATGTGGTTAGAGGGCTCAGAATCAAATTCTGATGGTTTGGTTAGTTCGGGGAGGTGATTTGTGACTTATGGGAGCGATCAGAATTGAATTTGGAGGTCTAGTGTAGAAATAGGCTTGAATTGACTAAGTTGGAATTTTGGTGAAATTCGATCGATAGGTGAGATTTTGATCCAGGAGTCGGAATGGAATTCTGACAGTTGTAGTAGCTTCGTTAGGTGATTTTAGATATGTCTGCAAATTTTCCAGTCATTCGGACATCGTTTGGACAAGTTTTTGATAGGAAGTTAGTTTCGGAAGTTCTAGTTGAAACTTAGGCTTGAATTCGCCTTGATTTGATTATTTCCGTGTTTAAGGATGTGCTTTTATGATTGGAACAAGTTCCTATTGCGTGTTGGAGTAGGTTGGTGGTTTTCGTTGGGGTCCCGAGTGCCTCGGTGTGAATCCGGGGGTCCAAACGGACCATTTTTGACTAAAGGAACAGGCAGATTTGCTGTCATAACTACAGAGCTATTTTTTTCTCTGCAATCGCATGACGAGCCATGCGATCGCGTAGAAGGATTTTGGGAGGCAATCAATTCGTTCTCTGCGATCGCATGGGCTAGGTTGCGATCGCATTGTAATGGGAGGTGAAGTAGTGTGATCGCGAGGCCCAGGACACGATCGCATAGAAGCTTTTGGAGGGCAGCTATTCGTTGTACTATGCGATCGCATAGTGATGATCGCGATCGCATAGGGTATTTGTGGAGGCCAGGGAATTTGTTCATCGCGATCGCATGTCAAGGGATGCGATCGCATAGGGTTAAAATATCTGACAGAAAGGTTAAAACCAGAACAGTTCAGTCGCGAACTAATAGTATGTTTCCTCCATTTTTGAGTTCTTTGAGAGCCAAGTAGCGGGAATTGAAGGGGATTTCATCGGGAAAACATTGGAGGTAAGTTTTATGGTCTAAATACACGATTTTATCTTAGAATCTTCATCTATATCACTGAAAATGGAAGGATTAATGGGGGGTTTTTGCTCTAAGCATGGGTTATGGTAAATCACTGATTTGAATGGGCAAACGGAGTCCGATTTTGATAAACTTAATATGCATGGACTCGTGTTCAGATAAGGATTCTGAAAATGTAACTTTTGTACTTTTTTGAGAAGCATACCAAAAGTCGGGTTTTGGCAACTTTGTGGTTTTTGGTGTAATTCGAGTTGTTTCGATTGGGTAATGTCCCTTTAGCCTATTTTGATGCATTTCTATTGATTTTGATCAGATTCTTCACCCGTGGAGTCCGATTCTCATGGAAAGGGCATTGCGGACTAGTCTTCGAGCCGAGTTGAGATGAGTAATTGGTGTGGGTGATGACCAGCGGGTTCAAAACTCCGGTATATCACTATGTGACACTTTATTGAGGAGAGACACATACTCTCCTGTGAGTGCAGGGTCGAATGTGATTGGGGACTATCGCTTAGTCCGACCTGATGATACTATATTGTGTTGTTGGCTATTATTGAGCCGGTGAACCTCCTATTTGGATGGTTGTGGATATCTTTGGGCTATGAGCCAGTTATTGGGATCCCGCGAGGATCGTTGCTATTGTTTCTATGATATTGACATGCTATTTTGATACCAGCCCTGAGCTATTACTGTCTAAAAATGTTTTTCCAAACTCTAGAATTTCTGAAACACTGTTTTCTACTGAAAATGATAAAAAAGAGATTTCAAATACTATTTCTGTGCCTGTGAGGCTTGCATTGAATTATAGCTGACTGGTAGTGGATCGGGCTGCGCGCCGCAGCATATCATGATATTGTGCTTGAGCTGTTGGAGCCCTTCGGAGTCTGAACCCCCATAGTGAGCACGGGTATCCAAATGGATCGGGCTACGCACCGTAGCGATCATGTTCATGCATTGCATTGCATTTAGCTATATCTATTATTCTGATAGCTGATATTGTTGGTTTATAATACTGCTCATGTTGGGAATTGATACAAGATATTGTTGTATAGCTTTACTTAGTGTTGTATTGGTTTTTCTTACCTTCGCTGTCTTACCCTTTCTTATTACAAGTACTCACACTACTCTCTGCACCTTGTGTGCAGATCCAGGTATATCACAGTAGTGCTGAGACTTCATCTGCTCAGAGAGATTTACTTGGACAGTCGAGGTAGCTGCCAGTGTCCGCAGGACCTGACTCTCCAGTCTATTTTACTTTTCTTAGACTATTCTGCACTTACAGTCACAGTTGTATACACTATCACCACAATGTATTTTGTAGAGGCTCATGACTTATGACTCCTGATTCGGTGGGAGGTTTATACTAGTTTTGGGGATGTCTAATCCCGACGTGTTGGATGTTATGTCACTATACTATCATTGTTTATGCTTAAAAAGGGTTAAGTGTAAGCTGTTAGCTCTGTGTTATAGTTGATTGGTCGGGTTGGCCTAGCAATGTGCTGGGCGCCATCACGACCAGGTTTTGGGGTCATGACAACGCCTGATTGCAAAAATTTAAGAAAAATATTCCCTTGTTATCCAGGTGGGCACCTGATTGCGAAAACTAAGAAAAATATTCCCTTGTTATCCAGGTGGGCGCCTGATTGCAAAAACTAAGAAAAAATATTCTATTGTTATCCAGGTGGGCGCCTCATTGCAAAAACTAAGAAAAAATATTCCCTTATTTTCAGGTGGGTGCCTGATTGAAAAAACTAAGAAAAATATTCCCTTGTTATCCAGGTGGGTGCTTGATTACAAAAACTAAGAAAATATATGAAATGAATTATGTCCCAGTTTGATAACTCGGTGTAACATTTTCAATTTTGAAATGCAAAGTAAAACTTCCCTTATTATTCAGGTGGGTGCCTGATTACTGAATCTTTCATCGTGGATTCCTTCCTCCATTGTTGCTTCCTTTAGATTGCTTTCCTTTATTTTTCAGGTGGGTGCCTGATTTTGCCAAACTTATGCTCCCTTGTGTCCACATTGGTCACATTCACTTTAAAGTGATTAGTAAGAATTTGAATCTTTTGTCCCTGTTTTAACCAGTGAACAACTTGTTAGTATAAAATGGTGGTTAGCAGCTTGCATTCTTGTAGGCCTTGTTTCCACTCTTGCATTTGCTTCAGTTTGCTTTTGTGCTGCCTTTTTGTGGCTCCTGGTTGATTTCCAATAATTTTCTGAATTCAAACTTTTCCTTGCAATTCCCTTTTGTTGTTTCTTCTTCTTTTACTTTCCTTCTGCTGTATCCCCGCCATATATTATTTTATTTCTCCCATCTTTTGATGGACCCAATCTTATTGTGCCTTTTAACTGAGAAGCTGGTTATTAGTTTATAACTGCAATGTCTTGTAGACAGATTTTAAAAAAATGAAATACACTAACCCTGAATTTTAAAGGTAGGAATATTTTCAATGTAAAAGGACAAGACTTATCTGAGTGGGAAGGCTGATTCCTTTGATCATGCCATGCATTTGGCTAACCGACCCAGTCTGTCCAACCATATCACTTGCCAACTTTATTTCTCTTTTCAACAACCCAAACTTTACTTGCTTTGCCGCTTGAATTCCACAAATGCCCGTGAGGGTTTTCACCAGTAAGACTCTCTCATTTTATTTTTTCTCAACTCACGTCGCCTTATGTTGCCCATAAGGGTTTTCACCGATAAGACTCTCTCATTTTATTTCTCTCAGCTTACGTCGCCTTATGGTGCCCATGAGGGTTTTCACCAATAAGACTCTCACATTTTTATTTTTCATTTCATCCATCTTCAAGTACCCGGGTATTTTCCATAATATGCTTTTCTTCACTTACCTGTATTGCCATTTTCTTGAAATTAATTAGAAGGTCTTTCTTTGGATCGTAATGTGGCTTTTGGATGGGTTTTAGAAAGAAAGATATAAAGGCTCAAATTTCTAACGTGGGTTTCAAAATTACAACTTTCGGAATCATATCCTTCATAATGATCATAACTTCTGCCCCAATTTCGATTTTTGCGGAACCTTGGACTTTATTTCCGCTATGACTGAACCTCAGTGAGGCTGCCTACGTACCCTTTCGGGATCAAGTCAAAACGTAGTTCTGATCAAAAGATCACTTCATTGTTGCGATTTTGACTTTTTCCCAAATTTTCTTCTTTTGTATATTTTTTCTTCTCTTTTTTTCTTTTTGTCATTTTTCACATTTTTTCTTTCTTTTTTTTCTTTTGCTTTTTCTTATCTTTTGTTATTTCATCATTCATTTTTTACTTCATTGTTGATTCTGAAAGAGGGGTATGAAAGAACAATACAATAAGGCTCAAATGGATAGCAATGGGTAAAGTGTTTAGATAGAGAAATAAAATGCTTTCATCATTTCAATTTCAAAAACATGACAAATATAATTAGATACATGAAAGAAATCATACATAGTATCTTTTGACAGCATCAGAGTTAATGGCAGTCTCTACGCATTTCCCTTTTATATCTGTCAAATATAATGCTTCATTGGACAACACCCGAGATATCACAAATGGTCCTTGCCAATTAGGGGCGAACTTCCCTTTTGCTTCTGCCCAATGAGGTAAGATATGCCTCAACACCAATTGTCCAACCTCAAATTTTCGTGGACGTAGTTTCTTATTATATGCTCTGGCCATTCTCTATTGATACAGTTGTCCATGACATACTGCTGCCAATCTCTTCTCATCAATTAAACTCAATTGTTCTAACCGAGCTTTTACCCATTCATCATCATAAATTTTTGCTTCCGCAATGATTCGAAGGGAGGGTATTTCAACTTCCGCAGGTATCACTGCCTCCGTTCCATACACCAATGAATAAGGGGTTGCACCAATCGACGTGCGCACAATAGTGCGATAACCCAACAAAGTAAAGGGTAATTTCTCATGCCATTGCCTCGACCCTTCCACCATTTTTCGAAGGATTTTCTTGATATTCCTATTTGCGGATCCAACTGCTCCATTTGCTTTGGGCCGATAAGGTGTAGAATTGCGATGCATAATTTTAAACCTTTGACATGTCTCCTCCATAAGATGACTGTTAAGGTTGGCTTCATTATCTGTAATAATCACCTTTGGAATTCCAAAACGACAAATGATGTTTGCATGTACAAAATCTGCCACTGCCTTCTTCGTTACCGCTTTGAATGTCTTCGCCTCCACCCATTTGGTAAAATAATCAATGGCAACCAGAATAAACCTGTGCCCATTAGATGCTGCTGGCTTTATGGGACCAATGACATCCATGCCCAAGCAACGAAAGGCCATGGTGCTGACATCGTATGCAATTCATATGGCGGAGAATGAATCAAATCCCCATGT
The DNA here is from genome assembly GCA_032618575.1 of Nicotiana noctiflora. NCBI lineage: Eukaryota > Viridiplantae > Streptophyta > Magnoliopsida > Solanales > Solanaceae > Nicotiana > Nicotiana noctiflora. The sequence goes on along the minus strand of JASVEL010008738.1, from coordinate 79,012 downwards.
ATCTGGCACTGATGACATTTCTGTACATATCTGATACAATCTCGTTCCATAGTGAGCGAGTAATATCCAGCCCTGAGTATTTTCTTCGCTAAAATATACCCGCTCATGAGGGGTCCACAGGATCCTGCGTGTTCAGTCATGATTGTAGTAGCCTGCTTTGCATCTTTGCATCTTAACAAACCCAAATCCGGGGTTCTTTTGTATAAAACCCCTCCACTAAAGAAAAATCCACTTCCCAATCGTCTTATGGCTCTTTTCTGATCCCCTATAGCTTGGACTGGGTACACCCCCATTCTCAAATACTCTTTGATATCATGGAACCACCATTTGCCATCAAGATCCTCTTCTACTGTATAACAATAAGCATTTTGATCATGAACTTGGATTTGTAATGGATCCACATAATCTTTATTCGGATGGTGTAGCATAGATGATAGAGTAGCCAGAGCATCGGCAACTTCATTGTGCATTCTTGGGATATGTTTAAACTCTATGGATTGAAACCGCTGACATCGTTCATGTAGACACTGTCGGAACTGTATGAGTTTTAAATCCCGTGTCTCCCATTCTCCTTGAATTTGATGCATCAAGAGACCCGAGTCACCCATGACCAATATCTCTTGAACACCCATGTCTATCGCCATTCTTAATCCTAATATACACGCTTCATATTCAGCCATATTATTAGTACAGAAAAAACGGAGTTGAGCGGTAACCGGGTAATGCTAACCCGTTTTTGAGATGAGTACAGCTCCAATTCCAACTCTTTTACTGTTGACAGCCCCATCAAGGTATAACTTCCAGACCGACTTCTCGTCTTGTTCCAATTCTTTAATATTCATCGCCTCCTCATCAGGGAAATATGTTTTTAGTGGTTCATACTCATTGTCGACTGGATTTTCTGCTAAGTGATCAGCAACTGCTTGTGCTTTCATCGCAGTGCGGGTTACATGCACAATATCATACTCTGTGAGCAGAATTTACCATTTAGAAAGCCTTCCCATGGGCATAGGCTTCTGAAAGATGTACTTCAGCGGGTCCAAACGAGATATGAGATAAGTGGTGTAAGCCGATAGGTAGTGTTTCAACTTCTACACAACCCAAGTCAAGGCACCACATGTTCTTTTCAATTGAGTATATTATATCTCGTAAGATGTAAATTTCTTACTGAGATAGTAAATTACTTGCTCCTTCTTCCTTGTTTCATCATGCTACCCCAGTACACAACCGAAGGAATTATCCAATACAGTAAAAAAAGATGAAGGACCTTTCGGGTTCTAGAGTAACCAATACAGGCGGATTGGCCAGATATTCCTTGAGTTTATCAAATGCAGTTTGACATTCATCAGTCCATTTAACTGTAGCATCTTTCTTCAATAACATAAAAATAGGCTCACAAGTTGACGTTAGTTAGGCAATAAATCTGCTAATGTAATTCAATCTGCTTAGCAAACTCATCACATTTTTCTTGCTCTTTGGCGCAGGCAACTCCTGAATAGCTTTTATCTTGGATGGGTCCAATTCAATACCACGTCGGCTTACCACAAACCCCAATAATTTCCCTGATGGTACTCCAAAAGCACATTTTGCTGGATTGAGCTTGAGATTGTATCTCCGAAGCCTCTAGAAGAACTTCCTCAGGTCCTTAACATGATCGTACTGCTTCCTGGATTTAATAATGACATTATCCACATAGACTTCAATCTCTCGATGTATCATGCCATGAAACATGGTAGTCATTTCTCTCATATATGTAGCTCCAACATTTTTCAATCCGAAAGGCATTACTCTGTAACAATATGTTCCCTACGGTGTGATAAAGGTTGTCTACATCTTCTTCGTCCATCAGGATCTGATGATAACCCGCATAACAATCCACGAAAGACCCAATCTCATGTTTGGCACAATTATCAATTAGTATGTAGATGTTTGGCAATGGAAAATTATCCTTCGGACATGCCTTGTTGAGGTCTTGATAATCAACACGCACTCTGGTTTTTCCGTCTTTCTTCGGAACAGGTACAACATTAGCTAACCAGGTGGGATATTTGGTGACTCGTATGACCTTTGCCTCAAATTTCTTGTTGACTTCCTCTTTTATTTTCACAATCATGTCTGTCTTGAACTTTCTTAATTTTTGCTTGATGGGCTGCCATTCTGAATAAATGGGCAACTTATATATTACCAAATCAGTACTTAGCCCTGGCATATCGTCATGTGACCATGCAGATATATCTTTGTACTCATGTAGTAACTTTATCAAGTCCACTATGAGTGAGGCTTCCAAATGAACACTAATCTTTGTTTCTCGAACGTTTTCCTCATCTCACAAATTAATAGACCCCGTCTTATTCAAGTTTAGTTTGGGTTTCTCCTCATAGTGGCTCAGATCTTTACTAATCTCTTCCAAAACTTCCTCATCCTCATATTCCACTTCATTATCGTATTCAAATTCTTGTATTACTATTTGATTATCAAGACTGGTTCGAGAATTCCTTATGCATGACACATTATTGAAATTAGCAAAAAATGGACTGCACAAGAAAAGAAAAGAAAATAAAACAAGGCTATCAAAATGGAGGAAGAAAGAAATTGCATTTCATTAAAATTTCAAAAGATAACAAGGTTTGACACGCCCGATTGGACGAAACATAAAGTCTTATTACAGCCTTGAAATAAAACAGATTAAGAACGAAACGTCAAAGCTAACTACGACAACTCCCTTCTGGTCGGAAGAGGAGTAGCTTCCCAGTTATTCAGCTTGATCTGGGATCCAACAAACTGGATGTCCATTTTACTTGTACCCTTAGCTGCTTCTACCATGTTCACATCTTCGAACAACATCTCAAATCTTTCTAACAGCTTCTTGTCTGGCCTTTTCTCTGCTTGGCTAGGCGTGACCGTTGCCGGACGTCTTTTTGTACCAGGCTTGACGAATGAATGTGATAGTTTAGGGATAGGCTTGTGGAGGGTCCATCCTTTCTTTTTCAGTTTTCGGGCTCTTTTTATGTCGGTAATGGTTGGTTTGAAACCCAATCCGAAAGTATCAATGATACCTGGAAGAGATACTGACTGTGTTATTCCTTGCAGTGCAACTCCTAAACCTTTCCTAGGGAAAACCCCGTTTTTCAACATCTCCGTAGCAACTATGACTAACGCGGATGCTAACTTGGGCATTGGAATGTTTTCGCCTTCAGATATTTTATCTACAGATATAGTTTCCACCACTTGGTATACCCAAAGACCTTTATCACCCTCGACTTGCTCAAATGGCGCGGTGATATTGCAGGAATTATCTTCACCATGCACCACTATTTCTTGACGATCCCATTCAAATTTCACCATTTGATGGAATGAGGAAGGTACAGCCTTTGCAGCGTGAATCCATGGACGTCCCAGTATGAGATTATAAGACACGGCAATGTCTAAAACTTGAAATTCCATGGTAAACTCTACTTGTCTGATAGTGAGTTCCAATATGATGTCTCCAACAATGTTCTTCCCGCCCCCGTCAAATCCTCTCACACATATGTTGTTCCTGTGGATTCTTTCATGATCAATCTTTAGCTTGCCTAAAGTAGATAAAGGGCAAATGTTGGCACTTGACCCATTATCAACCAAGACGCGGGTCACCACTGATTCCCCGCACTTCATCGTAAGATATAATGCCCTGTTGTGCTCTGTCCCCTCCAACGATAGTTCATCATCTAAAAATGTTATTCTGTTTGCCTCAAAGATTTTATTTGTGATCTTCTCTAAATGACTCTCTGTGATCTTTTCTGGTACACGGGCCTCGTTCAGGATCTTCATTAACTCCTTTCGGTGTTCATCAGAATGAATCAACAAGGACAATAAAGATATCTACGCTGGTGTTTTCCTCAGCTGCTCAACTATAGAATAATCCTGAGATTTCATTTTCTTCAAAAATTCTTCGGCTTCTTCTTCAGTGACAGCTTTCTGTACATTGGCCGGATTATCTTTTGCAACTTTTGCCTTTATCAATTCATCGGGAGCAAAACATCTCCATGACCTGGTCAAACCGTGGGTTTCATAAATCTCCTCCTTGATTTCCTTTCCTTTATACATGACAGTTACCTTGCTGTAATTCCAAGGCACAGCTTTGGTGTTCACGATGGGTATTTGAGTGACTGGCTTCATAATAACTAGCTCTATCTGCGCTCCTTTTACAGTCAATATGGGTTTTGTACTCACTTCGGGCACTGTCACCTTTATAGGCTCAGGTTTAGCTACCACTACTAGCTTGCTCACATGTGGCTTTATTGGTGTTTTTTCACTTATGACTTTCTCTTTTGTCTTGCTGCTGCTCGCCTTGATCATCATTACAGCCTGAGAGGGCTTCTTGCAATTTCCCCCTTGTATCACCTCTATCATGTGGGTCTCATGGTGCACAGACAAAGGGTTCTGTGTTATATTAGGAGCCTCGGAAGCTTGAACCTCAATTCTTCTGGAGTTGATAAGCTCCTGTATTGCAGACTTCAGGTGCCAGCATATTTCATTGTCATGCCCTGGGGCTCCTGAACAATATTCACAATGGATAGATTGGTCCAAATTTCTCAGTGGTGGATTAGGGATATTAGGCTCTATGGGGTTTAACATCCCGAGTTGTCTTAGTCTATGGAAAAGAATATGACTCACCCAGGGGAGTAAATGTTTTCTTTCTTTGTGTCCTGTCATTCTTGACTCTAGGGTTAGGGAGGAAACTTATTCCATTGGGATTTTTGTATGTTTTTGGAGGTGGGTTTGTGTTTTGGGTGTGGTAGATATTTTGAGGTGCTGGAGTTCGCCATGGGGTAGAAGGTGGTGGGTAGGCTTGGGCGTGATGTACAGAAAACTATGGATCAGGAGGAGGGTAATAGTGTTGAGGTGGGCTATATGGTGTTGGTGGGTTGGGTTGATTTGGGCGAGGCTGATGGTAATATGGATTGGGACTCCTGGACCAAGACCTCCCTTCTATGACTGCCACTTCTTCCTTCTTTTTCTTCCTGATTGCTCCACCCGTACCTGTCTGGATTGCCTGGTTCGTAGCTTTGATGGCTGAATAGCTCATGATTTCGTTTGAATTCAATCCTTCCTCAACCAAGCTTCCAATTTTAACTACCTCGTTGAATGTTTTTCCAATTGCAGATACCAGATGCCCATAGTACGTTGGTTCCAAAGCTTGCAGAAAACAATCTACCATCTCTCCCTCCTTTATCGGTGGGCCTACCTGTGAGCACGTGATTTTTGCCCTAAGCAATAAAATTCCAAAATTAAAATAAATAATATTTTTGTTTGCAATTACATGTTTGATAGTATATTTGTGTGATTGAACAATTAAAAATGAAAATTAGAAAATTAAAAAAAAAATAGGTTAAGTATAAAATGTCACAAATAAAGGAATTAAAATAAAATTAACAAAAAATACAAATATATACCGGAAATTAAAGAAAAATAGCAAAAATAAAGTCAACAAATATCAAAAAAATTAGAGAAAATAGGAAATGAAAAGAAATTGAATAATTGAAAAAGAATATAAAAGAGAAAATCAAATACAACAAGAAAATACACAAAAAATAATAAAAATACATGAAATACACAAGAATACAGAACTGGGCCAAATGTTACAAGCCCAAACACATATTAGCCCAGAAGATCAGTGATCTGGTCCAATTATTATACAAGATCAATCTTGACCGTCCATGTACTTAATCTAATGGTTCAATTTGAATCTCTGAATTTAAGTGAAACGACGCATCTTCATTGAACTAATTTGAGCCGTCCATTTATCATGATCTAATGTAGATTAGTTAGTGTCCACTTAACTCCCAGACGTCACCATTTTTAACTTTGGATCCTGTCCCTTGATCAAAGATGATTTAAAGGCCAGGATCAATTGATGAGCTGTGGGTATATAAGGCTGGTCTCCATAGAGACCGGTCATTTCTCTTTAACAAAAAAACCCTAGCCGCCTCTTATTCATCTTCTCCACTCTTCTCCTCTTCACCGGCCATGGAGACTGGCCGACCTCCATGGCCATCTCCGGCCACTCCCAGCCCCCAAACCTTTCATTTCCTCCTTCTCTACACCAAACCACCCTGAAACCCCAAAGAAAACCCAAGAAAACTCCCGGTCTTGAAATTCCGGCCACCGGATTTCTTCTCCGGTGACCACAACCCATGAAACAGTCATCCAAACTAACACTATTAGACCACATTGCATAGATCACTAACCCCATAAACTTGTTTTCCCTCGAATCTCACTCAAAGTTCTCGAATCTTCGAGATTAAATCGCCGGAACCCTAACTCCGGCAAATTAAAGAACACCTCATTTCCCAAAGACACACCCGCATGTGTCTAACACCCCTCTTTACCAATACCAAATAAAGACTTCAGATATTGAAGTCTGAAATCTGAAAAATAAAAGAAAAGAAACTGGAAAAAGACAAAGAAAAAAACAAGAAAAAGAAAAGAAAATGGGGAAGCTAAGGAGATAAATCCTGCGAGCTAAGTCCCCTCTCCCTATATTTGTTTCTTGTTTTGATTATTAAGCATGCTCTCTGTGCCGGAAACAGCCTCTCTACCCTTTTGGGTAGGGGTAAGGCCTGTGTACGTATTACCCTCCCCAGACCCCACCTTGTGGGAACATACTGGGTAGTTGTTGTTGTTGTTGTTGCTCTCTGTGATTAACTCTGTTTTCTTTGATTAGTTGCATGATTAGTTTAGCTTCTTTCTTTTGTTATGTTTCCTGTTATAATTTTGTTTCTATTAGCATATCTTCTGATATTTTCTAATATTCCTTTTAAATAACATGCTCTACTAGTCTATTTGTTAATCCTGTTTATTACATTTGACTAGTATGCTCGAGCCTTTTAGGGGTTTTGTAAGTTTAAACATGAAAATATTCAGAATATATCTCTTTATGTTAAATTTGATATACTATGCCTAAATCTGCGTTGTGAGTTGTTTAATTGAAATTCAACCATATTCAAATTTCTTTCTGAGTTTTGATTAGATGATAAATGATTTCTGATTGTGGATATGTGTGCAAATTGATATAAGAAGGCTATATTTGTGATAAGTTCATGTTTTAGACTACAATTGATCTTATTATGCTTTAGGGGATATTGGTTATAGTTGTGATAGATAGGTAATTAATTAATTGGCTAATTATGAAAGTATGTTAATTATGTTAATTGGCTTAAAAATGAAAATGACATAAAAATGGTTACAATTGAAATGGTTTAAAGAATGGTTAGTTCTGAAACTGGCCAACTCTATAATAATAGACTTAAATCTGAAACTGGCTAAGTCTTGTAAGTTTGAATCTAATCTAAGTAGCCAATGAATAACAAAAGTGACTAATTCTACAAAGCCAAGTCCGAACATTGGACTAGCTAGTTCTGAAAAGGTTTAGACTTAGGCAAATAAGCAGGCTTGTCCTGCAATTCAATTAAAATAGACAGTAATGAAAGGATACCTCTTAAAAGAGGTCAAAATTGAAAGAAAATCAAAGTTCAAATCTGGCTAAGTCTTAAATGACTTATAAATACTGCGCAGTAGTTAAATAAGGTATAAAACTGTACACCCAGACCTTAGATAGGTCGGGTTAATACGAATTAATAACATGGGTATAAAAGGAATGAAAAATGGCATAATTGTAGATTTAATAGAGCCTATAGGGACAAATTAGACATTTAGGCCTAGTATTTATGCAATAATGCACAAAATAAAGGGCATAATAGACCCAACAAAAAGGCTTAGTTGTTAATAACCTTAGCAAGTGAGGGTACGATAGTAATAGGCCCCTAATAGAAGCTAATAGATCCCCCTAGAACCTTCCAGCAAGGCCTGGAAGGCATTTTTGAATCTGAAATGAGTACCTAAGTGTAATAAATAAAAGAATTAAGGGGAGGGAATTGAGAATAAGATTTTAAAATTCCCCCCTCAAAATTTTACAATTCACATCTATAAATAGGATTTAATTAAGCCTAAATAAGGGCTGGATTTTTAGAATTCAGAGAAATACTTCTGAAATTAAGAAAATTATCAGATTCTAAGAGTAATTTCTGCGTATTTTTCGAGCACTATTGTGAAAATCAACTAGGAATCCTCTGTTTCTTCTCCTGTTTTGATGGGTTTCTACTGGTTTTGTTCAAGTTATGTTATTTGGATTGCTATTTGCTGAGCTTGGAATTCTTATTCAACTGTGCTTGCTGTGTTGATTCATTTCTGTTGATGTTGCTTTGCTGTTGTGATCAACTGATTATTCATTTCATTTGCTCCCTTAGACTCATAAGAGTTTTTTTGTTGAATCAGGTACACAGCTGCTACTCCAATATGTAACTGCAGTCAATTTGAAGAAAATGAATGAACTGGACTGATTTTCGAGAATTACTTCTGTTATTTATTTTCGTTTTAGCATACAAGTAGATATTATGTAATTCAATAGGAAATGAATGTATAATTGATACATGTACAGCATGAGCTGATGCTGGAAAATAATGTAATAGAGTGGTATGTAGATTAGAGTAATAGTAGTAACCGTAATCACCTAGATTTAGCTAAAATAGGTTAATAATTGAATTAACTCACCTAGTTTTGAAAACAGGTTCATAACAGAACTATAATCATAACTACACTAGCATGAGATAGTTAATTTAGTTTGATATCAATTTGTTCATCTTAAACAATTTAATAGCGATTAAAAACGACATAGAGTAAAACCAGTATTCAAATACAAAGCGAGTAATCATGTGATTAATCAAAGTCGTTATACAATTAGCTTACTATTCTAATACAATTAGCCTCTGATAATTAGAAGTATGAGTTATAATTAGTAAATTGTTAATAATAATCCCGTTTCATATAGTCAAGTAATATTCTGTCACCTTTAGTCAACAATTAATCTGTTTCAGTAGTTTAAAAAAATAGTTGATAAAAAATATTAGAAAAGTAATCTATTAGTCAAAATCAATTTGTATTAGATAGCTGTGATTCGAAACTGGTACTGTTAATCTTGTACTACTTCTTCTCTTCATAAATAAATACATTTTTAGTTTACTCTCTTCTGATTCTAAATACCTGTGTATATAATGAATTTCTGTTTATGTTTCTCCCTTTCAATTTCGTTTGATCTGGGCCTAGCGAATAACATAGGCCTGGATTCAATTAAATCAATAATTGGGCTTCTGATAAATAATTTTAGTATATTTTGGGTTTCTGAAACCCAGATGCATGAATCAGCCTGCTGAAAGTAAGCCCAAATGTCCAGGCCCAGTAATATAAAGTGATAACGCCTGGACTCATAGTCTAAAACTTTAATATAATTAAAATGATTAGGGAAAAACCAATGGTAGGAAAATATAGTTATTTACTAGTATTGGACTATAAAAATTGAGTGGGACGAGCCTCGTATGAAAGCAAATAAACGGGGCCCCATATAAACGAATAACAATTTGATAGACCCGGGAAGGTCGTTAGCGAATTCCATGACCTTTCCAAAAGAATAACAAGCCGTTAGATAATATAGGCGCGATTATAAAATATACTTTCCCTAATACGAGTGCACATTTAATGTGACTCAAATCATAAATCTCGGCGAAGCCAAAACGTGTTAAAAGTCACAAGCGTACTGGTTGCGGTGTGACTCGAAATACGTTTTCGCAACGTCTCAATTCATAAAATATTTAAAGTGAAACACGAACACATTGTTTAAAAGCATATAGTGAAATCAATTAAAATCAAGAATGACAGTTGAGCGACCGTGCTGAAACCACGGAATCCGAGAGTTCCTAACACCTTCTCCCGGGTTAACAGAATTCCTTATCCTGATTTCTTGTTGCGCGGACTGTTAAACAGAGTCAACTTCCTCGGATTCGGGATTAATCGGTGACTTGGGACACCATTATTTTCCCAAGTGGCCACTCTGAAATTTCTAATAAAATCCCGAACCGATTGTCCTTAAATTGGAAAAACTCCTTCCTCGTTGTTATTATATCCTTTCCCGGGGTATTTATAATTATCGAGCTATACCTTATTCTCCTATTTGGGGAAATCAAAAAAGGTAGTAAAAAGGGAGGTGTGACACTACCCGAGCAGCTTGCTCCCTCCACCTAAATCCATATTCTTGAAAACTTTCTCCCAGCTTTTTCTCCATCTTTGTCAGTGTCAACCTATCTAGGATAATTTCCAAATTATACTGAAAATGGTTTGCGAACGCCTGGGCTATATCGTCCCAAATAAACCATCTGGTATGGTCTTGCCGGGTATACCATTCAAGAGCTGAACCACTGAGACTACGGCTAAAGTAAGCCATGAGTAACTCATCTTTCCCCCGGCTCCACGCATCTTGCTGCAGAACCTTCTTAAATATGCTACCGGGTCGCCATGGCCATCATACAAATCGAATTTTGGCAGCTTAAATCCCGCTGGCAGTTGCACTTCAGGGAACAGACATAAATCCTTGTAAGTTGCGCTTACTTGACCACCCAAGCCCTGTATATTATGGAATGATTGCTCGAGGCTCTTCATCTTTCTAGCCATCTCTTCATGCTCAGGATTTTTAGTTGGTTTCTCCTCTTCAGCCATACCAATGAGAGGGATATAGGAATCATGTTGTCGGAAGGTAGGTTATGGGGTGTAGTAATGGTTGTCTTGGACATGGAATAATGGTTCACTGGAGGATTTGTGCAAGGCGGCTGGTGGTGGTGCCACATATACAGGAGCAACATATGGTGGTTGTGGTGGAATTTGTTTAGGGATTGGAGGTGGTACTTGTGATGTGGTTGCGTAGTAGGGTGGATATGTAGGATAAGTGGATGGTGAATTCATAGTGGGTGGATCTTGTGTTGGGACTGGTGGAGGGATATATGTGGGGTTGGTAGGATAGGTGGGTGGAGGGATATATGTGGGGTTGGCAGGGTAAGTGGGTAAAGGTTGTCCCTTCGCACCAAGCCTGGTACATCTCAGCCATTTGTTGTTTGAGCTTATACATCTCCTCTTTCATGCTATTCACATCCACTACCTCATCTTCCTGCACTGGATCCATAATTGTTGCTTCAATTTCCTGAGTAATTGCCTTTGTCATATTCTTGGAATGAGTGTTGTAAATGTGAGTTGCCTGAATGCCAACTACTAACCACTTTATCTGATACTCGACAACGATAAAACTTGTTAGTGGTTAGGCCATACTGGGTAAATATTATAGACTAAGACACAATTTTGCCTGGCAATATGCGTCATCTCGGCCTTGTCGTCTTTCTTGTTTTGCCAATTCTTCTGCTCTCAACTTTTTCTTTTGCTTATATTTATTACCACAGACGTTTTTTTTCTTTTCACTTTTCATTTCTTTCTTATTGTCCCCTTTTTTCATTTTTTCATTGATCGGTCCTACATATTTGCCTATCACACAAGTATTTGCAGAAAAAGAAAAATAACGACAAATTTGGAATTTCTTAACTTCATTAATACTCAATCATTGATTACAAAGATGACATTCTAATGATAATTGTACTACAACCTTCTAAATGCAGAAATAAAAACAAAACTCAAAATGCATGTTCTAAGAATACATTAAAGACCCTAGTGCCCGCGAGACATCGTTCGGTCTTACCGCGGGCCTATATGCTAGTCCCCTTTGGAGTTTATCTAAATCTCTCATCACTTGCTTTACGAATATCATTGCTGAAGCGACAAATGTGGACTGGGTCATATCTTCGCATATCTGGCATTTTCGAGTGATATAATGAGCAATGATGACAATTCTTTCTCTGATCATTCCTTTCTCTTGAAGCAACCTCCCTATTTGTTCGGTACGAGCATCCAGAGTCTGTTGGCTTTTCTCTTGAAGCTGCTGTAGCTCCATTTCTAACCGAGCTATGGCCATATAGCAGTGTTCTATTTCTATGTCAAACTCTTTTATTTGTTTGCTACTTTTGACCTCGGCCGTGACAATCTTTTTCCTCAACCGGGCAACTTCAATGTTATGTTCTTCTTTCAATTGTTGGATCACCCGAGCCCTTTCTTTAGTATTTCTAGCCAATTGCTTCCGAACTCCGATTAATTCTTTTTCGGCTTTGTTTAGATCAAAACTATAGTCGTTCACCTTTTGCCGCAAATTATCAATCCGTTTTTCATCCCGGGCATGTCGAACAGGAGTTTTAGTTGCTACTTTCATTTTCAGAATCTGAGCTTTCAATGCCTCATTTTCCTTAATCAGTTGTTTATTTTCACCCTCATCGGCTGCCGCTTGTAAGCTGCTTTCGAACTTGAGGTCTTGAACTTGCTTTTCTAACATACTGATTTTGGCTCGGTATTCATTCTCCTTAGCCAACCAATCCCATTGCTCCTTTGATAGCTCGGCAAATTCTTGAATGTGAGGTCTCTTCATTGGTCTTTCATGCTCAAAATCTCTTCTGTATCATGCGGAATAACCAGGTGACACTTCACCTCTGGCCCGATCCCTTACACAAGTGTCCACTTTCAAACATTGACACTCATTTCATATTTGTCGGACTTTTGCCTTAGGAAATTGCCTATCGGGACTAATTTCTATCACATGAATGCTGAGGTCCCCATCTTTTGGCACTATTTGATATCTTTAGAGTTGCCGTAATACTCGATATGGCGCATAAGGTTGGATGTTTTTGAGTCCCATTAAAAGAAAGTGTGATCCTTCTGCTGGCATGTATATGATTTCATCGATGGGTAGCCACCCGAATTCCCATTCGATCTGACTAGCAGTAAGTGATCGGAAGTATATGATCTAACCTTTAGACCCCTCCGGCAACTTGGCCCCTTTTATCCTCGTGTAGAATTCTTATATGCAAGTCTTTTCTGATGATCCATAACTCAAAAATTGAGGGCGATGGCATAAGTGCTCGATCATCCACATCTGTAATAGAAAATTGTATCCCTCGAAGAAATCTTCTCCAGCTTTACAACCTGTGAGATCACGAAAGATATCGGCCACTATCATCGGTGCCAAAGTATTGTTGTCCTGTGTATGGAGAGTACTGACAATCCCGGCAACGCTGATGTCGATGTTCCCGTCTTTCCTTGGAAATATTATCAAACCCAAAAAGGCTACCATGAAAGCAAAACGCCTGTGTTCCGCCCATTTAGCCCGTTTGCTTTGCTGTAGAGTTTGTTCGTTGGATTGTTAAATCCTCCAACGTGACCATATCAACGGTATATAAAGTTCATAGTGCAAAACCCGTAGACCAAATCTTCATTGTGAACACTTCGGGCTATCTTCAAGGAATCGAGGAATCTGTGTGCGGTGATGGCTCTTGGAGAACCCGGATATTTGTCTTTCAAAGGGACCTCATTTTTACCGATGTAATTATCAATCTCTTCTAGTGTTGGAGTGAGCTTAAAGTCTGAAAAGTGGAGCACATTGTGTGCGGGATCCCAACAGGTGACCAAGGCTCTAATAATGTCTCCCCGGGGTATGATATCAAGAAGCCCGGTAAGACCTTTCAAATATTTCTTGACCTCATCTTATCCATCTTGACCCAATTCATTCCACCACAGTCGTAAATCCAAAGGGATCTTATTCATTAGTGGAAAAGGTTCATTTTGCATTGTGCTCATTATGCACATTTATTAAAGGAGATTTAACCACATATTATTTGACCCAAAGACAAAATATATTTTTCAAAGGAAAATTTCTTTGCATCATTTTTTTTTCAAAAAGTACATATTTGTGAGTACGGACTTTCAACATTCTTCCGAAGATTTTAAGGTTGTATTTATTATTTAGGGAAAGTGACTCAAAAAGTGGCCATTTTTGCGTAAACAATCCTCCGGCGTCCTTTCAGAACATTTGGCTATTTTCAAAACAGTATCATTTTGATTTATTAATATTTTTGGTTATTTTTTAAAAAGGAGTGGGTGGACCGGTCAAGGGTTGCCTACGTATCTCGCCTAGTGGTGAGAATCAAACTAGCGTAGTTCGGTCAAATTATTTCTAGTCCAACTATTTCAATGTTGACAAAATTGACTTATTCTAACTATTTTTCAAAATTTTGACAGAGTTTCGTCAGTATTTGGACATCGTTTTTTTTAAATTGCTATTTTTCTCTTCTTTTGTTTTTCAAGTATTTAGCCAGTCAGCATAATGGCCCAGGACAAATAAATGCAACACATAATCATGCTCGGTCTTTTATATCCGGGTCACCTATCCTAGACGGACCCAACCCCTATGTTGATTCCCCTAAGTCATATATGATGCAAATAATCATCCTAATTCTAGGCGCAATATCCTAATTTTTCATTGGTACTAGACTGTGTACCCGAGCGAACGAATCGGGTCGAAGAGGGGCTACGCACCGGGGACCTGTGGGATCGTCCAGCTTTGTTACTTTTCCGGCCTCTATTTCTGTCACGACCCCAAAACCCGATCGTGATGGAGCCTAGCACATTGCTAGGCCAGCCCGACCAACCAACTATAACACAGAGCTATCAGCTCATGCTTTACCCTTTTTAAGCATAAACAATGATAGTATAATGAAATAACATCCAACCCATTTGGGATTAGACATCGCAAAACCAGTATAAACCTCCCACCGAATCAGGAGTCATAAGTCATGAGCCTCTACAGAAAACATAGCGGTGATAGTGTATACAACTGTGACTGTAAGTGCAGAATAGTCTAAGAAAAGTAAAATAGACTACAGAGTCAGGTCCTGCGACGCTGGCAACTACCTCGACTATCCAAGTAAAGCTTTCCGAGCAGATGTAGACTCAGCTCTGCTGTGATGTACCTGGATATGCACACAAGATGCAGGGAGTAGTGTGAGTACTTCCAACACAGTGGTAATAAGAAAGGGTAAGACAGCGAAGGCAAGAAAACCGAATACAACACTAAGTAAGGCTATACAACAATATCCTGTATCAGTTATCAACATGAGAAATTTCAGAAACCAGCAATATCAGCTATCAGAATAACAGGTATAGCTAAATTCAATGCAATGTATGAATTTGACCGCTACGACACGTAGCCCGATCCATTTGGGTACCCGTGCTCACTGTGGGGGTTCAGACTCCGGAGGGGCTCCTACAACCCAAGCACAATATCATGATATGCTGCGGCGCGCAACCCGATCCACTACCATTCAGCTATAATGCAATGCAAGCCTCACAAGCACCGAAATAGTATTTGAAATCTCTTTTTATCATTTTAAGTAAAAAAGTGTTTCAGAAATTCCAGAGTTTGGATAACAATTTTTCACAGTAATAGCTCAGGACTGGTATCAAAATAGCATGCTAATATCATAGAAACAATAGCAACGATCCTCGCGGGATCCCAATAACTGGCCCATAGCCCAAAGATATCCACAACCATCCAAGTAGGAGGTTCACCGGCTCAATAATAGCCAACAACACAGTATAGTATTATCAGGTCGGATGAAGCCATGGTCCGCAATCACATTCGACCCCGCACATACAAGAGAGTACGTGTCTCGCGTTGATACAGCGTCACATAGTGATATACCGGGGTTTCGAACCCGCTGGTCATCACCCACACCCATTACTCACCTCGACTCGGCTCGAAGACTAGTCCGTAATGCCCTTGCCATGAGAATCGGCCTCCACGAGTGTATAATCTGATCAAAATCAATAGAAATGCATAAAATAGGCTAAAGGGACATTACCCAATCGAAACAACTCGAATTACACCAAAAACCACAAAGTTGCAAAAACCCGATTTTCGGTACGCTTGTTGAAAAATTACAAAAGTTACATTCTCGGAATCCTTATCTCAACACGAGTCCATGCATATAAAGTTTATCAAAATCGGACATCGTTTGCCCATTCAAATCGATGATTTTCAATAACCCAGCTTAGAGAAAAAACCTCCATTAATACATCTCTAATTCATCTAATTTCAGGTATAAACTCCATAATTTAGCAAGATAATAACATAAATTAGGTCCATGAATGAATACCTGAAGAATCCCTTCGATTTCCTCTTAAAATCGCCCCAAATCGCCGCTTAGTTTAAGCCCTTTGCATGATATAACCTTCTGAAATTTTAACCTTCTGTTTCTTTATCACTGTTACGATTTCCGCTTCTGCGGTATTGGACTCGCATAAGCGAGTCTGCTTCTATGACTATTTTTTCGCTTCTGCGAGAACTCAATTAACCGCCTCTTTCGCTTCTGCGGTCCAAGTCTCGCAGCTACGAGACCGCTTAAGCGACCATCTCTTCGCTTATGCGAAGATCGCCCAAATGTCCACTTCCGCTTTTGCGGCATTTGGTGCGTACCCGCGATGCCGCTTCAGCAGAATGAGCTCTGCTTCTGTGAACTTCATCGTCTAGCCTCCAAGCACTTCTGCACACAAAAGTCCGCTTCTGCGGACTCTCCTCCGCGTCCCTTTTTCCGCAGGAGCGAAAGTAGTAGCATTCAGGTATATCAGACCTGCTGCAAACTCCAAAATCCTCCGATTCACCTTCGAAAATAACCCGAGGCCCCCGGGACCTCAACCAAAAATACAGTTCTACTCTAAATCATTATACGAACTTGTTCCAATCATAAAAACAAACCCTCAAACACACAAATCATCAAATTAAGGCCGGTTCAAGCCTAAGATTCAACTAAAACTTTTGAAACCTACATTCTATAAAAAAACCCGACCAAATGATGTCCAAATGACCTGAAGATTTGGAGACATATCCAAAATCACCTAACGAAGCTACTGCAACAGTCGGAATTCCATTCCGACTCCCAGATCAAAATCTCACCTATCGATTGGATTTCGCCAAAACTCCAACTTACCCAATTCAAGCCTATTTCTACACCGGACCTCCAAATTCAATTCCGATTGCTCTTTTAAGTCACAAATCACCTCCCGGAACTAACCAAATCATCAGAATTTGATTCTGAGCCCTCTAACCACATAGTCAACTCCAGGTTGACGTTTCATAAACAAGCTTTATTTCAAAAGGCTATATGCCTTATTTTCAACCAGAATCACTCCTAACTCACCCGATAAATTCTAACACATATATAAAAACATGAAACACATAATTGAAGGGTTAACGGGGTGGTAACTCTCGTGACGACGGGCCGGGTCATCACATTCTCCCCCACTAAAGCAAATGCTCATCCTCGAGCGGGTGAAGAAACATACCTAGAGACTCAAATAAGTGAGGATATTTGCTCCGCATCTCCTGCTCGATCTCCCAAGTGGCCTCCTTCACAGGTCGACCTCTCCACTGCACCTTTACTGATGCAATGTCCTCGGATTTCAATCTCCTCACCTGACGACCCAATATTGCTATAGGCTCCACATCATAGGTCAAGTCATCATCAAGCTGGATAGTGCTGAAATCCAACACATGTGATGGGTCGTCAACATACTTCTGGAGCATAGATACACGAAACACTGGATGTACTCCCGATAGACTGGGTGGCAAAGAAATCATATAGGCCACCTCTCCAATCCTCATGAGGACCTCAAAAGGGCCAATGAATCTCGGACTAGGCTTTCCTTTCTTCCCAAATCTCATGACACCTTTCATAGGCGAAACCTTCAGTAAGACCTTCTCACCCACAAAATAAGACACATCCCGAACCTTCCGGTCCGCATAACTCTTCTAGCGCGACTGAGCTGTGCGAAGTCTCTCCTGAATCACCTTCACCTTGTCTGAAGCATCCTGGACTAACTTTGTCCCCAATAACCTTGCCTCACTGGGCTCAAACCAACCAACTGGAGATCTACACTGTCTCCCATATAAAGCCTCATACGGCGCCATCTGGATACTGGATTGGTAACTGTTGTTATAGGAAAACTCTGCGAGCGGCATATAATCAGCCCATGAACCACCAAAATCTATAACACAAGCTCGCAACATATCTTCCAAGATCTGAATAGTACGCCCGGACTGTCCGTCCGTCTGTGGATAAAATGCAGTACACAACTCAACCTGGGAGCCCAACTCACGTTGAAATGTCCTCCAGAACTGTGAAGTAAACTGAGTACCTGTATCTGATATGATAGAAACTGGGACTCCATGCAATCTCACAATCTCCCGAATGAATATCTCAGCTAACCGCTCCGAGGAGTACGTAGTACACACAAAGATGAAGTGAGCTGACTTGGTCAGCCTATCCACAATCACCCAAACTGAATCTAACTTCCTCCCTGTCGGAGGGAGTCCAGTAACAAAGTCCATAATGATCATTTCCCACTTCCACTCGGGAATATCAATACACTGAAACACGCCACCGGGCCTCTGATGCTCGTATTTGACCTGCTGACAGTTGAGGCACCGTGCTACATGTCTCACAATGTCCATCTTCATCTTCCTCCACCAATAATGCTATTTCAAGTCCTGGTACATCTTCCCGGCACCTGGATGGATAGAATACCACGAGCTATGGGCCTCCTCCAATATCAACTCACGAAGGCCATCAATATTGGGCACGCATATCTGGCCCTATATCCTCAATAAACCATCACTATCAATAGTAACATCTCTGGCATCATCATGCTGAACTCTATCCTTAACGACAAGCAAGTGTGGATCATCGTACTGGCGCTCACGAATATGGTCATATAAAGAAGACCGAGAGACAATACAAGCCAACACCCTGCTGGGCTCTAAAATGTCTAACCTCACTAGCTATTTGGCTAACACCTGAACATCATAAGCAAATGATCTCTCACCAACTGGAATATATGCCAAGCTGCCCATACTGACCGCCTTTCGGCTCAAAGCATCGGCCACTACATTGGCCTTCCCCGAATGATATAGAATAGTAATGTCATAATCCTTGAGCAACTCAAGCCATCTCCACTATCTAAGATTAAGATCCTTCTGTCTGAACAAATGCTGGAGACTACGATGATCGGTATACACCTCACAGGACACGTCGTACAAATAGTGCCTCCAAATCTTCAAGGCATGAATTATGGCAACTATCTCCAAATCATGAATAGGGTAGTTCTTCTCATGAGGCTTCAACTGACGAGAAGCATAAGCAACCACTCTACCCTCCTGCATCAACACGCAAACTATCCTCACTCTTGAGGCATCACAATATATAGTATATGAACCTGAAGCAGGTGGTAACACTAATACTGGAGCTGTGGTCAAGGCTGTCTTGAGCTTCTGAAAGCTCTCCTCGCACTCATCCGACCACACGAATGGTGCACCCTTTTACGTCAATCTGGTCAAAGAATAAGCAATCGATGAAAATTCCCTCAACAAACCGGCGATAATACCCCACCAACCCAAGGAAACTCCTGATCTCTGTAGCTGAGGACGGTCTTGGCCAGCTCTGCACCGCCTCTATCTTCTTCGGGTCAACTTGAATACCATCATGAGACACCACATGACCCAAAAATGCTACTGACTCAAGCCAAAACACGCACTTGGAGAACTTAGCATACAATTTCTCCTCCCTCAACCTCTGCAACACAATGCTCAAATGTCGAGCGTGCTCCTCTTGGCTATGGGAGTAAACTAGAATATCATCAATGAACATGATCATGAATGAATTCAAATATGGCCTGAACACACTGTTCATCAGTTGCATGAACGTTTCTGGGGTGTTGGTCAGCCCAAAAGACATCACAAGGAACTCATAGTGCCCATATCGAGTCCTGAATGCAGTCTTTATAGTATCTGAGTCCCTAATCTTCAACTGATGATAGCCTGAATGAAGATCAATCTTCGAGAACACCCTATCTCCCTATAGCTGATCAAATACGTCAACAATGCACGGTAGAGGGTACTTGTTCTTCACTGTTACCTTGTTCAACTGTCTATAATCAATGCACATCCGCATAGAACCATATTTCTTCATAACAAATAACACCGGTGCACCGCACGGTGACACACTAAGGCGAATGAATCCCTTATCCAAAAGCTCCTAAAGCTATTCTTTCAATTCTTTCAGCTCAACTAGTTCCATCCGATAAGGAGGAATAGAAATGGGCTGAGTGCCCGGTACCAAGTCAATGCCAAAATCGATGTCCCTGTCCGGTGGCATACCAGGCAGGTCTGAGGGGAATATATCTGGATAGTCCCTCACAACACGCACATAATCAATACTAGGAGTCTCAGCTCCCACATCCCTCAAAAATGCTAGATACGACGAACACCCTTTTTCAACCATTCTTTGAGCCTTTAAGAATGAAATAACATGGCTAGGGACGTAATTAGTCGAACCCCACCACTCAATCTAAGGAATACCAGGAATAGCCAATATAATTGTCTTCGCATGACAGTCCAATATATCATGGCACGGAGACAGACAATCCATGCCCAATATCACATCGAAGTCCACCATACCTAACAATAACAGATGCACCTGGGTCTCCAGACCCCCAATAGAAATAACACAGCATCTATAGACACGATCCACAATAATCGTATCACCCACTAGGGTGGATACATGTACAGGTAAATCAAGACTACCACTTGTCGCACCCAAATGATGTGCAAAATAAGAAGACACGTACGAATATGTGGACCCGCGATCAAATAAAACAAAGGCATCTCTGTGACAAACTGAAATGATACCTATAATTACTACATCGGAGGCAACTGCATCACGCCTGTCAGGGAGTGCATAGAAATGTGCCTGGCCCCCATTCGATCACTCCTCACGTCTGGGGCGACCTCTAGAAGACTGAACTCCGCCTCTACTAGCCTGAGGTGGTGCTGAAGAGGAGGACTGATCCTTCTGCTGAGACCTGTCCCTGCGAAGTCGAGGGCACTGCCTCCTCATGTGGCCAAACTCGGCACACTCAAAACAGCTGCCTGACACTGGAGAAGGGGACTAAAGGGAACCCTTCGCCGCAAACGAACCCTAGGCTGAAGAAGTAGGTGCTACACTCTGAGCTGGGAGGGCACTAAGTGAAGACTGGCCCTACTGGAAACCCTGGCAGCCACGACCAGAAGAAGAAGCTCCGCTATGCTTAGGGCGGCCTGACTGAGAAGGTCTAGATGAGCAACCTCTACCCTACTGAAACTGCCCTTTGGATGGAGCACCACTAAAGCTACCTGAACCTTGAGGCCTTTTGGTCTCCCGCTCCTCCCGCTTACGGCGACGATCCGCCTCAATGGAGCGTGCCATATCTACAACCTGCTCAAAAGATGATGATAATACTCTCTCTCTGGTCATCAGAATGCGAATGGAATAGTTGAGGCCATCAATGAACCTTATGATCCTCTCCCGATCTGTCGGGATCATCCAAATAGCATGCCTAGCCAGCTGAGTATACCTCAGCTCATACTGGGTCATTGACATGTCGCCATGTACTAACCACTCAAACTGGCGACGTAGCTCCTCTCAATGGGACTAAGGCACATACTTCTCTAAAAAGAGAGTGGAAAACTGCTACCAGGTAAGAGGTCTGCTCCTGTAGGCCTACGCCTCTCAAACTCCCACCAATCGAAAGCTGGACCAGTAAACTGGAAGGTAGTAAATGAAACACCGCTGGACTCAAGAATCCCAGCTGTACGTAACATCCTCTGGCACTTATCTAAGAAACCCTGGGCATCCTCGCCCTCAGTACCACTGAAAAGGGGTGGCTGGAGTCTACCAAATCACTCTAGGCAACGCTAATCGTCGTCCGGCATAACCTGTACCACATGCTCTGGAGTGGTGCAGCTGGAATAACTGGTGCAACTGCCTGAGCTGGGACCGCCTCCGGTGTCCGAAGTCCCTGTACCACCTGCTCAGGTGTGCGAGTTGCAGGGGTCTAATGACCTCCAACAGTCTGGGATGTCGCTGCTGTAGCGGTAGCTGATACTACCTTAGCTAATCCAGAACATACTGATAATATATGGGCCAAAATCTCTTGAAGGACAGGAATGACAATAGACACCGTCGGTGCCTGAGCGGGTGATGCTGGAGCATCAACCACTAGGGTCTGATCCTGAATAGGGACAATGGGTGGGTCAGCTGGCACTGCCTCAGCTGCCCTACCTCTACCACGACCACGGCCGCGCCGACGGCCTCTAGTAGGAGGCAATGGTGGTCGTCCACCTCGTGCTGAAGCTCGAGTTCTCGCCATCTGCGAGAGAATAGAATACAAAAGTTCAGTTGTCGGAACAACAAAATCGCATGGCAGAGTTCAAAAAATGTGAAGTGTTTCCTAAAGGTTTACAACCTCCCGAGGATAAATGCAGGCATCCCTGTACCTATCCACGAGACTCTACCAACCGGCTCAAGACTCATGAGGCCTAGTAACGTAGGCTCTGATACCAACTTGTCACGACCCCAAATCTCGGTCGTGATGGCGCCAAGCATATTGCTAGGCCAGCCCGACCAACCAACTATAACACAGAGCTATCAGCTCGTGCTTTACCCTTTTTAAGAATAAACAATGATAGTATAATGAAATAACATCCAACACATTTGGGATTAGACCTCCCAAAACCTGTATAAACCTCCCACCGAATCAGGAGTCATAAGTCATGAGCCTCTACAGAAAACATAGCGGTGATAGTGTATACAAATGTGACTGTAAGTGCAAAATAGTCTAAGAAAAGTAAAATAGACTAGAGAGTCAGGTCATGCGGACGCTGGTAGCTACCTCGACTGTCCAAGTAAAGCTCTCCGAGCAGATGTAGACTCAGCTCTGCTATGATATACCTGGATCTAGACACAAGGTACAAGGAGTAGTGTGAGTACTACCAACTCAGTGGTAATAAGCAAGGGTAAGACAACGAAGGTAAGAAAACCCAATACAACACTAAGTAAGGCTATACAACAATATCCTGTATCAATTATCAACATGAGCAATATCAAAAACAATCAATATCAACTATCAGAATAACATGTATAGCTAAATGCAATGCAATGCATGAATATGACCGCTACGGCGCGTAGCCCGACCCATTTGGGTACTCATGCTCACTATAGGGGTTCAGACTCTGGAGGGGCTCCTATAGCCCAAGCATAATATCATGATATACTGCGGCGTGCAACCCGATCCACTACCAGTCAGCTATAATGCAATACAGCCTCACAGGCACAGAAATAGTATTTGAAATCTCTTTTTATCATTTTCAGAAATAATAGTGTTTCAGAAATTCCAAAGTTTGGAAAACCATTTTTGACAGTAATAGCTCAGGACTGGTATCAAAATAGCATGCCAATATCATAGAAATAATAGCAACGATCCTCGCGGGATCCCAATAACTGGCTCATAGCCCAAAGATATCCACAACCATCCAAGTAGGAGGTTCATCGGATCAATAATAGCCAATAACATAGTATTGCATTATCAGGTCGGACTAAGCCATGGTCCCCAATCACATTCAACCCCTCACTCAGAGGAGAGTACGTGTCTCGCGTTGATACAGCATCACATAGTGATATACCGGGGTTTCGAACCCGCTGGTCATCACCCACACCCATTACTCACCTCGGCTGGGCTCGAAGACTAGTCCGCAAAGCCCTTTCCACGAGAATCAGCCCCACGGGTGCATAATCTGATCAAAATCAATAGAAATGCATCAAAATAAGCTAAAGGGACATTACCCAATCGAAACAACTCGAATTACACCAAAAACCACAAAGTTGCCAAAACCCAATTTTTGGTACGCTTCTCGAAAACTTACAAAAGTTACATTTTCGGAATCCTTATCTCAACAAGAGTCCATGCATATAAAGTTTATCAAAACCGGACTCTGTTTGCCCATTCAAATTGATGATTTTCAATAACCCAGGATTAGAGCAAAAACCTCTATTAATACACCTCTAATTCTTCCAATTTCAGGTATAAACTCCATAATTTAGCAAGATAATAACATAAATTAGGTCCATGAATGATTACCTGAAGAATCCCTTCGATTTCCTCTTAAAATCGCCCCAAATCGCCTCCTAGTTTAAGTCTTTTGCGTGAGATAACCTTCTGAAATTTCAACCTTCTATTTCTTTATTACTGTTATGATTTCCGCTTCTGCGGTATTGGACTTGCATAAGCGAGTCCGCTTCTGCGACTATTTTGTCGCATCTACGAGAACTCAATTAACCGCCCCTTTCGCTTCTGCGGTCCAGGTCTCGCACCTGCGAGACCGCTTAAGCGACCATCTCTTCGCTTCTGTGAAGATTGCCCAAATGTCCACTTTCGCTTCTGCGGCCTTTGGTCCGCACCCGCGATGCCGCTTCAGCGGAATGAGCTCCGCTTCTGCGAAACTTCATCGTCCAGCCTCCAAGTGCTTCTGTGGACTCGCCCTCACATCCCTTTTTTCCGTAGGAGTGAAAATAGCAGCAGTCAGGTATATCATACCTGCTGCAAACTCCAAAATCCTCTGTTTCACCTTTCGAAAATAACTCTAGGCCCCCGGGACCTCAACCAAAAATACAATTCTACTCTAAATCATTATACAAACTTGTTCCAATAAACAAAACACACCCTCAAACACACAAATCATCAAATTAAGGCCGGTTCAAGCCTAAGATTCAACTAAAACTTCCAAAACCTACATTCTATCAAAATCCCGACCAAACGATGTCTGAATGACCTAAAAATTTGCAGACATATCCAAAATCACTTAACGAAGCTACTGCAACTGTTGGAATTCCTTTCCGACTCCTGGATCAAAATCTCACCTATCGATCGGATTTCGCCAAAATTCCAACTTAGCCAATTCAAGTTTATTTCTACACCGGACCTCCAAATTCAGTTCCGATCGCTCTCCTAAGTCACAAATAACCTCCCGGAACTAACCAAATCATCAGAATTCGATTCCGAGCCCTCTAATCACATAGTCAACTCTAGGTTGACTTTTCATAAACAAGCTTCATTTCAAAAGGCTATATGCCTCATTTTCAACCAGAATCACTCCTAACTCACCCGATAGATTCTAACAAATATATAGAAATAGGAAACACATAATTGAAGGGGTAACAGGGTGGTAACTCTCGTGACGATGAGTCGGGTCGTCACAGTTTCTTATTTGGGTATTTGACTTAATAGAAATGGGAGTCTCAACCAGTAAGCACATCCCCGGAGGTAAGAAGAGAAGGATTTTCGGCAAAATTTTATGTACAATTCACGTAATATCAAAGCGGTAAACATATAACACATTGATCAAAACATATAATGAAATCAGATATAAGCAAAACATCAATTTAAATAAGCTTGAATTCTTAAACCCTGAACCGAAGTTCTGGGTTTCTTATCCTCAGCAGAGTCGCCAGAGCTGTCACACCTCCTTTTTTATATTCTACTGGATAAGGAAAATGTGTATTTCTACACTTTACCCGTGAGGGCTCAGCATGAGTTTTTCCACTTTAAGGAAAATCGAAACGGGATTAGTTATTTAAATTTTTAGAGTCGCCACTTGAGAATATAATGGTGTCTCAAGTCACCGGTTTAATCCCGAACCGAGGAAAGTTTGACTCTGTTACAGTCCGTGAACTAGAAATTCGGATAAGGAATTCTGTTAACCCGGGAGAATGTGTTAGGCACTCTCGGATTACGTGGTTCTAGCACAGTCGCTCAACTGTTGTTTTGATTTTATCTGATTTCAAATGATATATTTTGATTATGTGCAAGTATATCGCTTTTTAATTTTTTCGAATTTGCAACGTCGTGAAAATACATCCTCAACCACACCGTACCAGTATGCTTGTGGCTTTGAATATATTTCAACTTCGTTGAGAGTAGGATTTGAGTCACATAAATGTGAACCCGTTCATAGGAATGTATATTAAATTACGCCTAATGATGTCTATTTTTGTTATGTTTTGGAAAGATCGTAAAATTGTCTAAATGATCCTTCCGATTTTAAAGTTTATAGTTGTTATTTGGGAGCGCCCGTACGTTTTACATTATAACGAGGCTCGTCCCATCTCATTTTAGAAGGTTTAACCTATTGATGTATTATATTTGCTATTTTTGTTTTTCCCCTAATATAGATGTAGTGAAGCTGTTTCTTATTATTAGTTATTAGAATCCAGGCCATTATTCATTACTGGGCCTGGACTTCAGACTAGCTTAACAGCGTGCACCAGGGTGCAACTGGCCAATTACAGCCCAATCAGTATTATTTGGGTCTTTTCTCACAGGCTCAAAAGCCATTCTAACTGGATCTGGGCCTTTATTCACACTTAGGCCAAAATTATCAATATCTAAAACAGGTTTACACAGGATTAGCATTTTTAGAAATCAACATTGTAAGCAAATATTATTCATGTATTAACAATTAACCATTTCTATCAATGCCAGTTTACATTTGAATACTACTAATTTCAATATTATCAACTAACTACGAATGTTGACACATGATTTCAATCAACTCGTCATTGTTTATCTCCTATATTAACAAAGTCTGGATTTATGAATTATCTATCTGTTGAGACACTATTTATAGAGTTATTTTTACTCTTATTTAACAGAAAACAACATTCTAAATTTTCAACTAAAATATGCTCGAAGTACTGCTGTCATTACAACCATATTTAGATTACCATATCACAATAGTTTAAGGCAGGCTTTGTAGCCAAACCAATTTTAACAGTGATAAAATAGTAACACAATTCAAAATTCAACTACTCATGCCTTTTGAATTAATTTATTTTGATTCGGAACATGATTAACAAAATATCTAAGTATTAGTATTACACGTCTGATTTTTATAATAGTTATAAATCTATAAGCGAATTAACTAGGTTTTTAACCAGTTTTAGTTTTAGATCTAAGTGATCATTTAACTAACCTGTTTAATCTATTTTCCTATATCATTTTCTGCCTCTACTGGAATTTGAATTATGTTCGTTCAGTCCGATACGTATTACAACCAATTCCTAATGAATTACAAGAGATCTAAGCATCTATAACTACAAAACGAAGGAACATATATACAATTTGCTAAGATGAAGCTAATTGACATCTCATTTCTTCAAAAGCATTTCAATTACAGCTCCAGGACGTAGTAGTGTACCTGATTCAAGTGACAGAAACAATGAGTTCTAAAGGTGGAGAAGAAGGAAAATCAGCTATAGCAGCAACTAGATATCAATAGCAGTAGAAGCGAATTATCACAAAAACAGTTACCAAACTTCATAATAGATAACCGAGCAATTCAACCAAGCAAATAGGAAAACCCAGAGAATTCGATCAAAACCAGTGAAGAACAACCAATAGAATTTCCAGAACTTCACTCGAACTAACAGTAATTGAAAATCAACAGTATTTCAGTGTTTATTTGGTATATTGCAGTGTATATAAACTTCTGAACCTATGAAATTAGGCCTGAAGATGCCTATTTATAGACTAGAATGGGAGAAAATTTTGAATTAAATATTCAGATTTCCCACCCCTACTCTTTTTTGTTTATTTCAGTTAAGTATAAGCTATGTTTGATAAAAATACACTTGAACCCTTGCTAGAAGGTTCCAGGATATTCTATATCATTCTTTTAGGCGTTAATGCCTTTATTACCCTCACTTGTTAAGGTTTATTACCTATTTACCATTTAACTATGCCTACATCACCCCTTATTATTCTGCTATTTACACCAAACCAGGCCCAATTGTCTTTTAAGCCCTTATTATTCTATGTTATCTTCAGAAATACCATTTTCTATTCCCTTTTACCCCTTATGTTTTACAAGTATTTACCCGACTTATCCTTAGGTCTGTTAAGACCTCGAGTAGCCAACATTGTTTAAAATATAACCCCATAGCCTTAACTTTATATTTTAACCAATTTTAGACTAAGTAAAACCCTTTCAGAGTTAACCACTTTACAATGATAGCCACAAAATTACAAATCAAAAATCCAACTATGTTATAACAATAGCCATATTAACCATTTGCACATATATCCCTTATGTGACTAAGTACTCAGAAGTTCAGAAGAACCAAACATATATACCGTATTTGCAATAATAGCTAATATCATGTGATCTTGCACATATAACCCTAATTACAACTAACTTTTAATTAATCATAATTCAGAGAGATAAATTGATAATAGTTGAATCCTAATTAATCAAAACCATTAGTCAAGATAGGATCTATTGAACAAGAGCATCAAACAACTAACAGCATGCGATTTAACAAAATAGCTATAATCAGAACCAAAAGAGTACTTAATCGATTTCAAATATACAGAGAGATATATTCTAAACATGCAATAGATTCAGGCTTTAACAAATAATAGTACAAAAGAGTGAAGCACATAAACAAAAATGGGTTCAGGGTACTTAACTTTTGCTGTTCCTTTTTCCTTTTCTTTCTTTTCCTTTATTTTCTTCCTTTTGCTTCCCTTTTTCTTGGTTTTCCGATGGTTCAGAGACTTTGAGTCTCTTTTTGACCTTGATATTCTAGACAGACTCTTGGAGTCTTGTTTGGATGTTAAAGAACAATATTTTGGGTCTAGGGTTAGATCTAGAAAGGTTTTTGGGTTTTGGGTATCCGCCGGAGTAGGGTTCCGTCGAAACATTTTTTAATATTCGAGTAGCATGGCTTATATTTGAGGGGTGGGGCTTAGGAGGGGTGATAGGGAATTTCAAAGCGGTTCTGGGTGTAAAGAAGGGAGACTGATTCATTAGTTGGTGGTCACCGGCTAGGGTTTCGACAACCTGAATTTCAAGATCTGGGGAGATAGTGGGGTATTTGGATAGGGCTAATGGGATAGGGTGGTAGAGGAGGAACATGGGGTTCAGAGGTTAGTGGCCTTGGTCGGAGAAGATGACCAGTGACAGACCACCGACAGGGTTCCGGTGGCCTATGGAAAGGATAAGGGGGAATAAGGGCGACTAGGGTTTGTGTTTGAGAGGGGTGTGTGTGTATAATTAGGGCTTTGAATGGATGATAGCATAATATATATCAGAAATGTATTATTAATTGGCAACCATTGGATTAGATGAGATGAACGACCAGGATCAATTTGGCCCTTAAACGCTGTTGTGTGATTTAAGTGTAGCCTTATTCTCGTCCGTTAGATTAGTTACTTGGACGGCTATGATTAATTCAATTAGATGGTGTCGTTTGATTTAAGTGTGACATTGATTTCATTCTTTTGATTAATTAAATGGACGACTGTGATTATTTCCATTAACGATGTCGTTTCATTTATTCTGAACCGCTGATTTTGGTTCGTTTGATTGAATTTATCAACGGTCCAGATTTTTTCTCTTGTACGTTGCCGTTTGTCTTTGTATAAGGGCTGGCCGGTTCAATTTTACATTGGGCCAGGTCTGTTTGGGGTGTTAATTGGGCTAGTACATTTATGAATTTGGCCCAAAATTCCTTGTATTTTTGTATTTCTTGTTTTTGTTGTGAGCATGTGATTTTTGACCCAACCAATTGAATTCCAAAATATAAAAATAAAAAAATAATTTTTTGTTTGCAAATTGTTTTTGTGACGACCCGGCCCGTCGTCACGGGAATTACCACCCCGTTATGTTGTAATTACATATTTCCTGCTTTTATATCAGTGTTAGAGTCTATCGGGGGAGTTAGGAGTGAATTAAATTGGAAATGAGGCATATAGCCTGTTTGAATGAAACTTGAATAAGGAAAGTCAACCCGGAGTTGACTATTTAGCTAAAGGGCTCGGAATCGGATTCTGATGATTCGGTTAGTTCCGGGAGGTGATTTGTGACTTAGGGGAACAATCGGAATTGAATTTGGAGGCCGGTGTAGAAATAGGCTTGAATTGGCTAAGGTTGAATTTTGGCGAAATCCGAACGGTAGGTGAGATTTTGATCCGGGGTCGGAATGGAATTCCGACAGTTGCAGTAGCTCCGTTAGGTGATTTTGGATGTGCCTGCAAAATTTCAGGTCATTCGGACATCGTTTGGTCGGGTTTTTGATCGAATGTGAAATTCAGAAAGTTTTAAGAAATTTTGGCTTGAATCCGTGTGTAATTGGTGATTTTGATGTTTAGGGTGGTGTTTTTATGATTGGAACAAGTTCGTATCGTGTTTTGGAGTATGTTGGTGGTTTTCGTTGGGGTCCCGGGGGCCTCGGGATGGATTCGGGGGTCCAAACAGACCAAATTGTGCCAAAAGGCACTGCTGTTCTGCTGCAATAATCGCAGAAAAATTTTGTTCTCCGCGATCGCGGAGATGGCCTTGCGATCGCGTAAGGGAGAAATCCTGAGCTCTGCGATCGCGAAGCAGAGCCTGCGATCGCGTAAGTCTGAAGGTTGGAGCATTGCGATCGCGTGAGGTGTTATGCGATCGCGTAGGGTATTTGGTCGGAAGCAGTGCGATCGCGTGTCTTGTGTCGCGATCGCGTAGGTTAATCTGGGAGCCGGCCGAGTTTGTTCACTGCGATCGCGTTAGTTCGTTTGCGATCGCGTAGGGTCACTGAATTGTTCACTGCGATCGCGTCGAGGATCACGCGATCGCGTAGAGGAAAATTAGGCCGCCCAAAATTTGTGCATCGCGATCGCGTGCCAAAGGCTGCGATCGCGTAGGGTTAATTCGTCTGGCAGAGAATTTAATCACAGAACAGAGGGGCTACGGGTTTCATTCATGAAACCTCCATTTTTGAGTTCTAGAGAGAGAAACTCACGGGAATTGCTGGTAATTCATCGGGGATTCGTTGGAGGTAAGTTTTGTGGCTTAATTACATCATTTTAACATGAAATCCTTGGTTAAATCCCCGTAAATGGAAGATTTAAGGTGGGTTTGAGCCCTAGGCCTAAATTTAAGAAAAACACTGATTTGAGTGGGCAAATGAAGTCCGATTTTGGTAAATTTTATATGCCTAGACTCGTATCGAGATGAGGATTCCGAATACGTGATTTTTGTAATTTTTCGACAAGTGTACCAAAAGTCGGGTTTTGACAACTTGTGGGTTTTGATATAAATTGGGGTATTTCGAATGATTTTCGTGAAATTAGCGTATATTGATGCATTCTCTATGATTTTGAGCAGATTTGGCATCCGAGGAGATTGATTTGCGAGGCAAGCGCAAGGCGGATTGAAGCTTCTACCGGTTCGAGGTGAGTGGTAGTAGTAAACAATGTACTGAGGGTTTGAAACCCCGTACTAGCACTTCACAGTGCTATATTGAGATGAGACACGCGTTCTATGACGGGCGTGGTGACATTGTAATAGGGGTTCGGACTTAGTCCTTCCCGACTAATAGAATACTGTGTTGTACAACTGTTAATGAGGTTATAACTGTACCATTGGGCTAATAGCCATGTTTGGGGCCTTGTGCCGATCTGTAGAGCATTAGAGAACCTATAGAACTAGGTGACCCTTATATCGTGTTGGAAATATACACTCAGCCATAGCTCTAGCTGTATAGCATAATATGAGCCCGTATTAGATGTGTACATTGAGAGAGATTATCTAGGGTGGAATTCCCTGTTCTAGCTGAGTGGGCCTGAAAGGCCAAGTTTATACCGATTGAGATGAGATAGAGTCAAGGACCCACTATGAGATGTTATATTGGGCCTGAGAGGCCAAGTGCATACTGACTGGGATAGGGTCGAGGACCCATTATGAGGTATTATGTATATAGATACCTATATTGGATCGGACCGCACGCCGCAGTAATGTACATGTAATATACATGTAATATACATGTGAGACGGACTGCACGCCGCAGTATTATTGCGCTTGGGCTGTAGGAGCCCCTTCGGAGTCTGAGTCTGCACACATTCCGGTGAGCGCTGGTATATTATGGGATCGGGCTGCACGCCGCAGCAGTATAATTATATATGTATATATATATTGGATCGGACTGCACGCCGCAGTGATATATGGTGGACCTGGCTGCACGTCATAGCACCATAGCGCTTGGGCCTAGGGAGCCCCTCCGAAGTCCGTATACACCCCCAGTGAGCGCCGTCGACGTAAAATGGAGCGGGCTGCGCGCCGCAGCGGTATATGTATTGGAGCGGGCTGCACGCCGCAGCATTATACTTAATCATACCCTACTACCTACTTAAATACTTATACATTATAGACATAAGTATGTGTCCTTATATGTTGAGATGGCCGTACACCATAGGGGTACGAGCGAGGGCTAGTTCAGTGTGGAATCTTGTAGAGATAAACGTAGATTGGAGGTTATAGTACCACTATAGTGATGACGTACTTGTGAAGGTTGCCTTAGAACTGCTAAGTGATAGCACAGGAGTTCTTACTTTCAGTTATTATTTATTATTGTTACTCACTGAGTTGAAATATACTCACCCCACTCCCCTGCACTTTCTGTGCAGATCCACAGGTGCCCGAGAGCAGTTGAGACATTGTAGCTGCTGATCCATATCTACTTTTGCGGAGATTACGAGGTAGCTGCCAGCGTCCGCAGAGCTTGTTTTCTCCTTCTTTATCATCTTGTTGATTTCCTATTTGTCTAGACTTGGTTGTGTTAGGATGCTATTCTGTAGAGGCTCAGTCTCGTGACACCACGATATGTTGGGACCGTATTTTGTATGTTTTACGTTTCGATTATCACCCGATATAATTAATTACTGTTTGAGTTTAATTTGATTAATAACTGGCTGGTTTAAGGGATAATATGGTCGGGCTTGCCTAGCATTGTGTTGGGCGCCATCACGACCAGGGTTTGGGTCGTGACAAGTTGGTATCAGAGCCTAGGTTAATAGGTCTCGCGAGTCATGAGCCGGTTGGTAGAGTCTCGTGGATCGGTGCGGGGACGCCTGTACTTATCCTCGGGAGGCTGCAAACCTTTTTAGGAAAAGTTTCAATTCTTGGAATTCTTGTCGTGCGATTACTTTTGACTTGAACCGAACTTTGACATTCTATTCTCTCGCAGGATGGCGAGAACTCGATCATCCGGACGTGGAGGACGACCACCACTACCACCTACTAGAGGTCGTGGACGCGGTCGTGGTCGAGGCGGAGTTAGGGCAGCTGAGGCAGCGCCAGCTGACCCACAGCCCCCAGTTGCAGAGGTGCCAGCAGCACCAGATCAGGCACCAGCTGTGCCCATTGCTATTCCGGGTCTACAGGAGACCCTGGCTCAGATACTAGCAGTCTGCACCGGCCTAGCACAGGCGGTTTCAGTTACTACTGCAGCAGCTGCATCGGGGATCGGGGGTGGTCATCGGACCCCCGCGAGACGCACTCCGAGCCGGCAGTGCGGAGGCATACGGACACCGCAGGCTCCTCCAGGCTCGACCGTGGTTCCGGTTCAGCCCGCAGATCAGATTTAGGGGGACAGGGTCCCAGCTATGACGGACGATGAGCAGCGTCGTCTCGAGAGGTTCACCAGGTTATCTCCTCCAGTGTTCACTGGTGCTCCGGGCGAGGACGCCCAAGGTTTTCTGGATAAGTGCCGTCGGATGCTTCGTACGGCAGGGATATTGGAGTCCAGTGGGGTGTCTTTCACTACCTTTCAGTTTCAGGGACCAGCCTTCGCTTGGTGGGAGGCTTACGAGCGCCGCAGGCCGGCAGGGGAAGCACCACTATCATGGCCGGAGTTCTCCACTATGTTCTTGGAGAAATGGGTGCCTCGATCTCGGAGAGAGGAGATGCGTAGGCAGTTTGAGGGTCTCCGTCAGGGGGACATGTCAGTGTCAGAGTATGAGATCAGGTTTACAGAGTTGTCCGGATATGCACCGTGGTTGGTTCATTCCGACAGAGAGAGGATTGGGCGCTTCGTGGACGGCCTCATTTATCCCATTCGTATTCTGATGACTCGGGAGAGGGTTTTGAGTCGTACATTTGAGGATGCTGTGGATATTGCTCGCGACATAGAGACAGATCGTCGCATGCAGCGGGATGAGAGGGAGGCCAAGAGGCCTCGAGGTTAGTTCTAGTGGCACCCAGACCAGAGGCCAGAGCCAGCAGAGCCGAGGTCGCTCTTTCAGATCTTCCCAGTCGGGTCACTCCGATCGTCGCAGATGGTGTTCTAGACAGGGTTATCAGGGTTCGCACCAGAGCCAGCCATCTCTCACTGCCATGCCAGCTTAGAGTTCTTCACAGGCCCCATCTGCTCAGGGTTCATCTCGGCCTAGTTCATCAGCTGGCCACTGGCGCCAGAGGTCCTTATCAGTCTCAGTACCCAGCACCGGGGAGTTGCTACGAGTGCGGAGAGTTTGGGCATCACCGTAGGGAGTGTCCCCGTCTTGTTTCCGGATCTTATCAGCAGAGGGGGCAGCCCTCGTCATCTGGTCCTTCTACTTCAGCACCCGCCCCGCCAGCTAGGGGTGAGGGTCAGACAGTTAGGGGTCGCTCTCGAGGGGGAGGCCGATCAGGCGGACAGGCTAGATGCTATGCTTTTCAGGGCCGATCTGAGGCCGTTGCTTCTGATGATGTCATTACAGGTATTATTTCAGTCTGCCACAGAGATGCCTCAGTATTGTTTGATCCCGGTTCAACCTATTCTTATGTGTCTACATATTTTGCTCCTCATTTGGGCACGACCCGAGGGAGTCTTGAGCTGCCGGTGCATGTATCTACCCCGGTAGGGGATACTATTGTTGTGGACCATGTATACCGGTCCTGTCTAGTCACTATTCGGGGTCTGGAGACCCGAGTAAACCTATTTCTTCCGAGCATGATTGATTTTGATGTTATATTGGGCATGGATTGGCTATCTCCGTGTCATGCTATTCTGGACTGTCATGCCAAGACAATTACTTTGGCTATGCCGGGCATTCAGAGAATCGAGTGGCGAGGCACGATTGAGTATGTACCTAGCAGGGTAATATCTTTCCTCAAGGCCCAACGAATGGTTGGGAAGGGATGTCTCTCTTATTTAGCATTTGTGCGGGAGGTCGAGGCCCAGACTCCCAGTATTGATTCTGTTCCCATTGTGCGAGACTTTCCCGATGTGTTTCCCTCAGACCTGCCGGGCATGCCGCCGGACAGGGATATTGATTTTGGTATCGATTTGGTGCCAGGCACTCAGCCTATTTCTATTCCTCCGTATCGTATGGCACCAGCTGAGTTGAAGGAATTGAAGGAGCAACTCCAGGAACTCCTAGATAAGGGGTTCATTCGGCCGAGTGTGTCGCCGTGGGGTGCACCGGTCCTGTTTGTTAAGAAGAAGGACGGATCCATGAGGATGTATATTGACTATAGGCAGCTAAACAAAGTAACAATGAAGAATAAGTATCCTCTTCCTCGTATTGATGATTTATTTGATCAGCTCTAGGGAGCTAGGGTGTTCTCGAAGATTGATCTTCGTTCGGGCTACCATCAGCTGAAAATTAGAGAGTCCGACATTATGAAGACTACATTCAGGACCATATATGGTCACTATGAGTTCCTTGTGATGTCTTTTGGGCTGACCAACGCCCCAGCAGCATTTATGCATCTGATGAACAGTGTATTCAGGCCGTATATTGATTCATTTGTGATCGTATTCATTGATGACATACTAGTCTACTCTCGTAGCCAGGAGGAGCATGATCGGCACTTGAGTGTTGTGTTGCAGAGATTGAGAGAGGAGAAGCTGTATGCCAAGTTCTCCAAATGTGAGTTCTGGCTTGAGTCCGTGGCATTCTTAGGGCACGTGGTGTCCTGTGATGGTATTCAGGTAGATCCGAGGAAGGTCGAGGCGGTGCAGAGTTGGCCCAGACCGACCTCAGTTACTGAGATCCGTAGCTTTCTGGGATTGGCAGGGTATTATCGCCGATTCGTTCAGGGGTTCTCTTCTATTGCTTCACCCTTGACTAGATTGACTCGGAAGGGTGTTCCTTTCTTATGGTCCGAGGAGTGCGAGGAGAGCTTTCGGAAGCTCAAGACAGCACTGACCACAGCACCAGTCTTGATTCTACCGACAACGTCAAATTCTTATACTGTATATTGTGATGCCTCAGGGGTTGGCATTGGTTGTGTGTTGATGCAGGAGGGTAGGGTCATTGCTTATGCCTCTCGTCAGTTGAAGCCCCACGAGAAGAACTACCCTGTTCATGATTTGGAGCTAGCAACCATAGTTCATGCCTTGAAGATTTGGAGGCATTACCTGTATGGTGTCTCATGTGAGGTGTTCACGGATCATCGCAGCCTTCAGCACTTATTCAGACAGAAGGACCTTAATTTGAGACAGCGGAGGTGGTTGGAGTTGCTTAAGGACTATGATATCACTATTTTGTATCATCCGGGGAAGGCCAATGTGGTGGCCGATGCCTTGAGTCGGAAGGCGGTTAGCATGGGCAGCCTAGCTTTCATCCCAGTTGGGGAGAGGCCATTTGCTTATGATGTTCAAGCCCTAGCCAATCGGCTAGTGAGATTAGATATTTCGGAGCCGAGTCGGGTGTTGGCTTGTGTTGTTTCTCGATCTTCCTTATATGATCGCATCGGGGAGCGACAGTATGATGACCCACATTTGCTTGTCCTTAAGGACAGAGTGCAGCATAATGATGTTAGAGATGTGACTATCGACAGTGATGGTGTTTTGAGGATGCAGGGCCGTATATGTGTGCCCAATGTTGATGGTTTGCGGGAGTTGATACTTGAGGAGGCACACGGTTCGCGGTACTCTATTCACCCAGGTGCCGCAAAGATGTACCAAGACTTGAGACAACACTACTGGTGGAGGAGAATGAAGATGGATATTGTTAGGCATGTAGCTAAGTGCCTCAATTGCCAGCAGGTCAAATATGAGCATCAGAGACCGGGCGGTGTTCTTCAGGCGTATGGTTATTCCCGAGTGGAAATGGGAGAGGATCACCATGGATTTTGTTACTGGGCTACCTCGGACAGCGAGGAAGTTTGATTCTGTATGGGTGATCGTTGATCGGCTGACTAAGTCCGCACATTTCATCCCAGTTAGTACTACTTACTCATCGGAGCGGTTGGCGGTGATCTTTATTCGGGAGATTGTCAGGTTGCATGGGGTCCCAGTGTCTATTATATCTGACAGAGGCACTCAGTTCACTTCCCAGTTTTGGAGAGCATTTCAGCGAGAGATGGGTACGAGGGTTGAGTTGAGTACAGCATTTCACCCCCAGACAGACGGGCAGTCTGAGCGTACTATTCAGATCCTGGAGGATATGTTACGGGCATGTGTGATTGATTTTGGTGGTTCGTGGGATGAATTCTTACCACTTGCTGAGTTTGCCTACAACAACAGCTACCAGTCGAGTATTCAGATGGCCCCGTACGAGGCATTGTATGGCAGGCGGTGTAGATCCCCCGTGGGATGGTTTGAGCCTGGTGAGGTTAGATTGATAGGGACTGAGTTAGTCCAGGATGCTCTGGATAGAGCAAAGTTGATCCAGGAGAGGCTTCGTACGGCACAGTCTCGTCAAAAGAGTTATGCGGACCGTAGAGTTCGAGAGTTGTCTTTCATGGTTAGTGACAGAGTATTGTTGAAGGTTTCACCTATGAAGGGTGTCATGAGGTTCGGGAAGAAAGGGAAGTTGAGTCCCAGGTACATTGGTCCTTTTGAGATACTCAGGAGAGTTGGAGAGGTGGCATATGAGTTAGCCTTTGCCGCCCAGCTTATCCAGCGTTCATCCAGTATTCCATGTGTCTATGCTCCGGAAGTACATTGGAGATCCGTCTCATGTATTAGATTTCAGCACCATTCAACTTGATGGTGATCTATCCTATGATGTGGAGCCTATTGCTATTTTGGGTCGTCAGGTGAGAAAATTGAGGTCTAAGGAGATTGCATCGGTTAAGGTTCAGTGGAGAGGTCGACCCGTGGAGGAGGCTACTTGGGAGGTTGAGCGGGAGATGCGGAGCAGATACCCTCAGCTATTTGAGACTTCAGGTATGTTTCTTGACCCGCTCGAGGACGAGCGTTTGCTTAAGAGGGGAGAATGTGACGACCCGGCCCGTCGTCACGGGAATTACCACCCCGTTATGTTGTAATTACATAATTCATGCTTTTATATCAGTGTTAGAGTCTATCGGGGGAGTTAGGAGTGAATTAAATTGGAAATGAGGCATATAGCCGGTTTGAATGAAACTTGAATAAGGAAAGTCAACCTGGAGTTGACTATTTAGTTAGAGAGCTCGGAATCGGATTCTGATGATTCGACTAGTTCCGGGGATCATTTATGACTTAGGAGAACAATCGGAATTGAATTTGGAGGCCCGGTGTAGAAATAGGCTTGAATTGGCTAAGGTTGAATTTTGGCGAAATCCGAACGGTAGGTGAGATTTTGATCCGGTGGTCGGAATGGAATTCCGACAGTTGCAGTAGCTCCGTTAGGTGATTTTGGATGTGCCTGCAAAATTTCAGGTCATTCGGACATCGTTTGGTCGGGTTTTTGATCGAATGTGAAATTCGGAAAGTTTTAAGAAATTTAAGCTTGAATCCGTGTGTAATTGGTGATTTTGATGTTTAGGGTGGTGTTTTTATGATTGGAACAAGTTCGTATCGTGTTTTGGAGTATGTTGGTGGTTTTCGTTGGGGTCCCGGGGGCCTCGGGATGGATTCGGGGGTCCAAACGGACCAATTTGTGCCAAAAGGCACTGCTGTTCTGCTGCAATAATCGCAGAAGAATTTTGTTCTCCGCGATCGCGGAGATGGCCATGCGATCGCGTAAGGGAGAAATCCTGAGCTCTGCGATCGCGAAGCAAAGCCTGCGATCGCGTAAGTCTGAAGGTTGGAGCATTGCGATCGCGTGAGGTGTTATGCGATCGCGTAGGGTATTTGGTCGGAAGCAGTGCGATCGCGTGTCTTGTGTCGCGATCGCGTAGGTTAATCTGGGAGCCGGCCGAGTTTGTTCACTGCGATCGCGTTAGTTCGTTTGCGATCGCGTAGGGTCACTGAATTGTTCACTGCGATCGCGTCCAGGATCACGCGATCGCGTAGAGGAAAATTAGGCCGCCCAAAATTTGTGCATCGCGATCGCGTGCCAAAGGCTGCGATCGCGTAGGGTTAATTCGTCTGGCAGTGAATTAAATCACAGAACAGAGGGGTCGCGGGTTCATTAACCCAAAACCCCATTTTTGAGTTCCAAGAGGAGAAACTCACGGGAATTGCTGGTAATTCATCGGGGATTCGTTGGAGGTAAGTTTTGTGGCTTAATTACATCATTTTAACATGAAATCCTTGGTTAAATCCCCGTAAATGGAAGATTTAAGGTGGGTTTGAGCCCTAGGCCTAAATTTAAGAAAAACACTGATTTGAGTGGGCAAATGAAGTCCGATTTTGGTAAATTTTATATGCCTAGACTCGTATCGAGATGAGGATTCCGAATACGTGATTTTTGTAATTTTTCGACAAGTGTACCAAAAGTCGGGTTTTGACAACTTGTGGGTTTTGATATAAATTGGGGTATTTCGAATGATTTTCGTGAAATTAGCGTATATTGATGCATTCTCTATGATTTTGAGCAGATTTGGCATCCGAGGAGATTGATTTGCGAGGCAAGCGCAAGGCGGATTGAAGCTTCTACCGGTTCGAGGTGAGTGATAGTAGTAAACAATGTACTGAGGGTTTGAAACCCCGTACTAGCACTTCACAGTGCTATATTGAGATGAGACACGCGTTCTATGACGGGCGTGGTGACATTGTAATAGGGGTTCGGACTTAGTCCTTCCCGGCTAATAGAATACTGTGTTGTACAACTGTTAATGAGGTTATAACTGTACCATTGGGCTAATAGCCATGTTTGGGGCCTTGTGCCGATCTGTAGAGCATTAGAGAACCTATAGAACTAGGTGACCCTTATATCGTGTTGGAAATATACACTCAGCCATAGCTCTAGCTGTATAGCATAATATGAGCCTGTACTAGATGTGTACATTGAGAGAGATTATCTAGGGTGGAATTCCCTGTTCTAGCTGAGTGGGCCTGAAAGGCCAAGTTTATACCGATTGAGATGAGATAGGGTCGAGGACCCACTATGAGATGTTATATTGGGCCTGAGAGGCCAAGTGCATACTGACTGGGATAGGGTCGAGGACCCATTATGAGGTATTATGTATATAGATACCTATATTGGATCGGACTGCACGCCGCAGTAATGTACATGTAATATACATGTAATATACATGTGGGACGGATTGCACGCCGCAGTATTATTGCGCTTGGGCTGTAGGAGCCCCTTCGGAGTCTGAGTCTGCACACATTCCAGTGAGCGCTGGTGGTATATTATGGGATCGGGCTGCACGCCGCAGCAGTATAATTATATATGTATATATATATATATATATTGGATCGGACCGCACGCCGCAGTGATATATGGTGGACCTGGCTGCACGTCATAGCACCATAGCGCTTGGGCCTAGGGAGCCCCTCCGAAGTCCGTATACACCCCCAGTGAGCGCCGTCGACGTAAAATGGAGCGGGCTGCGCGCCGCAGCGGTATATGTATTGGAGCGGGCTGCACGCCGCAGCATTATACTTAATCATACCCTACTACCTACTTAAATACTTATACATTATAGACATAAGTATGTGTCCTTATATGTTGAGATGGCCGTACACCGTAGGGGTACGAGCGAGGGCTAGTTCAATGTGGAATCTTGTAGAGATAAACGTA
Source organism: Nicotiana noctiflora (assembly GCA_032618575.1). Taxonomy (NCBI): domain Eukaryota; kingdom Viridiplantae; phylum Streptophyta; class Magnoliopsida; order Solanales; family Solanaceae; genus Nicotiana; species Nicotiana noctiflora. Next base: position 38,647 of record JASVEL010008738.1, on the reverse strand, counting down.
GATTGGAGGTTATAGTACCACTATAGTGATGACGTACTTGTGAAGGTTGCCTTAGAACTGCTAAGTGATAGCACAAGAGTTCTTACTTTCAGTTATTATTTATTATTGTTACTCACTGAGTTGAAATATACTCACCCCACTCCCCTGCACTTTTTGGTGCAGATCCACAGGTGCCCGAGAGCAGTTGAGACATTTTAGCTGCTGATCCATATCTACTTTTGCGGAGATTACGAGGTAGCTGCCAGCGTCCGCAGAGCTTGTTTTCTCCTTCTTTATCATCTTGTTGATTTCCTATTTGTCTAGACTTGGTTGTGTTAGGATGCTATTCTGTAGAGGCTCAGTCTCGTGACACCACGATATGTTGGGACCGTATTTTGTATGTTTTACATTTCGTTTATCACCTGATATGATCATTCACTGTTTAAGTTTAATTTATTTAATAATTGGCTGGTTTAAGGGATAATATGGTCGAGCTTGCCTAGCATTGTGTTGGGCGCCATCACGACCAGGGTTTGGGTCGTGACAGTTTTGAATTGTGTGTGTGAAATACCAGTGTTTGTTAATTGCTAATAATAAATTATTAAATGAAAATACAAAAGAAATTAATTGAAAAATATCACAAAATTATAGAATAAATACTAGGAAATTAGAAAATTAAGCAAAAATACAAAAAAATATCGAAAAATCAAGGAAAAATACAAAAAAATGGGAAAATAAAAGAAAATACATCAGTACAAAGGAAAAAGTAAAAAAATACAAAAAGAAAATACAAGAAATTAAATAAAATACAATTCATAAATAACAAAAAATACAAAATAAACACAATAAGGAATATTAATTTGGGCTAAATACATATATCTAGCCCAAATACAGACCAGGCCCATGTCATTTTGACCGGTCTGCCCAACCTCTAAACCATACGACATCGTGTGAGATGATTTAATCGGGGACATTGATACGAATGATCAACGGACCAAGTAAGGCGGTGCCCATATAAATAAAATGGCGTCGCATGGGAGAATTAATCACAGCCATCCCTTATACCTAATCAAACGGACGAGGCTAATAAACCATTTAAATGAAACGACGTAGTCTAGGGAATTGATCTAAACCGTTCAAATACTTAATCTAACGGACCTAATAAGACACCTCATTAAAATAGACAGTGTCGTTTTAAGGCCAAATGATCCTGGTCATTAATCTGATTGAATCCAACGGTTGTGGATCAACAATATCATTTTGATATATATCAACACCCTCCCCGTTCATTTCATCAGTATACATATAACACTCCCCATATCACAAACCCTAGCCGCCTTAGTTTTCTTCCTCCTCCCCCCGTCTCTCATGAAGACCACCGGAACCCTATCGGTGGTCAGTCCCCAGCCTTCATCTCCGGCTCAGGCTAACCCCCAAACACCCTTCCACAACTTGAAATAACCCTTAACCCTATTAACCTCATCCAAATACTTACCAATTCCCATAGTCTTGAAAGTCCGGTCGCCGGAACCCTAACCGGCGACCACCAAAGTATGAACTAGACTCCCAAATTAACACCATCTGTCCGTCTTTAAACGATCTATCACCCCACCATAACCATTTGTCTCGAATCTTACCCCAACTCTTCGAATATTAGAAAACGCCTTGCCGGAACCCTACTCCGGCGAGCACCCAAAAACAATACCACTTCAAAAGCCTTACCCCAAGTCCCCAAACCCCTCTCACACACTCAAATCAAACCTTAATGGCCTATTTGGGGAGATCTAATACTTAGGAGACCAAAAGTCTCTAAACACTGGAAAATCAAGAAAATGAAAAGAACGAAGATAAAAAGAAGAAAGAAATAAGAAAAGAAAGAAAGAAAAGGAAAAAGAAGGAAAAAGCCCTAAAAAGCTAAGTACCTTACCCTGTTTTTGTTCAGTGGCTTTTATGTTTTCACTTGTTCTGAAACTTTATTCTTTTATGTGCTTATATGTTTTGAACTTAGAGAATTCCTATGCATGTCTAAAAACCTGAATCTATCTCTGTTCTATATCTTGCTCATACTTGTTCATATTAGCCATGAATTTTATTTCATATGTGCCTGAAATCATCTAAGTGTTCTTAAGTTCTGATATTAGATACTTATAAATCATGTGCTAATTAGCTATTTTTATGTGATTGTTCAGTAAATCCTATCTCGATTAGGGTTTTAACTAGTTGGAATTCAACCATTATCAAATTGTCCTTCTAAGTTCTGATTAGTTTGAAAGTTAAGTCGTGATTATGGTTACTTGTGCAAAACAACATGAATGTGGCTATATCTGCAATTTGATTTGTGTGTTACTTTCTTCTGAACTTTTGAGTACTTATGTATACTTAGGTTATATGTGTAAATGCTTTTGTGGCCATTATTGCAAACATAATATGAGTTCTGATAGAGGCTATCTTTGTAAAAGTGGCTAATATTGAAAAGGCCTATAGTCTGAGATTGGTTAAGTTTTAAGACATGTCTTAGGGGGGCTATCTGTTAAATACATTCAAGTTACCCTAGTTTTGACAGAACTGATATAGGTCGGGTAATTATAATAAAATACAAGGGGTAAAAGGGGAAAGGTAAATGGTATTCTTGTAGATTAAATAGAGCCTATAGGGATATAAATGACTTTACTTCTTGCTTTTTCTGAAAATACTTGAATATAAGGGGTATATTAGGAAGAACTATAAGGTAATTGTGTAATAAACCTTAGCAAGTGGGGGTAACTAGGTAAAACATGCCCAATAGAACACAAAAGAACAGCCCAGAACCTTCTAGCAGGGGTTCAAGGGCATTTCGTTACAATTTGGTTAGACCTTAATGTATTTAATTAAAAAAAGTAGGGGAGGGAAATAGAAATAATTAATTTAAAATCCCCCCCCCCCCCAAAAAAAATTTACTCTATAAATAGGCTTTTATAAGCCTGAAAAGGTTGGGAAAATTGGGTTGGAAAAAATTCTTAGACGCTGAACAAATTCTTAAGAAGTTCACGACTGGCTGGAAGGCTCACAATTTTTAAAAGCTATTCTGTTCTTCTACTACAAGTCGAGTATTGTTCCTGGGATCTTTGCTGGTGGTTTTTCTATTGTGTTCATTTCAACTAGCTTTGATTTCTGCTTTTCTCGAGTTGATTGTTGTTTGTCTATTGAGTTTGGGAGTTGCTGTGTTATTTTCTGCTCATCTTTGTTGTTGATACTTTGCTGCTGCCATTGCTGACTTCGCTTGTCCTTCATCTCCTTCGAACTCATCAATTTGTTTTCGTTTGATCAGGTACACTTCTGCTTCCTGAAGTTGTAATTGAAATTATGATGAAGGAATGAAGTTATAAAGTTGATTTTGATGAAATTATTTTTGTTTCTTCTCTTATAGTTGTAGTTGTAATTCGAAAATCCTTTGTAATTCATTAGGATTGGTTGTAATAGTTAACAACTATATGAATTCGATCTAGATTAGAGTAGAAGTAGTTAATATCGTAGTTAAACGTATTTCAGCAATTAGATATAATTTATCACCTACTTTTAAAACTAAAACATGCTAATACAAAGCTGATACACTTAGATACCTAAGTATAATTCTGAAACTGGGCATATATATTGGTACTTAGTTATTTTTGTTAGTTAAACCCTGAATCGGAATAGTTTAATCCAAAAGTATAAGTAGTTCAGTTTGTATTATTGTTTATGTCTACTGAATAAGAGTTAACTAAAAATCCGCTTTTGAACTTTGTGTTTTTCAGTAGTTCAAGCATGTTTATATAATTCATAACATTGTTTTTCTTTAGTTGAAATAAAGTAACAAAACAATCCTACAAACTAGTACCATGATAATTACTTGAATATATGAATATGACATATAGAATAATAGTACTGATACAAATTAATGTCTTAGAATGTTTAATTAGTTGTTAAAAATAAAAAATCAGTAGTGGTCGAAAATGTAACTTGGTACCTTTTGAAATAATATGATTTTATTGACTTCTCTATCATTTGAAAAATATTTGCTCAAATACTGTTTTGAAACTGTTGGCTTATTCATAATTTCGCTCATATAGTCTGGGCCTAGTCATGAATATAGGTCCAGGTCTGATTAACGTGATGCTTGTGTTCTCAAGTAGGAACAGTAGTATGCCTTGGGCTCCAGATGCCCAATTATCTTTAATAATGGACTGTTAAGCAGTCTAAAATCCAGGCCCAATAATGAATAATGGCCTGGGCTCCAATATTATAGTTTAAAAAATAACACAAAAACAGATATGGATTAGGAAGAAAAAACAAAAAAAAAGAGAAAATATAGTATGTGAATAGGATTAGACCTTAAAATAAGGGAAGGGCCTCATTACAAAAAATGAAAAGTACACGGGGCCCCCAAATAAATCTCAACATAAAACTCTAGCCTCGAAAGGACCGTTTAGCGAATTTCACAGTCTTTCCTAGAGATTAATAATGACGTAGACATTGTAGGCGTGATTAATCAAATTACATTCCTAATATGGGTGCACATTTATGTGACCCAAATCTCAAATCATGGCGAAGCTAAAATGCACTAAAGTCATAGGCGTACTGGTTACGGTGTGACTCGAAATGCGTTTTTGTGATGTCGCAAGTCTTTAAAAATAACAAAGTGGGACATTAATAGCATTTGAAAAATAGAAGAATATAAGGAAATCAGGTAAAAACAAATACGACAGTTGAGCTACCGTGCTAGAACCACGGAATCCGGGAGTGCCTAACACCTTCTCCCGGGCTAACAGAATTCCTTATCCGAATTTCTAATTTCGCGGACTGTTAAACAGAGTCATAATTTCCTTGGTTCGGGATTAAACCGGTGACTTGGGACACCATTATTTTCCCAAGTGGCGACTCTAAAAATTAATAAAACAAATCCCATTTCGAATGTCCTTTAACTGGAAATACTACTTCCCTATTATTATTATATCCTTTCCCGGGGTGTGTAGTAATTAGAGGCACATTACCTTCGGGTAAGTAGTGGTAAGAAAAAGGAGGTGTGACAGCTATGGCGACTCTGCTGGGGAAAAGAAACCCAGAACTTCGGTTCAGGGTTTAAGAATTCGAACTCAGTTAAATTGTTGTTTTTGATTATATCTGATTTCGTTATATGATTTGATCAACATGCTATATGTTTACAGCTTTAATATTACGTGAACTGTATATATAAAATTGTGCCGAAAATCCTTCTCTTCTTACCTCCAGGGATGTGCTTACTGGTTGAGACTCCCCTTTATGTTAAGTCATACCTAATAAGAAACAAAGGCCGGAAAAGTTACAAAGCCAGATGATCCCGCAGTCCCCGATACGTAGCCCCCTCCTCGATCCGAGTTGTCCGCTCGGGTACACAGTCTAGTACCATTAAAAATCAGGATATTGAGCCTAGATTTAGGACGATTATTTGCATCATATCTGAATTAGGGGACTCAACATAGGGGTTGGGTCCGTCTAGGACAGGTGACCCGGATATCAAAGATTGAGCATGATTTATATGTTGCATTTATTTGTCCTGGATTATTATGCTGACCGGATAAATACCTGAAAACAAAAAGAGAGAAAAATAGCAATTTTTATAATAGCAATAGCTAAATACTAACGAAACGCTGTAAAAAATTTTGAGAAAAGAAAAGTTTGAAAATAGTCGGAATAATTTCTGTCGAAATAGTTGGTCTTAAAACAATTTGACCAAACTACGCTGGTTTGATTCTCACCACTAGGCGAGATACGTAGGGTCCCATGATGGGTCCAACCACCATTTTTCAAAAAATAACCAAAAAATGTCGAATTTTAAGTTTTCAATAAAATCAAAGTGATGCTATTTTTTAAAATAGCCGAATGTTCCGAAAGGATGCCGGAATGCTGTTTGTGCAAAAAATGGCCGCTTTTGAAGTCATTTCCCTTAAATAATAATACCCTTGAAATCTTCTAACGAGGTATTAAAAGGTTGATTCTTTTGAAAATTTTACTTGAAAAAAGATTTTTGTTTTTTGAGTCAAATAATATGAGTTTAAATCGCCTTTAATAAATGTGCAGGATGAGCATAGTACAAAATGAACCCTTTTCACTAATGAATAATATCCCTTTGGAGTTATGATTGTGGTGGAATGATTTAGGCCAAGATGGACAGGATTGGGTCAAGAAATATTTGAAAGATCTTACTGGCCTGCTTGACATAGTACCTCGAGGTGATATTATCCGAGCTTTAGTTGCCTGCTGGGATCCCGCACACAATGTGCTCCACTTCTCGGATTTTGAGCTCACTCAGACATTGGAGGAAATTTCCAACTACATAGGATAGGGTGAGGTTCCCTTAAAAGATAAATATCCGGTTGCTCCGAGGGCCATCACTGTGCATAAATTCCTCGACTTTTTAAAGATAGCCAGAAATTTACACAATGAAGATTTGGTCCACGGGTTTTGCACCATGAACTTTATATATCACAGATATGGCCACGTTGGAGGATTCAATATTCCAACGAAAAAACTCTGCAGCAAAGCAAACCGGGCTAAATGGGAGGAACACAGACGTTTTGCCTTCATGGTAGCCTTTCTGGGGTTAATAATATTTCCAAGGAAAGACGGGACCATTGACATCAGAGTTGCCGGGATTGCCAGTACTCTCCTTACACAGGACAACAGTACGTTGGCACCAATGATAGTGGCCGATATCTTCCGTGCTCTCACAACCTGCAAAGCGGGAGAAGATTTCTTCGAGAGGTGTAATATACTACTTCATATGTGGATGAGAGAGACTTGTATCGAAGAATTCTACATGAGGAAAAAAGAGGCCAAGTTGCCAGAAGGTTCGAAAGGTTGGATCACATATTTTCGATCACTGACTGCTAGCCAGATAGAATGGGCATATGGGTGGTTTCCCATCAATGAAGTCATATACATGCCAACAAAAGGGCATATTTCCTTTTAATGGGTCTCAAAAGTATCCAACCTTATGCGCCATACCGAGTACTACGGCAACCCGAAAGATAACAGATTGTGCCGAAAGATGGGGACAGATTGTGCCGAAAGATGGAGACCCCAGCCTTCAAGCAATAGAGATCAGTCCCGATGGGCAATTCCCGAAAGCAAAAATCCGGCAAATATGGAATGAATGCCAATGTCTGAGAATGGACACCTGTGTGAGAGATCGGGCTAGAGGTGAAGTATAACCAGGTTATTCCATATGGTATCGTAGAGATTTTGAGCATGAGAGATCGATGAAGAGACCTCATATTCAAGAATATGCCGAGCTATTGAAGGAACAATGGGATTCGCTGGCCAAGGAGAATGAATATCGAGCCAAAATCAGCATGTTGGAGAAACAATTTCAGGACCTCAAATTCGAAAGCAGCCTACAAGCAGCAGCCGATGAGGGTGAAAAGTAATACCCGATAAAAGAAAATGAAACATTGAAGGCTCAGATTGCAAGGATGAGAGCAGCAACCGAAACCCCAGTTCGACTTGCCCGAGATGAAAAATTAATTGATAATTTGCGGTGCAAGGTGAACAACTATAGCTTTGATCTAGATAAAGCTGAGAAGGAATTAATTGGAGTTCGGAAACAATTGGCCAATAATGCCGAAGAAAGGGCTCGGATGATCCGACAGTTAAAGGATGAGCATAATGTTGAAGTAGTCCGACTAAGGAAGAAGATTGTTACGATCGAGGTCAAAAGTAGCAAACAAACAAAAGAATTTGATATAGAGAGAGAGCATTGCTACATGGCCATGGCCTGGTTAGAATTGGAGCTACAACAACTTCAAAAGAAGAGCCAGCAAACCTTGGATGCTCGTGCCGAACAGATTGGGAGGTTGCTTCAAGAGAAATGGGTCATCAGGGAAAGAAATGTCAACATTGCTCACTACATTACGCGGAAATGCCAATTGTGCGAGGATATGACCCAGTCCATATTTACCGCAGCAGCAATAATCTTTGTGAAACAAGTGATGACCGACCTGGACAAACTCCAAAAAGGATTAGTATATAGGCCCTCGGTAAGACCGAACGATGCCTCGCGGGCACTAGGAGCTTTAATGTATTCATAGGGCATGTATTTTTGTATTTTTATTTTTCTGCATCTAGAAAGTTTTACAAATTATCTTTTGTAATCGATGTTTGAATATTAATGAAATTGAAAATCCAAAAAGTTGTCATTATTTTTCCGTACATGCAATTGCTTGTGTGATAGGCAAATATATAGGATCAAAAAACAAAAAAAAAAGAAAAAAACAGAGAAGAGAAAAAAAAAACGAAAAAATAAGAAAAAGAAACAATGAAAACAATGAAAAAAGATGGGTGGAAACAAAAGAAAATAAAAAGAAAAGAAGAGAAAGGAGAATTGGCGGGTCAAAAGAAAAGCAATAATGTCGGGATGACGCATAATTGCCAGGCAAAAGTTGTGTTTTTAAAAACTTGTGATGTTTATCTATTATGATCTAACTATTAACAAGTTTTTGTCGTTGATGAGTATCAGATAAAATAGTTAGCAACTGGCATTCTGGCACATCACAACTACAACACTCGTTCTAAAAGCATGACAAAAGCAGTGACCCAAGAAATTAAGCCAACAATCATGGATCCCGTGCAAGAGGAGGAAGTAATAGATGTGAATAACATGAAGGAAGAAATGTATAAGCTTAAACAGCAGATGTCGGAAATGTATCAGGGTTGGTCGAGGGGACAACCCTTACCTACTTACCCAGCCAACCCCACGTATATTCCTCCATCAAACCCGAACCAAGATCCACCCACCATGAACTCATCTTCTACATACCCTACTTACCCACATTATTATGCCATTACATCACAAGTACCACCCTCACTTCCTAAACAAGCTGCACCACCACCACCACAGGTCGCTCCCATGTTTGTGGCACCACCACCAGCCACTTTACATAAATCCTCTAGTGAGCCTGTATTTTATATCCAGGATAATCATTGCTACCCTCCAGAACCCACCTTCAGACAACATGATTCTTACACTCCACTTATTGATATAAGGGAGGAGGAGAAACCTGCTATAAACCCTAAACAAGAGGAGATGGCCAGCAGAATGAAGAGCCTTGAGCAGTCGTTTCGCAATATGCAGGGTCTAGGAGGCCAAGTTAGTGTGGCATACAAAGACTTGTGTTTGTTCCCCGAGGTACAGATACCCGCTGGGTTTAAATTAAAAAAATTTAACATGTATGATGGCCATGGTGATCTAGTGGCCCATCTGAGAGGATATTACAGCAAAATGCATGGAGTTGGGGGAAGGATGAACTACTTATGGCTTACTTTAGTCAAAGCCTCAGTGGCTTAGCATTGGAATGGTACACCCGTCAAGATCCTACCCGATGGTTCATTTGGGACAATTTGGTTCAATCATTTGCGAACCATTTTCAGTATAATCTGGAAATCATCCCTGATAGATTGTCATTAACCAAAATGGAAAAGAAGCCCGGAGAGAGCTTTCGGGAGTATCCACCAATGAAAGAAGAAGAATTGGTAGATTATTTCTTACATGCTTTGGAGCCGATATACTACGGGCATCTGGTGTCTGCGATCGGAAAGACCTTAATGAGGTAGTGAAGATGGGGAGTTTTGTGGAAGAAGGTTTGAAAACGAATAAGATCATGAGTTATTCAGCCATCAAGGGTACAAATCAAGCAATTCAGACGGGGACGGGAGAATCAATTGGGAAGAAAGAAGAAGTGGCAGTTACAGAGGGAAGGTCCTGGTCCCGGGGCCCCAACCCATATCATCATCAACCTCGCCCATATCAACCATACCTACCAACACTGTATAACCTACCTCAACATTATTATCCTTTGACTAGTCCTCAATGTTCTATCCAGCATGCCCAATCTTACCCACCACCTTCTCCTTCATGGTGAGCCCCAGCTCCTCAGAATGTCTACCATGCCCAAAATACCTATCCACCACCAAAACCTACAAAAATCCTAACCAAACCAATTTCCGTCCCGAACCTGAAGTTAAAAGCGACAGGGCTCAGAGAAAGAAAACATTCACTCCTCTGGGAGAACCATATACCAGCCTCTTCCACCGACTGAGACAATTGGGGATGCTGGATCCTATTAAGCCTAAAATTCCAAACCCTCTACCAAGAAACTTAGATCAATCCATCCATTGTGAATATTGTTCTGGGGCACCGGGACATGACACAGAGAAATATTGGCACCTAAAGTCTGCGATACAAGAACTCATTGACTCCAAAAGAATTAAGGTGCAAGCACCCGAGACTCCCAACATAACGCAATATCCTTTACCGGTGCATCATGAAACACACATGATAGAGCTAGTACAGGGAGAAAGCTGCAAAAAACCCTCTCAGACTGTGATGACAATCAAAGCGAACAGCAAGACGGAGGAGAAAGTCGGGAGTGAGAATGTGTTAGTCGAGCCACCTGCAAAACAACCATCAGTGATGATTGAGGATGAGCCGGTAAAAGTGATAGTACCAAGGGTGAAGGTCATATTGACTGTGAAAGGGGCACATATAGAACCAATTATTATCAAGCCGTTCGTTCAGATACCGATTGTGAACATCAAAGTTGTACCTTGGAATTATGACAAGGTAACTGTCATGTACGAAGGGAAAGAAGTGAACGGAGAAATCTGCGAAACTCATAGTTTGACCCGGTCTGGGCAATGTTTTGCTCCTGACTGTTTGAGAAAGGCGAAAGTTGTGAAAAAAAATCCAGCTCATGTGAAGAAAGCGATCACCGAGGAAGAAAATGAGGTGTTGCCAAAAAAAATGAAAGCTCAAGATTACTCCATAGTTGAGCAATTGAGGAAGACACCAGCTCAAATATCTTTGCTATCTCTGCTGATTCATTTCGATGAACACCGAAGGGCGTTAATGAAGATCCTAAATGAAGCTCATGTACCAGAAAAGATCACGGAGTGTCATTTGGAGAAGATTACAAACAAAATTTTCGAGGAAAATAGGATAACGCTCCCAGATGATGAATTACCACTTGAAGGGACAAAGCACAATAAGGCATTATACCTCACAGTGAAGTGTGAGGAATCGGTGGTGACTCGTGTCTTGGTCGATAATGGGTCGAGTGCTAATATTTGTCCTTTGTCTACTCTAGGAAAATTGAAAGTTGATCATGAAAGGATTCACTGAAATAGTGTATGTGTGAGGGGGTTCAACGGAGGTGGAAAGAACACCGTGGGATATATCATACTAGAACTCGCCATCGGACCAGTGGAGTTCACCATGGAGTTTCAAGTGTTGGACGTTGTTGTGTCCTATAACCTCCTGTTAGGACGTCCATGGATCCACGCTGCAAAAGCAGTGCCTTCTTCAATACATCAAATGGTGAAATTTGAATGGGATCAGCAAGAGATAGTAGTGCACGGTGAGTATAATGCTTGTAATGCCATCACGCCATTCGAAGAAGTCAAAGGAGACAAAGGTCCTTGGGTGTACCAAGTGATGGACGCCGTGACTGTGAACAAAACATCTGAAGAAGAAAGCATCCCAGTACCCAAAGTAACCCCTGCAGCGGTCATGGTTGCCAAGGAAATGATAAAAAATGGGTTCTCTTCGGGAAAAGGTCTAGGAGTTTCTTTGCAGGGTATAACACAACCAGTTCATCTTTAGGGTAGCACTAATACTTTCGGCCTAGGTCAAGCTAACCATCGCCGATATACAGAGAGCTAAAAGATTGAAAAAAGGGAAACCCTCCCCAAACCTATCCCAAAACTGTCCTACTCCTTCGTCAAGTCTGGTACACAAAGACGTCCGGCAACTGTCATGCCAGGCCATGTAGAGATAAGGCCAGATAAAGAGCTATTAGCAAGGTTCGAGAGGTTGTTTGAAGACGTGAATATGATAGAGGCAGCCGAGGGAACAAGCAAAATGGATGTTTAATTTGTTGGACCCAAGATCAGGATAAATAACTGGGAAACTACTCCTCTTCCAATCAGGAGGGAGTTGTGGTAGTTAGCTTTTAATATTCCATTTCCAAAACTGTCTTGTTTCAAAAATTGTAATCCTATGTTCCGTCTAGTAAAATGTATCCAAATCTTGTTACCTTTCAAAGTTCAATGAAATGCAATTTCTTTCTTCCTCTATTTTTAGCCTTATTTTATTTTCTTTTCTTTTCTTGTACAGTCCAGTTTTTGCTGATTCCAATGATGTATCATGCATGAAGGATTCCCGATCCAGTCTTAATAATCGGATAGTTATACAAGAAATTGAAATTGAACATGAAGTGGAATATGAGGATGAGGAAGTTTTGGAGGAAATTAGTAAGGATTTGAGCCATTATGAAGAGAAACCCAAACCAAACTTAAATGAGACGGAATCTATTAATTTGGGAAATAAGGAGAATATTCGGGAAACAAAGATTAGTGTGCACTTAGAGGCTTCAATCAGAGAGGATTTGATCAGGTTATTACATGAGTACAATGACATATTTGCTTGGTCTTATGATGACATGCCCGGGCTCAGTACTGACTTGGTGGTACATAAGTTGCCCACTTATCCAGAATGCCGGCCGGTTAAGCAAAAGTTAAGAAAGTTCAAAATGGATATCAGTTTGAAAATAAAAGAAGAGGTCAATAAGCAGTTTAAGGCAAAGGTCATACGGGTCACCAAGTATCCCACCTGGTTAGCCAATATTTTGCATGTTCCAAAGAAAGACGGAAAGACTAGGGTGTGTACTGATTATCGAGACCTCAATAAAGCTAGTCCGAAGGATGGTTTTCCATTGCCAAATATCAACATATTGATTGACAATTGTGCCAAACATGAGATTGGTTCTTTTGTGGATTGTTATGCGGGTTATCATCAGATCTTGATGAACGAAGAAGATGCAAAAAAGACAGCCTTTATCACACCTTGGGGAACATATTACTTCAGAGTAATGCCGTTTGGGTTGAAGAATGATGGAGCTACATATATGAGAGAAATGACCACTATGTTTCATGATATGATACATCGAGAGATTGAGGTGTATGTGGATGATGTTATTATCAAATCCAAAAAGCAGTGTGATCAAGTGAAAGACTTGAGGAAGTTTTTCCAGGGCTTTGAAGATACAATCTCAAGCTCAATCCAGTAAAAGGTGCTTTCGGAGTACCATCAGGAAAGTTATTGGGGTTCGTGGTAAGCTGGCGTGGTATTGAACTAGACCCGTCAAAGATAAAGACAATTTAGAACTTGCCTCCGCCAAAGAACAAGAAAGAGGTGATGAGTTTGTTGGGCAGGTTGAATTATATTAGTAGATTTATTGATCAGCTGACATCAACCTGTGAGCCCATTTTCAAATTATTGCAGAAAGATGATGCGGTAAATTGGACTAAGGAATGTCAAGATGCATTTGACAAAATCAAGGAATATCTGGCCAATCCTCATGTGTTGGTTCCTCCAGAACCTGGAAGGCCTCTGATCCTATATCTGACCGTATTGGATAATTCTCTTGGCTGCGTACTGGGGCATCATGATGAAATGGGGAAGAAAGAGCAAGCAATATACTATCTCAGTAAGAAATTTACATCTTACGAGGTAAAATACACTCATCTGGAAAGAATATGTTGTGCTTTAACATGGGTTGCACAAAAGTTGAAAAATTACCTATCGGCTTATCCCACTTATCGTATAACTGGTTTGGATCCACTGAAGTACATCATCCAGAAGCCTATGCCCACAGGAAGGCTTGCTAAATGGAAAATTCTACTTACAGATTTCGATATTGTTTATGTAACCCGCACTACAATGAAAGAACAAGTAGTCGCGGATCATTTGGCAGAAAATCCAGTTGATGATGAGTATGAACCGCTGAAGACATACTTTCCTGATGAGGAGACAATGAATATTGAAGAATTGGAACAAGACGCAAAGCCTGATTGGAAATTATACTTTGATGGGGCTGTCAATAGCAAATGGGTCAGAATTGGAGCAGTGCTCATCTTAGAAATGGGTCAGCATTATCCCGTTACCGCTCAGCTCCGATTTTTCTATACTAATAACATGGCCGAATACGAAGCATGTCTACTGGGATTAAGAATGACAATAGACATGGGTGTTCAAGAGATTTTGGTCATGGGTGACTCTGATCTCTTGCTACATCAAATTCAAGGAGAATGGGAGACAAGGGATTTGAAACTTATATCATACCGACAATGTCTACATGAACTATCTCAAAGGTTTCAGTCCATAGAGTTCAAGCATATCCCAAGAATACACAATGAAGTTGCAGATGCCCTGGACACATTGTCGTCCATGCTGCACCATCCAGACAAAGCTTATATAGATCCATTACAAATACAAGTTCATGATCAAAATGCTTATTGTTTCACAGTAGAAGAGGAACTTGATGGTGAACCATTGTTCCATGATATTAAAGAATATTTGAGAATGGGGGTGTACCCAGCGCAAGCTACGGGAGATTAGAAAAGGGCTATAAGGCGACTAGCAAGTGGATTTTTCTTTAGCGGAGGGATTTTATACAAGAGAACCCCGAATTTGGGTTTACTGAGATGTATAGATGCACAGTAGGCCACAACAATCATGGCTGAAATACATGCAGGAGCTTGTGGACCTCATGTGAGTGGATATGTTTTGGCCAAGAAAATACTATGGGATGGATACTATTGGCTCACAATGGAGCGAGATTGCATTAGATATGTACGAAAATGCCATCAATGCCAGATACACGGGGACTTGATTCATTCCCCACCCTATGAGTTGCATACAATGTCAGCACCATGGCCTTTTGTCGCTTGGGGCATGGATGTCATCGATCTGATAGAACCTGCATCATCTAACGGGCACATGTTTATCCTAGTAGCCATTGATTATTTCACAAAATGGGTGGAGGTGAAAATGTTTAAAATAGTAACAAAGAAGGCAGTAGTAGATTTCGTACATACAAATATCATTTGCCGCTTCGGAATTCCCAAGGTGATTATCACGGAAAATGGAGCCAATCTTAACAGTCATCTCATGGCAGAGGCATGTCAAAAGTTCAAATTCTGGCACCATAATTCTACACCTTATCGGCCTAAAGCAAATGGAGCAGTTGAAGCTGCAAATAAGAATATTAAGAAGATTCTTCGAAAAATGGTAGATGAGTTGAGACAGTGGCATGAAAAACTACCATTTACTCTAATGGGTTATCGTACTACTGTGCGTACTTCAATTGGTGCAACTCCTTACTCATTGGTATACGGAACGGAGGCAGTGACACCTGCAGAGATTGAAATACCTTCACTCCGGATCATAGTTGAGGCTGAAATTGATGATGATGAATGGGTAAAAGCCCGGTTAGAGCAATTGACCCTGATCGATGAAAAAAAGATTAGCAGCAGTATGTTACGGACAGCTGTACCAACGAAGGATGGCCAGAGCATATAACAAGAAAGTACGTCCACGAAAATTCGAGATTGGACAATTGGTGTTAAGACGTGTTTTACCACACTGAGCCGAAGTAAAAGGAAAGTTTGCACCTAATTGGCAAGGGCCATTTATGGTATCTCGGGTATTGTCCAACGGAGCTTTATATCTAACAGATGTGGAAGGGAAATATGTAGAGACTGCTATTAACTCTGCTGCAGTCAAGAGATACTATGTATGATTCCTTTCATGTATACAATGGTATTTGTCATAATTTTGAGGTTGAAATGATGAAGGCATTTTATTCCTCAATCCAAACACTTTACCCATTGCTACCCCTTTTGAGCCTTATTGCATTATTCTTTCATACCCCTCTCTCGGAATCAATAATGATGTCAAAATGAATGATGAAAAGAAAAGAAAAAGAGAAGATTGAAATGAAAAAAAAATGATGAAAAAAAGAGAAGAGAGAAATTTTGAAAAAAAAAGAGAGAAGATATGAAAAAATAATATACAAAAGAAGAAAATCGGGAAGAAGAAAATGACGAAGAAACCCTAGGGTATGAACTACGTCTGACTTGATCCCGAAATGGTACGTAGTCAGCCTCAACAAGGTTCAGTCACGACAGAAATAAAATCCAAGATTCCCCAAAAAATTTAAACTGGGGCAAAAGTTATGTTTTTATGATTCCGAGAGTTGTAATTATTTTTGAACCCACATTTAAATTTTCAGCCTTTATACCTTTCTTTCTAAACCCATCCAAAAGCCACATTACGATCCAAAGAAAGACCTTCTGATTAATTTCAAGAAAATGACAATGCAACAAAAATAAAGAGACACACATCATGGACAATACCCGGAAGTTTGGAGACAGAAAAAAATATATAGAAAAATAAAAACGAGAGAGACTTATTGGTGAAAACACTCACGGGCACCATAAGGCGAATGCGAATTGAGAGAGAAAAATAAAAATGAGAGAGTCTTATTGGTCAAAACCCTCACGGGCACCATAAGACAAATGTGACGTGAGAGAAAATAAAAATGAGAGAGTCTTATTGGTGAAAACCCTCACGGGTACCATAAGGCGAAAGTGAGGAATGACCTGATGAAAGAAAGATGGCGAAACAAACATGGTTTGGGTTGATGAAAAGAGAAACTAAGTCAGCAACGATTTGATTGGACAGACTGGGTCGGATATTCAAATGCGTGGCATGGTCAAAGGAATCAGCCTTCATACCCAGATAAGTTCTGTCTTTTACTTCAAAATATCCCTATCCTAAATTCGGGTCATTGCATTTCATTTACTTGTTCAAAACCAGTTGCCAGTTGAAAGCTAATTACCTGCTTCTCATGTTGGATAGCATAAAAATACTGGGTCATTCAAAGGACAAGAGAAAATAACACATGGCGATCACATATCCAAGGGGAATAAAAGAGAAAAGAAACAAAAAGAGAAAAACAAAAAGGGATTACAAGGAAGAATTGGAAGGACGATCAAGAAAATACATCAATGCAGTACAAAGCAAGATGAGGCAGACGGTGGAAGCAATAGCAACAAGAATGCCAGTTGCTAACCATCATTTTATAACTAATAAATTGTTCACTGATTAAGACAGGGACAAAAGATTTAAATTCATACTAATCACTTTAAAGTGAATGTGATCTATGTGGAAGAAACAATCAAGAAGAAACAACAATCCATGATGGAAAAATCAATAATCAGGAACCTACACGAACAACAAGGGAGGTATTATCTTTTATTTTTCAAAGTTACACCCAGTTATCAAATTGAGGGAATATTTTCTGCATTTTTAAATTCTGCATCAGGCACCCACCTGGATAACAAGGGAATATTTTTCTGCATTTCAATTTCTGCATCAGGCGCCCACCTGGATAACAAGGGAATATTTTCTGCATTTTTAATTTCTGCATCAGGCGCCCACCTGGATAACAAGGGAATATTTTCTGCATTTTTAATCTCTGCATTAGGCGCCCACCTCGATAACAAGGGAATATTTTTCTGTATTTTAATTTCTGCATCAGGCGCCCACTTGGATAACAAGGAAATATTTTTCTGCATTTTTTAATTTCTGCATCAGGCGCCTACCTGGATAAAAGGGAATATTATTCTGCATTTTAATTTCTGCATCAGGCGCCCAACTGGATAACAAGGGAATATTTTCTGCATTTTAATTTCTGCATCAGGCGCCCACCTGGATAATAAGGGAATACTTTTCTGTATTTTTAATTTCTGCATCAGGCGCCCACCTGGATAACAAGGGAATATTTTTCTGCATTTTTAATTTCTGCATCAGGCGCCCAGCTGGATAACAAGGGAATATTTTTTGCATTTTAATTTCTGCATCAGGCACCCACCTGGATAACAAGAGAATACTTTTCTGCATTTTTAATTTCTGCATCAGGCGCCCACGTGGATAACAAGGGAATATTTTTTGCATTTTAATTTCTGCATCAGGCACCCACCTAGATAACAAGGGAATACTTTTCTGCATTTTTAATTTCTGCATCAGGCGCCCACGTGGATAACAAGAGAATATTTTCTGCATTTTTAATTTCTGCATCAGGTGCCCACATGGATAACAAGGGAATACTTTTCTGCATTTTTAATTTCTGCATCATGCGCCCACCTGGATAACAAGGGAGTACTTTTCTGCATTTTTTAATTTCTTCATCAGGCGCCCACCTGGGTAACAAGGAAATATTTTTCTACATTTTTAATTTCTGCATCAGGCGTCCACCTGGATAACAAGGGAATACTTTTCTGCATTTTTAATTTTTGCATGAGGCGCCCACCTGGATAACAAGGGAATATTTTTCTGCATTATTAATTTCTGCATCAGGCGCCCACCTGGATAACAAGGGAATATTTTTTTGCATTTCAATTTCTGCATCAGGCGCCCACCTGGATAACAAGGGAATATTTTTTACATTTTAATTTCTACATCAGGCGCCCACCTGGATAACAAGGGAGTATTTTCTGCATTTTAATTTCTGCATCAGGCGCCCACCTGGATAACAAGGGAATATTTTTCTGCATTTTAATTTCTGCATCAGGCACCCACCTGGATAACAAGGGAATATTTTCTGCATTTTTAATTTCTGTTCAGGCGCCCACCTGTATAACAAGGGAATATTTTCAGCATTTTTAATTTCTGTTCAGGCTCCCACCTGTATAACAAGGGAATACTTTCTGCAAAACAAAAATTTTTCTTTTTCAACAAAGTAACATCATAATAGATTGAAAGCCCCATACTAGGGCAGAGGAAAAAGTTTTCTTTGTTTTTTGCAATAAGCAGGTACCAACCTGGAGAACGAAGAAACACATTTTGGAGTCATACAAGCGGAATAAAGCAACATGTTTGAAGCAAGTCACAAGCAAAAGATTTATTGAAGAATGGAAGATACAAATAAAGAGTAAGATGCAAGATGAACGATCAAGGTAACACACGATGCAAGATATAGATAGGACTTTTTGTAACTCATAGACCATAGCTTAGGCTAGATTCTTTATTTTTCTTACCCCGGTGTAATAAGGAGTCAGTCAGCAGTAACAACAGCAACCGTAGTGAAATCACAGTTTCATTGGCAGTTTCAAACTACCAGACATTCCCGAACTACACTAACCTGATTCCTGTATAGCCCAGAATATGTAGGCAACCTCTGAAGCAGGGTGCGGTTAAACCTTTTCAAAAATGCTTCATACGGAATATGCGAGTGGGCAAAAATCCCTCATTACTACTCACTTGTCTTTGCACTGAAACTCTTCGTGCTCCCGAGCAAAGAGGGGCAGTTGTGAGCGCGTGATTTTTGTCCCAAGCAATTGAATTCCAAAATATAAAAAAACACAAAAATAATATTTTGTTTGCAAATTATTTTGAATTGTGTGTGTCAAATACCAGTGTTTGTTAAATGCTAATAATAAATTCTTAAATGAAAATACAAAAAGAAATTAATTAGAAAAAAATCATAAAATTATAGAATAAATACTAGGAAATTAGAAATTTAAGTAAAAATACAAAAAATATCGGAAAATCAAGGAAAAATACAAAAAAATGGGAATATAAAGAAAATACAAAGGAAAAAGTACAAAATACAAAAAGAGAATACAATAAATTAAATAAAATACAATTCGTAAATAACAAAAAATACAAAATAAATACAATAAGGAATATTAATTTGGGCTAAATACATATATCCAGCCCAAATACAGACCAAGCCCAAGTCATTTTGATCGGTCTGCCCAACCTCTAAACCAAACGATGCCATATGAGATGATTAAATCTGGGCCGTTGATACGAATGATCAACGGACCAAGTAAGGCGGTGCCCACATAAATAAAACGACGTCGCATGAGAGATTTAATCACAGCCGTCCCTTATACCTAATCAAACGGACGAGGCTGATGAACCATTTAAATGAAACGACGTAGTATAGGGAATTGATCTCAACCGTTCAAATACTTAATCTAACTGACCTAATAAGACACCTTATTAAAATAGACGGTGTCGTTTTAAGGTCAAATGATCCTAGCCATTAATCTGATTGAATCCAATGGTTGTGGACCAACAATATCATTTTGATATATATCAACACCCTCCCCGTTCATTTCATCAGTATACACATAACACTCCCCATATCACAAACCATAGCCGCATTAGTTTTCTTCCTCCTCGCCACGTCTCTCATGAAGACCACCGGAACCCTACCGGTGGTCAGTCCCCAGCCTTCGTCTCCGGCTCAGGCCAATCCCCAGACACCCTTCCACACCTTGAAACAACGCTTAACCCCGTCCAAATACTTACCAATTCCCCCAGTCTTGAAAGTCTTGTCGCCGGAATCCTAGCCGGCGACCACCAAAGTATGAACTAGACTCCCAAATTAACACCATCTGACCGTCTTTAGATGATCTATCACCCCACCATAACCATTTGTCTCAAATCTTACCCCAACTCTTCGAATATTAGAAAAAGCCTCGCCGGAACCTTACTCTGGCGAGCACCCAAAAATAATACCACTTCAAAAGCCTTACCCCAAGTCTCCAAACCCCTCTCACACACTCAAATCAAACCTCAAGGGCCTATTTGGGGATATCTGATACTCAGGAGACCAAAAGTCTCTAAACACTGGAAAATCAAGTAAATGAAAAGAACGAAGAGAAAAAGAAGAAAAGAAAGAAAGAAAGAAAAGGAAAAAAAGGAAAAATCCTTAAAAAGCTAAGTACCTTACCCTGTTTTTGTTCAGTGGCTTTTATGTTTTCACTTGTTCTGAAACTTGATTCTTTTATGTGTTTATCTGTTTAGAACTTAGAGAATTCCTATGCATGTCTAAAAACCTAAATCTATCTCTGTTCTATATCTTTCTCATACTTGTTCATATTAGCCATGAATTTTATTTCATATGTGCCTGAAATCATCTAAGTGTTCTTAAGTTCTGATATTAGCTACTTATAAATCATGTGCTAATTAGCAATTTTTATGTGATTGTTCAGTAGATCCTATCTCGATTAGGGTTTTAACTTGTTGGAATTCAACCATTATCATATTGTCCCTCTGAGTTCTGATTAGTTTGAAAGTTAACTCGTGATTAGGGTTACTTGTGCAAAACAATATGAATGTGGCTATATCTGTAATTTGATTTGTGTGTTAGTTTCTTCTGAACTTCTGAGTACTTATGTATACTTAGGTTATATGTGTAAATGCTTTTGTGGCTATGTTTGCAAACACAATATGAGTTCTAATAGTGGCTATTTTTGTAAAAGTGGCTAATATTGAAAAGGCCTATAGTCTGAGATTGGTTAAGTTTTAAGAGATGTCTTGTGGGGGCTATCTGTTAAATACATTCAAGTTACTGTCACGACCCCAGAACCCGGTCGTGATGGCGCCCAGCACACTGCTAGGCCAGCTCGACCAATCAACTGAAATAAGGAGCTATCAGCTCACACACAACCCTTTTTAAGCATAAACAGTGATAGCATAATAAAGAAAATATCCAACACACCGGGATTAGACATTCCAAACCAGTATAACCTCCCAACGGATCAGTAGTCACAAGTCATGAGCCTCTACCAGAATTTATAAGTTGTGATAGTGTATACAACTATGCACAAGTGTGGAATAGACTAAAGAAAAATAAGGATAAACTGGAGTGTGAGGTCCTGCGACGCTGGCAGCTACCTCGACTGTCCAAAAGCAAGTCCGAAGCAGCTATAGAATCAGCTCTTCTGCGATGTACCTGGATCTGCACACAAGGTGCAGGGAGTAAAGTGAGTACTTCCAGACTTAGTGGTAATAAGCAGGGGTAAGACAAAAAAGGTATGAAAACCCAATACAACACTAAGTAAAGCTATACACAATACCCTGCATCAGTTATCAACATAAACAATATCCAAACCAACAATATTAGCTATCAGAATAACAGGTATAGCTAAATGCAATGCAATGCATGAATATGACCGCTATGGCGCGTAGCCCGATCCATTTGGGTCCCTGTGCTCCGAAGGGGATTCTACAGCCCAAGCACAATATCATAATACGCTGCGGCGCGCAACCCGATCCATTACCAGTCAGCTATAATGCAATGCAACCTCACAGACTCAGAAATAGTAGTTGAAAACTCTTTGTATCATTTTTCAGTAGAAAACAATGTTTCATAAATCCAGAGTTCGGAAAACCATTTTAGACAGCAATAGCTCAGGACAAGTATCAAAATAGCGTGTCAATATCATAGAAATAATAGCATCGATCCTCGTGGGATCCAAATAGTTGGCTCACAGCCCAAAGATATACACAACCATCCAAGTAGGAGGTTCACCGGCTCAATAATAGCCGACAACACAGTATAGTATCAACAGGTCGGACTAAGCCATAGTCCCCAATCACATTCGACCCCGCACTCACAGGAGAGTACGTGTCTTGCCTCAATACAATGTCACAAAGTGATATACCGGGGTTTCGAACCCGCTGGTCATCACCCACACCCATTACTCACCTCGACTCGGCTCGAAGACTAGTCCGCAATGCCCTTGGCATGAGAATCGGCCTCCACAGGCGTAGAATCTGATCAAAATCAATAGAAATGCATCAAAATAGGCTAAAGGGACTTACCTAATCGAAACAACTCGAATTACACCAAAAACCACAAAGTTGCCAAAACCCAATTTTCGGTACGCTTCTCGAAAAATTACAAAAGTTACATTTTCGGATTCCTTATCTCAACACGAGTCCATACATATAATGTTTATCAAAATCGGACTCCGTTTGCCTATTCAAATCGATGATTTACCATAAACCAGGCTTAGGGCAAAATCCCCCATTAATCCTCACATTTACAGTGAAATAATTGAAGATTCTACGATAAAATCAAGTATTTAGGCCATAGAACTTACCTCCAATGTTTTACCCGGTGAAATCCCCTTCAAATGCGGTCCCTTTGCTCTCTAAGAACTCAAAAATGGAGGAAATGTGTAATGGGTTCGCGAATGAAATGTTCTGAACTTAACCCCTCTGTCATGCCTCGTTACTCTCCGCGATCGCAACCTTTGGCACGCGATCGCAATGTACAAAATTTTGGCGACTAAATTTCCTTATACGCGATCACATGAACTCAAACGCGATCGCGATGACAAACTTAACAGTTCTACGCGATCACGACACTCACTACGCGATCGCATTACTTCCAGACCTTGCCTTACGCGATCGCATACAGAACCTCGCGATCGTGATGCACCCAAACTTCAGCTTACGCGATCCCATAAAGCACCTCGCGATCGCGAAGAACAAATTATCTACACTTTTATTGTAGCAGATCAGCTGTGCATTTTGGCACAAAATGGTCCGTTTGGACCCCCGGATTCATCCCGAGGCCCCCGGGACCCCCAACGAAAACTACCAACCTACTCCAAAACAAGATACAAACTTATTCCAATCATAAAAACACACCCTTAAACACGGAAATCATCAAATCAAGGCGAATTCAAGCCTAAGTTTCAACTAGAACTTCCAAAAACTATATCCAGTCAAAAACCCGACCAAACGATGTCCGAATGACCTGAAAATTTGCAGACATATCCAAAATCACCTAACGAAGCTACTCCAACTGTCGAAATTCCATTCCGACTCCCAGATCAAAATGTCACCTATCGATTGGATTCCGCCAAAATTTCAACTTAGCCAATTCAAGCCTATTTCTACACAGGACCTCCAAATTCAATTCTGATCGCTCCCCTAAGTCACAAATCACCTCCCGGAACTAACCGAATCATTAGAATTCGATTCCAATCCCTCTAACCACATAGTCAACTCCAGGATGACTTTTCATAAACAAGCTTCATTTCAAAAGGCTATATGCCCCATTTTTAACCAGAATCACTCCTAACTCACCTGTTAGACTCTAACACCAATATAGAAATATGAAACATATAAATGAAGGGGTAATAGTGCGGTAATTCCCATGACGACTGGCTGGGTCATCACATTCTCCCCACTTAAACAAACGCTCGTCCTTGAGCGGGTCAAGAAACATACTTGGAGACTCAAATAAGTGAGGATATCTGCTCCGCATCTCCTACTCGATCTCCCAAGTGGCCTCCTCCACGGGCCGACCTCTCCACTAAACCTTTACTGATGCAATGTCCTTGGATCTCAATCTCCTCACCCGACGACCCAATATAGCTATAGGCTCCACATCATAGGTCAAGTCATCATCAAGCTGAATAGTACTGAAATCCAACACATGCGATAGGTTGCCAACATATTTCCGGAGCATGGATACGTGGAACACTGGATGAACTCCTGATAGACTGGGTGGCAAAGAAAGCATATATGCCACCTCTCCAATCCTCCCGAGGATCTAAAAAGGGCCAATGAATCTCGGACTGAGCTTTCCTTTCTTCCCAAATCTCATGACGCCTTTCATCGGCGAAACCTTCAATAAGAACTTCGCACCCACAGAATAAGACACATCCCGAACCTTCTGGTCCATATAACTCTGCTGGCACGACTGAGCTGTGCGAAGTCTCTGCTAAATCACCTTCACCCTGTCCAAAGCATCCTGGACTAACTCTGTCCCCAACAACCTTACCTCACCGGGCTCAAACCAACCAACTGGAGATCTACACCGTCTCCCATATAAAGCCTCATACGGCACCATCTGGATACTGGATTGGTAGCTATTGTTATAGGCAAACTCTGCGAGAGGCAAATAATCAGCCCATGAACCACCAAAATCAATAACACAAGCTCTCAACATATCCTCCAAGATCTGAATAGTACGCTCGGACTGTCCGTCCGTTTGAGGATGAAATGCAGTACTCAACTCAATCTGGTAGACCAACTCATGCCGAAATGTCCTCTAGAAGTGCGAAGTAAACTGAGTACCTCTATCTGATATGATAGAAACTGGGACTCCATGCGATCTAACGATCTCCCGAGTGAATATCTCAGCTAACCGCTCCAAGGAGTACGTAGTACACACAAGAATGAAGTGAGCTCACTTGGTCAGCCTATCCACAATTACCCAAACTGAATCAAACTTCCTCGTTGTCCGAGGGAGTCCAGTAACAAAGTCCATAGTGATCCTTTCCAACTTCCACTCAGGAATATCAATACGCTGAAACACGCCACCGGGCCTCTGATGCTTGTACTTGACCTGTTGACAGTTGAGGCACCGTGCCACATGATTCACAATATCCATCTTCATCTTCCTCCACCAATAATATTGTTTCAAGTCCTGGTACATCTTCGCGGAACCTGGATGAATAGAATACCGCGGCCTTTGGGCCTCCTCTAATATCAACTCACGAAGGCCATCAACATTGGGCACGCATATCCAGCCCTTCATCCTCAATACACCATCACTATCAATAGTGACATCTCTGGCATCATTATGTTGAACTTTATCCTAAAGTACAAGCAAGTGTCGATCATTATACTGGCGCTCACGAATACGATCTTATAAATAAGACCGAGAGACAATACAATCCAACACCCTACTGGGCTCTGAAATGTCTAACCTCACTAGCCGATTGGCTAGCGCCTGAACATCATAAGCAAATGATCTCTCCCCAGCTGGAATATATGCCCAGCTGCCCATACTGACCGTCTTTGGGCTCAAAGCATCGGCCACCACGTTGGCCTTCCCCGGATGATATAGAATAGTAGTGTCATAATCCTTGAGCAATTCAAGCTATCTCCGCTGTCTCAAATTAAGATCCCTCTTTTTGAACAAATGCTAGAGACTACGATGATCGGCATACACCTCACAGGACACGCCATACAAATAGTGCCTCCAAATCGTCAAGGCATGAACTATGGCAGCTAGCTCAAAATCATGAACAGGGTAGTTCTTCTCATGAGGCTTCAACTGCCGAGAAGCATAAGCAATTACCCTACCCTCCTGCATCAATACACAACCTATCCCCACTCTCAAGGCACCACAATATACAGTATATGAACCTGAAGCTGATAGCAACACTAATACTGGAGCTGTGGTCAAAGTTGTCTTGAGCTTCTGAAAGCTCTCCTCGCACTCATCCGACCACACGAATGGTGCACCCTTTTGCGTCAACTTAGTAAAAAAAGAAGCAATGGATGAAAATACCTGAACAAACCGGCAATAATACCCTGCCAAGCCAAGGAAACTCCTGATCACTGTAGCTGAGGACAGTCTAGGCCAGCGCTGCACCACCTCTATCTTCTTCGGGTCAACCTGAATACCATAATGACCCAGAAATGCTACTGACTTGAGCCAAAACTCGCACTTGGAGAATTTAGCATACAACTTCTCCTCCCTCAACCTCTGTAACACAATGCTCAAATGCTGAGCATGCTCCTCCTGGCTACGGGAGTAGACTAGAATATCATCAATGAACACGATCACAAATGAATCCAAATATGGCCTAAACACACTGTTCATCAGATGTATGAATGCTACTGGGGCGTTGGCCAGCCCAAAAGACATCACAAGGAACTCATAGTGCCCATATCTAGTCCCGAATGCAGTCTTCATAATATCAGAGTCCCTAATCTTTAGCTGATGATAGCCTGAACGAAGGTCAATCTTAGAAAACACCCTCGCACCCTGTAACTGATCAAATAAATCATCAATGCGCGGTAGAGGGTACTTGTTCTTCACTATTACCTTGTTCAACTGTCTATAATCAATACACATACACATAGAACCATCTTTCTTCTCAACAAATAACACTGGTGCACCCCACGGGAACACACTAGGGCGAATGAATCCCTTATCCAAAAGCTCCTGAAGCTGTTCTTTCAATTCCTTCAGCTCAGCTGGTGCCATCCGATAAAGAGGAATAGAAATGGGCTGAGTGCCTGGCACCAAGTCAATGCCAAAATTGATGTCCCTGTCCAGTGGCATACCCGGCAGGTCTAAAGGGAATACATCTGGAATGTCCCTCACAACATGTACAGAATCAATCCTAGGAGACTTAGCTCTCACATCCCTCACAAATGCTAATTACGACAAACACCCCTTTTCAACTATTCTTTGAGCTTGTAAGAATGAAATAACACGGCTAGGGACGTAATCAGTCGAACCCCGCCACTCAATCTAAGGAATCCAGGAATAGCCAATGTAACTGTCTTGGCATGACAGTCCAATATAGCATGGCACGGAGACAGCCAGTCCATGCCTAATATCACATCGAAGTCCACCATCCCCAAAAATAACAGATCCACTTGGGTCTCTAGACCCCCAATAGAAATAACATAGCATCTATAGACATGATCCACAATAATCGTATCACCTACTGGGGTGGATACATGAACAGGCAAATCAAGATTACCACGGGTCGCACCCAAATGATGTGCAAAATAAGAAGATACGTACGAATATATGGACTCGAGATCCAATAGAATAGAGGCATCTCTATGACAGACAGAAATGATACCTATAATTACTGCATAGGAGGCAACTGCATCACGCCTGTCAGAGAGTGCATAGAATCGTGCCTGGCCCCCACTAGATCGCTCCTCACCTCTGGGGCGACTACGAAAGACTGACCTCCACCTCTACTTGCCTGAGATGGTGCTGAAGAGGAGGGTTGATCCCTCTACTGAGACCTGTCCCTGCGAAGTCGAGGGCACTGCCTCCTCATGTGGCCAAACTCGCCACACTTAAAACAGCTACCTGGTGCTGGAGAAGAGGACTGAAGGGAACCCCTCGCCGCAGACGAACCCTGGGCTGAAGAAGAAGTAGTTGTTGTACTCTGAGCTGGGAGGGCACTAAGTGAAGACTGTCCCTGCTGGATTCCCTGGCGACCACGACCAGAAGAAGAAGAAGCTTCGCTCTGCTCAGGGCGGCCTGATTGAGAAGGTCTAGATGAGCGACCTCTGCCGTGCTGAAACTGCCCTCTAGATGGAGCACCGCTAAAGCTACCAGAACCTCGAGGCCTCTTGGCCTGCCGCTCCTCCCACTCCCGGCGACGATCCGCCATAATGGAGCGTGTCATATCTACAACCTGCTCAAAAGATGATGATAGTACTCTCTCTCTGGTCATCAGAATGCAAATAGAATAGTTGAGGCCATCAATAAACCTCATAATCCTCTCCCGATCTGTCGGGATCATCTATATGGCATGGCTAGCCAACTGGGTATATCTCAGCTCATACTGGGTCACTGACATGTCGCCCTGTACTAACCACTCAAACTGGTGACGAAGCTCCTCACGACAGGACTGAGGTACATACTTCTCTAAGAAGAGAGTAGAAAATTGCTACCAGGTAAGAGGTGCTGCTCCCGCAGGCTTACGCCTCTCAAACTCCTCCCACAAATCGAACGTTGGACCAGTAAACTAAAAAGTAGTGAATGAAACCCCGTTGGACTCAAAAATACCAGTTGTACGTAGTATCCTCTGGCACTTATCTAAGAAACCCTGGCATCATCGCCCTTAGTACCACTGAAATGAGGTGGCTGGAGTCTACATAATCTCTCTAGATGATGTAGCTCATCGTCGGGCATAACCTGAACCACATGTTCTGGAGCTGGTGCAGCTGGAGGAGTAACTGGTGCAACCACCAGAGCGGGGACCGCCTCCGGCGTCCGAAGTCCATGAACAGCCTGCTCCGGTGTGCGAGCTACGGGGGTCTGATGACCACCCCCTGTCTGGGATGTTTCCACTATAGCAGTAGTTGATACTACCAGAGGTAGTCCAGAACATACTATTAATATCTGGGCCAAAGTCTCCTGAACGCCAGGAATGACAATAGGCACTGTCTGTGCCTGAGTTGGTGTTGCTGGAGCATCAACCAGTGCGGGCTACTCCTGAATAGGTACAATGGGCGGGTCAGCTAGCACTACCTCAGCTGCACTACCTCTACCACGACCATGGCCACGCCCACGACCCCTAGTAGGTGGCAATAGTGGTCGTCCACCTCGTTCTGAAGCTCGAGTTCTCGCCATCTGCGAGAGAATAGAATACAGAAGTTCAGTTCTCGGAACAACAAAGTCGCACGACAAAGTTCAAGAAATGTGAAGTGTTTCCTAAAGGTTTGCAGCCTCCCGAGGATAAGTACAAGCATCCCCGTACCGATCCACAAGACACTACCAACCGGCTCAAGACTCATGAGGCCTAGTAACCTAGGCTCTCATACCAACTTGTCACGACCCCAAAACCCGGTCGTGATGGTGAACAACACACTGCTAGGCCAGCCCGACCAATCAACTGAAACACGGAGCTATCAGCTCATATACAACCCTTTTTAAGCATAAACAGTGATAGAATAATAAAGAAAATATCCAACACACCGGGATTAGACATCCCAAACCAGTATAACCTCCCAACGGATCAGGAGTCACAAGTCATGAGCCTCTACCAGAATTTATAAGCTGTGATAGTGTATACAATTGTGCACAAGTGTGGAATAGACTAAATAAAAATAAAGATAAACTGGAGAGTCAGGTCCTGCGGACGCTGGCAGCTACCTCGACTATCCAAGAGCAACTCCAAAGTAGCTATAGAATCAGCTCTGCTGCGATGTACCTGGATCTCCACACAAGGTGTAGGGAGTAAAGTGAGTACTTCCAGACTCAGTGGTAATAAGCAGGGGTAAGACAACGAAGGTATGAAAACCCAATACAATACTAAGTAAAACTATACACAATTCCTTGCATCAGTTATCAACATAAACAGTATCCAACCCAATAATATCGGCTATCAGAATAACAGGTATAGCTAAATGCAATGCAATGCATGAATTTGACCGCTACGGCACGTAGCCCGATCCATTTGGGTACCCGTGCTCACTATTGGGGTTCAGACTCTGGAGGGGCTCCTACAATCCAAGCACAATATCATGATACGCTACGGCGCGCTCCCCAATCCATTACCAGTCAGCTATAATGCAACGCAGCCTCACAGGCTCAGAAATAGTAGTTGAAAACTCTTTTTATCATTTTTCAGTAGAAAATAGTATTTCAGAAATTTAGAGTTCGGAAAACCATTTTAGATAGTAATAGCTCAAGACTGGTATCAAAATAACATGTCAATATCATAGAAACAATAGCAACGATCCTCACGGGATCCAAAAAACTGGCTCACTGCCCAAAGATATACACAACCATCCAAGTAGGAGGTTCACCGGCTCAATAATAGCCAACAACATAGTATATTATCAACAGGTCAGACTAAGACATAGTCCTCAATCACATTCGACCCCACACTCATAGGAGAGTACGTGTCTCACCTCAATACAACATCAAAAGTGATATACCAGGGTTTCGAACCCGCTGGTCATCACCCACATCCATTACTCACCTCGACTCGACTCGAAGACTAGTCCGCAATGCCCTTGCAACGAGAATCGGCCTCCACGGGTGTAGAATCTGATCAAATTCAATTGAAATGCATCAAAATAGGCTAAAGGGACATTACCCAATCGAAACAACTCGAATGATACCAAAAACCACAAAGTTGCCAAAACCTGATTTTCAGTACGCTTCTCGAAAAATTAAAAAAGTTACATTTTCGGATTCCTTATCTCAACACGAGTCCATACATATAAAGTTTATCAAAATCGGACTATGTTTGCCTATTCAAATCGATGATTTACCATAACCCAGGCTTAGGGTAAAAATCCCTGGTTAATCCTCCCATTTACAGTGAAATAATTGAAGATTCTACGATACAATCACATATTTAGGCCATAGAACATACCTACAATATATTACTCGGTGAAATCCCCTTCAAATCCTGTCACTTTGCTCTCTAAGAATTCAAAACTGGAGGAAATGTGTAATGGGTTCGCGGATGAAATGTTCGGAACTTAACCCCTCTGTCAGGCCTTGTTACTCTACGCGATCGCAGCCTTTGGCACGCGATCGCAGCCTTTGAAATTTTTGGTGACTGAATTTCCTTCTACGCGATCGCATGAACTCAACCGCGATCGTGATGACCAACTTTACAGTTCTACGCGATCAAGACACTCACTACGCGATCGCATTGCTTCCAGACCTTGCCTTACGCGATCGCATACAGACCCTCGCGATCACGATGCACCCAAACTTCAACTTACACGATCGCATGAAGCACTTCGCGATCGCGAAGAACAAATTATCTGCACTTTTATTGCAGCAGATCAGCTATGCATTTTGGCACAAAATGGTCCGTTTGGACCCCCGGATTCATCCCGAGGCCCCCGGGACCCCAACAAAAACCACCAACCTACTCCAAAACATGATACAAACTTGTTCCAATCATAAAAACACACCCTTAAACACGGAAATCATCAAATCAAGGCGAATTGAAGCCTAAGTTTCAACTAGAACTTCCGAAAACTACATCCAATCAAACACTCGACCAAACGATGTTCGAATGACCTGAAAATTTGCAGACATATACAAAATTACCTAACAAAGCTACTGCAACTGCGGAATTCCATTCCGACTCTTGGATCAAAATCTAACCTATCGATCAGATTCCGCCAAAATTCCAACTTAGCCAATTAAAGCCTATTTCTACACCGGACCTCCAAATTCAATTCTGATCACTCCCCTAAGTAACAAATCACCTCCCGGAACTTACCTAATTATTAGAATTCGATTCGGAGCCCTCTAACCACATAGTAAACTCCAGGTTGACTTTTCATAAACAAGCTTCATTTCAAAAGGCTATATGCCTCATTTTCAACCAGAATCACTTCTAACTCACCCGTTAGACTCTAACACAGATATAGAAACATGAAACATATAAATTAAGGGGTAAGAAGGCGGTAATTCCCGTGACGACGGTCCGGGTCATCACAGTTACCCTAGTTTTGACAGACCTGATATAGGTCGGGTAATTATAATAAAATACAAGGGGTAAGGAGAAAGGCAAATGGTATTCTTGTAGATCAAATATAGCCTATATGGATATAAATGACTTTAGAGCTTGGTTTTTCTGAAAATACTTGAATAATAAGGGGTATACTATGAAGAGCTAAATGGTAATTATGTAATAAACCTTAGCAAGTGGGGTAACTAGGTAAAACCTACCCAATAGAACACAAAAGAACAACCCAGAACCTTCTAGCAGGGGTTCAAGGGCATTTCGTTACAATTTGGTTAGACCTTAATGTATTTAATTGAAAAACGTAGGGGAGGTAAATAGAAATAATTAATTTGAAATCCCCCCCCCCCCAATTACTCTATATATATGCTTTTATAAGCCTGAAAAGGTTGGGAAAATTGGGTTGGAAAAATCCTTAGAGGCTGAACAAATTCTTAAGAAGTTCACGACTGGCTGGAAGGCTCACAATTTTTAAAAGCTATAATGTTCTTCTACTTCGAGTCGAGTATTGTTCCTGGGATCTTCGCTGGTAGTTTTTCTGTTGTGTTCATCTCAACTAGCTTGGATTTCTGATTTTGTCGAGTTGATTGTTGTTTATCTATTGAGTTTGGGAGTTGCTGTGTTATTTCCTGCTCTTGTTTGTTGTTGATACTTTGCTGCTGCCATTGCTGACTTCTCTCGTCCTTTATCTCCTTAGAACTCAACAATTTATTTTCGTTTGATCAGGTACACTTCTGCTTCCTGAAGGTGTAATTGAAATGATGATGAAGGAATGAAGTTATAATGTTGATTTTGATGAAATTATTTCTGTTTCTTCTCTTATAGTTGTAGTTGTAATTCGTAGATCCTTTGTAATTCATTAGGATTGGTTGTAATAATTAACAACTATATGAATTCGATCTGGATTAGAGTAGAAGTAGTTAATATCATAGTTAAACATAATTCAACAATTAGATATAGTTTATCACCTCGTTTTAAAACTAAAATAGGCTAATACAAAGCTGATACACTTAGATACCTAAGTATAATTCTGAAATTGGGCGTATAAATTGGTACTTAGTTATTTTTGTTAGTTAAACCCTGAATCAGAATAGTTTAATCCAAAAGTATAAATAGTTCAGTTTTTATTATTGTTTATGTCTACTGAATAAGAGTTAACTACAAATCCGCTTTTGAACTTTGTGTTTTTCAGTAGTTCAAGCATGTTTATATAATTCATAACATTGTTTTTCTGTAGTTGAAATAAAGTAACAAAACAATCATGCAAACTAGTACCATGATAATTACTTGAATATCTGAATCGGACATATAGAATAATAGTACTGATACAAATTACTATCTTAGAATGTTTAATTAGTTGTTAAAATTTGAAATCAATAGTGGTCGAAAATGTAACTTGGTATCTTTTGAAATAATACGATTTTATTGACTTCTCTATCATTTGAAAAATATTTGCTCAAATACTGTTTTGAAACTATTGGCTTGTTCTTAATTTCACTCATATAGTCTGGGCCTAGTCATGAATATAGGTCCACGTCTGATTAACGTGATGCTTGCGTTCTCAAGTAGGGACATTAGTATACATTGGGCTCCAGATGCCCAATTGTCTTTAATAATGGACTATTAAGCAGTCTAAAGTCCAGGCCCAATAATGAATAATGGCCTGGACTCCAATATTATAGTTTAAAAAATAACACAAAAATAGATATGTATTAGGAAGAAAAAACAAAAAATATAAAATATAGTATGTGAATAGGATTAGACCTTAAAATAAGGGAAGGGCCTCGTTACAAAAAAATAAAAAGTACACGGGGCCCCCAAATAAATCTCAACATAAAACTCTAGCCTCGGAAGGATCATTTAGCAAATTTCACGGTCTTTCCTAATACGGTGCACATTTATGTGACCCAAATCTCAAATCCCGGCGAAGCTGAAATGCACTAAAGTCACAGGCGTACTGGTTACGGTATGACTCGAACTGCATTTTTATAACGTCACAAGTCTTTAAAAATAACAAAGTGGGACATTAATAGTATTTGAAAAATTGAAGCATATAAGGGAATCAGGTAAAATCAAATACGACAGTTGAGCGACCGTGCTAGAACCACGGAATCCGGGAGTGCCTAACACCTTCTCCCGGGTTAACAGAATTCCTTATTCGGATATCTGATTTCACGGACTGTTAAACTGAGTCATAATTTTCTCGGTTCGAAATTAAACCGGTGACTTGGGACACCATTATTTTCCCAAGTGGCGACTCTGAAAATTAATAAACAAATCATGTTCCGAATGTCCTTTAACTGAAAAAACTCCTTCCCTATTATTATTATATTCCTTCCCGGGGTGTAGTAGTAATTAGTGGCACATTACCTTCGAGTAAGTAGTGGTAAGAAAAAGGAGGTGTGACATTTGTATTTTGCAAATTGTATTTATTTAATTATTTTCTGTATTTTCTTATGTGTTCTTCAGTATTTTATTCCTAATGTATTTTCTCTTTGTGTTTTGTATTTCGTATTTTTTCTTTTGATTTTCTAAATTTCTTTAGTAATTATCTTATTTTTGGCATTTTCTAATTAATTCAAACATACCTTTTTGTTTTAATTTTCTTCACTTCATTTCCAACAAATAAAAACAAATATTGATACTTTTACACAGTAATCAAAAAATTTCAATCAAAAAAATTATTTAATATATTTATTTTGGAATTAATTGCTTGGGAAAAAAATCACGTGCTCACAACGCTCGCGTGCAAGTCACCACAATACAACACTATGGTGTGCAAATCCAGGTTTTAAACCCTTAGGATATCATTTACAAGTATTACTCACCTTGAACCGGCGAAATCTCTAGTCAGCGATGCCTTTGCACCTCAAACCGGCCTCCACGGGTGTCGAATCTAGCCAAAAACCGAGCGAATATATTACAACATGCCAATGGAATAATACCCACTTGAAAACAACCGAGAAATAGCAAAAATCTCGAAACAAACAAAATATGAGCCTCGGGCCCCCGGGACCTCATCCAAAAGCACCAACACATCCTAAAACCTTATTCAAACTTGTTCCAATCTTCAAAACACATCAAACAATGGTAAAACCGTTAAATCACATCGGATTTCAAGCCTAGTTTTTTATCAAAACTTCCGCAATACGCATTCAATCAAAAACCCGGCCAAACAATATCCGAGTGACTTGCAGACATATCCAGAATCACCTAAAGAAGCTACTACAACTCTCAGAATTCAGTTTCGAGCCTCAAATCAAAATCCCACCTATCAATAGGAATTCACCAAAATTCAAACTTCGCCAATTCAAGCCTAATTCTACACTGGGCCTCCAAATTCGATTCTGATCGCACTTTTAAGTCACACATCATCTCCCAAAGCTAACCGAACCACCGAAATTCACATCGGACCCCTCTAACCACATAGTCAACTTCCGGTTGACTTTTCTAAAACAAGTTTTCTTCTAATAGGCTAAGTGTCTCATTTCCAACTAAAACCAATTACATTCAACCCAATCAACTCGAATATTGATATTGGAACACAAGGCAACACAATATAGGGGAAACGGTGCGAAACCACATGAGACGACGGGTCGGGTTATCACATAAATCAAGGCTTTGCTAGTCTCCTACTAGAGTCACTTGTCCACCCCTAACGTTTTCAATTAAGTTTAAACAACAAGAACATTAAAGGCAATGAGTATTTCATTCAATTACCAATTGTGAATGTAGTAGATGGAACAATATGTTTAAGGTGGGGTATTAGTTCATAAATAGTTGTTGACCGTTAATGAGGGACGGCTCAACAGAACAGGTGGCGTAAAACCCAAATATACTAAAACGAACATTAAACTTCTTTTATAAAATCCATATAATATTGAGGCATAAAAAAAACTACAAGACTTTACAAGTGGTGAGAGTGCAGCTCCTCATGTATGTGTTAAGCACACATCATATATTATTGGATTCTTCCCTTAAGTGAAAATGGTAAAGGGTGAGCCTATTATCCATCGTGTTTTGAACCTTGTGACATTTGTCTCGGGGATTTCTTAGTTAAAACACATGAGAGAAAAAAAGAACTTGCTTTCTGGTGTGTGGATTAATCAAATATGACAAAAAGTAATAGTTAATTCAGAAAAATTGAGTTGAATTAGAAAATAAAATCGTGAGAACCATGAAAAACACTATACATAAAAGAAGAAAAATAAAATTGATGACATGGTAAATATATTATTTATGACACGACCCAAAATCTAACCGTGGTCGTAATGGCGCCTATCGTGTTACTAGGCAAGCCTATATCACATAATATTACTACTAATTAGTTTTAAGGATTTAATAAGACAATACCACCATTCAAATTTCTCATAAACTAAATCAACTCTAAATATAATTAATATAAAAATACGGAAGCTAGCCCCAAATATCGGGATGTCATAAGCGTCTAAAACTATAAACTAAGATATATAAGTTATCTAACTGTCCAAAAGAAGAAATGACAAGAGGAGTAACAAGGTCTTGTAGACGCTAGCAGCTACATTGCAATCTCCAAAGATAGCCGGCCTGAACTCAATAATTGCCGCGCTCTAAGTCACCTGGATCTGCGCATAAAGTGCTGGGTATAGTATGAGTACAATCGACTCAGTAGTAATAAAAATAACTAAGAAACTAAGTAATAGTGACGAGCTAAGTAAAACAGTCCAATTATAAATTTTCACAATTTAAAATTAAACAGAATAAACAAGTAAATTCCATAACTAAGTAAATGCCACCAAGAAGTTTAACAGATAAATACAGCAACAGCAAAAGTAAATGCAACCCACAGCAATGCTACTCCATCACTCGCACTCAACACTCAATACACTCAACACTCTACGCTCACGGGGGTGTATATAGACTCCAGAGGGGCCACCAAAGCTCAAGCACTAAGCACGAAAAACTCACTTACCTTCATAACAATACCTTGATCCGTACGGTCAACTCACGTGCAATGCGGATAACTCACACACTATGATATCAATACCTGAACCTGCACAGTCAGCTCACTTGCTACGCGGACAGCTCATGCGCTATGCTATTAATATCCTCACAACCAGGCCCTCAACCTCACTCAATAACGCCATCATATCAATACCTGGATCCGCACAGTCAACTCACGTGCTACACGGACAACTCACGCACTATGGTATCAATACCTAGACTCACACAATCAACTCACGTGCTACGTAGATAGCTTACCGATAATATGTAAATTTAACTATAATCATGCCTTAAATAATCATCTTCTTGTATCGTTTTAATGATAAAAGTGATAACAAAATGCTCTTATTAGTGATTTTCATGATTTGCACGTGATATATGTCCAAGGAAGGCTAGGGAGTACTTTTGGAGTCAAAAATAGAGAAAAAGAGGCTAACTATGTAAATTCCCAAGTGAACCACGCCTGCCAGCCCTGAAGATTCAGAGAGGAGGTTTGGCTGCGGTTCTACCGCAACCGCGATAGAACCGCAATGGAAGATAGCTGCATGATATTTGAGAATCAGAGAGGGCATTTGGCCGCGGTTCCACCGCGATCGCGGTAGAATCGCGACGAGCGCGATAAACTTTGAGGACTGAAGTAGAAATGACGGGATTTTTGACCTAAACCTTATTTTAAACACTAGACTTAGCCCAAAAGAGGCTTGTATTAATTTTTAGAGTATCTTGGCAAGGGAAACTATTGTGAGGGAATACTCCCAAACATCTTTCTTCTTTTTTTTGATTGTTATTGATAGTTATGATGAATTCTATCTTAGTTTGTTTTTCCATAGCCATGAGTAGCTAAATTCTTTGTATAAGGTTTTGATGGAACCTCTTGGGGGATGAACTTCTTTTTTACATGAATACAAATTGCTAGTTTAATCTTTATTAGTTCAATTTTGTGTTTGTTGTAGCTAATTGATAGGATCCTCAATTAGTTGTGCCTATTTTGTGTGCAAAACTTCAAAAAGAGTGCATATTTAGGTTATTATTGAACAACACCACTCCTAAATTATAAAAGGAATCTATAATTTTAGGTTTAAAGATGGGATTAAGGATAACGAAGCCTTGGGCGTAATCTAATGTGAATCGTGCTAAATAAAATAAGCTAGTGTATCTTGGGAAAGTGCAATAGTAAATTTCTATGATTATTCGGGGGAGATTTACGGTAAGATGAGTGTTCATGATTGATAGAGATGTGTTGCTAAATTTCTATGAGCATAAACAGAAAGGATTCCATTAATAGGGGAAATCATTGCCTTAGCTTCTTCTCATTATTGTTTACAACCTTATTAGTTTAGTTTACAGCAGTTTAGTTACTTGCAAGCGTAGTTGTTAAAGAAACATTCAACTGAGATTCAAATATTTGAGAAGGTGGTTCTGAAGAGTTATTGGGTCTGCAGATAGTGATTGATAGGATAACTCTCTGTGGATTCACCCCAAGGCGTAATACTCAGGTTATATTTGCAATGTCTGCAGAGTCTTTTTTAGAAGGCATAGTTGGGCGTGATCAAATTTTGGCGTCGTTGTCGGGGAGTTAACGAAATTATCAATTGCCATTGAAAGAAATACAAAGATTCCTATTGTAGTCAGTTTTCTCTCTACCTAAGTTTTCATTGAAAATTTGATGATTGTTGACTTGGTTGCTCAGGTCTATGCCTAGAAAATCTACAAGGACTGGAAAACTACTTGAAGGACTCTCAGACCCCGAGAAAACATTTCAGGCATTGAACCGTGCCAACAAAAGACTTCAACAATCCCAACAGACACTCAAAATCGAAATTGACATGGGGGACATAAATGCTCCCAACGGAAACGTCAAGAATGAGCAAGCCGGTTTAAATGCCAGGGAAATGGCACCGCCTGTGCCTGAGGGTTAACTATATGACTGGGCATAACCTGCAACTGACAATTTGGCCATTGTCGTTGTTGTGCCCGCAATACAAGC
>JASVEL010008737.1:0-52974 GCA_032618575.1 Nicotiana noctiflora | reverse complement strand
AATCGTTCAATATCACAAACAATATACTACACTTGTTGCAAAACAAGGGACTCTTTTCTGGGACACAAATAGAAGATCCTCAATAGTACTTGAAGAACTTCCTATCTATATGCAAAACTCAAAGGTAACGCAACGTGACTCCGGAAGCAATCAGGTTATTATTGTTTCCATTCTCGGTGACAGGAGCTGCGCAGGTTTGGCTAAATTCACTCCCCATCAACTCTATAGAAACTTGGGATAAATTAGTCAAGCAGTTTCACAACAAGTTCCACCCGCCCAACAAAAATGCTCAACAAATAGATGAGATCGTGAGCTTTAAGCAGAAACCAATGGAGATTCTACATAAGACATGGGGCAGGTTTAAAGGAATGTTGGTTATATGTCATCAGCAACAGGTTCCACCCGCCCAACAAAAATGCTCAACAAATAGATGAGATCGTGAGCTTTAAGCAAAAACCAATGGAGACTCTAAATGAGACATGGGGTAGGTTTACATGGGGCTGTCAGACAGCATGAAGAATATTGTAGATGCCTCAGCTGATGGGGCATTCTTGAGCAAGACTTGGAGATAAGGTTAGAATTTGCTGGACGAAATGGCACAAAATTCGGGGTGGACAACTAGGAATGCACCTATCACTCCAGTAGTGCACTCGGTGCCTTTTGATCCTTCTAATACAATGGCTAAAAATATGGCGACTCTCTTGACACAGATGAGCATCCTCACCAAAAAGGAGGAGGAATCGCGGCAGAAGCAGCAGGTACATATAGTAGATACTACCAATGAGGGCTTGTGCACATCGTGCATTAGCCAGCCAATTGGTAATCATTGGAATGCAGAGCATGATCATCATCATCAACACCCTAAAGATATGAACTATGTGGCTAACTATGGGGGTCAGAGACAAGGAAATCAGAATTGGGGTCAGCAGACTCAGCAGCAGTACAAGCCATCTCAGCCACAGTATAACGCCGGAAACATGGGAGGTATGAGACCCCCCAACAACATGGCATCGCATCCTAGACCACAGGGGTACAACAATCAATAGCAAGGGTACCATCCACCTCAGCAACAGCATGGTGGAAGACAAGAAGATGGGTTAGCAAGAGTGGAAGCAATGATGCAGTAGGTTATTGGGTCCAATGCAAAGATAAATGAAAGGGTGGATGCACATGATGTGGCTATAAAAAATATTGAGGTACAAGTGGGCCAGATTTCAATGTCACAGAAAAATCATCCTTAAAGGACATTACCTGCAGATACCCAAATCAATCCAAAAGATCAGGGCCCAAACTAGCCGATGGCGGTGAGTCTCTGTAATGGCATGGATTTAGATATAAAGCAAGAGAGAGCTCGAGGTAACATACCGGCTGAGACACTCATTCCAGTGCCCATTGAGATGGATGAGTCTATGGTATTGACACAGGTGATACTCCAGCCCGCCAACGGAAGAAAAGAATATACAGTTGGAGACCGAGAAAGTAGCTGAGCTAGTTGAAGAGCTAGTAGTTGAAATAGTAGCTAAGAAAGAAAAATCCCAAGTGATTGGGAAGAAAAGACTTCCTACACCACTTCCACAGAGGTTGGCCGAGCACCAAAAGGAGGAGCAGTACAAAAAGTTCTTTAAGATGCTCAAGCAAATCCAGGTATACATTCCATTATAGAAGCTTTAAAGGAAATGCCTGGATACGCTAAAATGATGAAGGACTTGATGTCCCGGAAGTATGACTTCCAAGACTTGGCCACAGTGACACTTACTCATACATGTAGTGAAGTGGTGTCAAGACCTATTACTGAAAAGCTATCTGATCCAGGTAGCTTTACAATTCCATGCACTATAGGGAACTTCTCCTTTGCTAAGGCCCTTTGTGATTTAGGGGCCAACATCAACCTTATTCCCCTTGTTATTTATAAGAGGTTGTTCATTGGGAGAGCTAGACCCACCTCTATGTTGCTGCAGCTAGCTGACAAGGCTGTGAAGCGTCAATTTCGGATCCTTGATGATGTGCTTATTCAGGTGGGGGAAATTGGTGTTCCCTGCAGATTTTAAAATCTTGGATTGCAAAGTGGATGAAGAAATTCCTATAATCTAAGGATGACCATTCTTGGCCACGGGGAGAGCTTTGATTGATTGTGAGACTGGGGAGCTCAAGATAAGGCTCAATGATGAAGAAATTATAATCAATGTGCTGAAATCTATGAGGCGACCAAGTGAGTTCGCCAATTGCTCTTTTATTGATGTCGTAGATGTAATTGTAGAGTCTAATGATGAGGTGTTGACGGTTGCGGATCCCCTTGTTGCGTGCTTAATAAATTTAGATAAGGTGAATGGTGAAGATTTAGCGGAATGGGTGTTGGCATTGGAAGGTAGACGGATATGGGATAGAAATCTTGATTTTGAGCCCTTACACCTAGAAAAGAGAGAGACCCTTCCAGCAAAACCATCTATTGAAGAACCACCTAGGCTAGAACTAAAGCCATTGCCATCCCACCTCAAATATGAGTTTCTGGGTCCCAACTCCACATTACATGTTATTATCTCATCTGGTTTGTTAGATGTACATGTTCAATAGATGTTGCAGGTACTAAAGGAGTGCAAAAATGCCATTGGGTGGACCATGGAAGACATCAAAGGGATCAGCCCCGTCTATTACATGCACAAGATTCTACTGGAAGAGGGGCACAAACCTTCCAGAGAACATCAGAGGAGGCTGAACCCAAATATGAAGGAAGTGGTGAAGGGGGAAGTGATAAAGTGGTTGGATGCAGGAATTATTTTCCCAATGTCTGACAGTAGCTAGGTTAGCTCAGTTCAATGCTTTCCTAAAAAGGGTGGCATGATGGTTGTGAAGAATGAGAACAATGAACTAATCTCAACAAAAACTGTCATAGGCTGGAGAATTTGCATGAATTATAGAAAGTTGAATCTAGCCACCCGGAAAGACCACTTCCCACTTCCTTTCATTGATCAGATCTTGGATAGATTGGCAGGGAGGTCACACTTTTGCTTTCTGGATGGGTACTCATGGTACAATCAGATCTCTGTTGCACCTGAGGTCAGAGAGAAGAACTCATTCACTTGCCCATATGGCATTTATGCCTTTAGGAGGATACCCTTTAGCCTATGCAATGCACCCGCCACATTCGAATAGTGCATGATGGCCATATTTACTGACATGGTAGATGATATAATGGAGGTGTTCATGGATGACTTCTCAGTGGTGAGGAATTTATTTGAGGAATGACTTATAAATCTTACGCGTGTGCTGAAACTGTGCATCGAGACTAACTTGATTCTGAATTGGGAGAAGTGCCATTTCTTGGTACAAGAAGGGATAGTCTTGGGGCACCGGGTGTCAAGCAAGGGTATAGAGGTTGATAGAGCAAAGGTTGATGTAATAGCAAAGTTGCCTCCACCAACTTCAGTTAAAGCCATAAGAAGCTTTCTGGGACATGCCGGTTTTTACCGCATGTTCATAAAAGACTTCTCCAAAATCGCAAACCCTCTCTCTAAGTTATTAGAGAAAGATCACATGTTTGTATTTTCTAATGATTGCAGGGTAACTTTTGAGGAGTTAAAGCAGAGGCTAGTCACAACACCCATCATTGTTGCCCCCAACTGGGAGCGACCATTCAAATTAATGTGTGATGCTAGTGACTATGCAGTGGGGGCAGTGATGGGCCAGCGGAAAGACAAATTGATGCACCCAATCTACTATGATAGTAGAATGCTGAGCGGAGCCCAGTTGAACTACACAGTGACGGAAAAGGAGATGCTCGCTGTGGTTTTCGCTTTTGACAAGTTTCGGTCCTATCTGATAGGATCCAAGATAATTGTACACACTAACCATGCAGCTCTTAGACACTTAATAGAAAAGAATGACTCTAGTCCACGCCTGATTCCTTGGGTGTTGCTACTGCAAGAGTTCGATCTTGAAATTCGTAACCGAAAGGGTACTGAGAATCAAGTCGTTGACCATTTATCACGACTTGAAGGAGCTGAAAATGTAGTAAAAGTTGAGGAAATTCTGGAAAGTTTTCCAGATGAGCAGCTTCTTGCTACCACTCATCAGGAAGCTCATGGTATGCAGACTATGCTAATTACCTGGCTAATGGTATTGTTCCTCATGACCTGTCATCGGTCCATAGGAAAAGATTTTTTGTGAAAGCCAATTGTATTACTGGGATGATCCATGTCTGTTTAGAATATGCCTTGATAACATGATCCGGAGATGCATCCCCGAGATCGAAGAATCTTCTATTTTGCAGGCTTGTCACGCTTCAGCGTATGGCAGTCAGTTTGGAGATATCAGAACAGCAGCAAAGGTTCTAGAGATTGGATTTTTCTAGCCAATGGTGTTTAAAGAAGCTCACTTATGGGTCAAGGGTTGTAATCAATGTCAATGCACCGGGAACATTTCCAAGTGTTGAACCTAATTCAAGAGGTAGAAGTGTTTGATGTTTGGGGGATAGATTTCATGGGTACCTTCGTTAGCTCCTATGGAAATAAGTACATTCTTGTTGCTGTAGGCTATGTGTTCCAAGTGGGTAGAAGTTGCAGCGTTGCCCACCAATGATGCAAAAGTGGTGGTTGGGTTTCTAAAGAAGAACATATTCACCCACTTTGGGACACCGCGCACAATTATCAACGACGGAGGCACTCACTTCTGCAATTGGGCCTTTGAAAAGTTGTTGGCTAAGTATGATGTGCACCACAAGGTGGCTACTCCGTACCACCCACAAAGTAGTGAACAAGTTGAGGTATCCAACGGAGAGATCAAGAGTGTATTGATGAAAACCGTGAACGCCACAAGAACTAATTGGTCGAGGAAGCTAGATGATGCACTCTAGGCTTATAGAACAGCTTTCAAGACACCAATTGGTATGTCTCCATATAAGTTGGTGTTTGGGAAGGCCTTTCACCTACCTGTAGAACTTGAGCATAAAGCGTGGTGGGCACTGAAACAGCTAAACTTAGACATAGAAACTACGGGCACGTCAAGAGTCACTGATTTACATGAGCTAGAGGAGTTCCTGTATCTTGCTTTTGAGAGCACAAGGTTGTACAAAGAGAGAATGAAGAGGCTATATGATCAGAATATCATTGAGCAAAATATCAAACCTGGGGA
This sequence comes from Nicotiana noctiflora, assembly GCA_032618575.1. NCBI lineage: Eukaryota > Viridiplantae > Streptophyta > Magnoliopsida > Solanales > Solanaceae > Nicotiana > Nicotiana noctiflora. The sequence continues at coordinate 47,847 of JASVEL010008737.1, read as the reverse complement.
CATGGTATTGCTCTACAACTCAAGACTGAGGTTGTTTCCAGGTAAGATTAATTCATGATGGTCTGGACCATTTCGAGTAGTTGAAGTTTTCCCATCAGGAGTTGTGGAAGTTGCCACTGAGAATGACTCTCGCACATTTAGAGCCAATGGTCACCGATTGAAATTATATGTGGGTATGAGCGAGCCTAAGACAGTGTCCGAGCTGCACTTGAATGAACCACAAAGGTCGAGTGAGCCTTAATTGCGCTCATCTGAGTCGTGCCGCAATGTTAAATTAGGCACTGTGTAGAAGGCAACCCATGAAATTATTGTAAGTGTAACACATTATAATACTATCAAAAAATGGGCGTCAGAATCAAAGAGGAGCCCAGACTGCGTTTTCATCGTAACCGCGGTCAAGAGGCCTCTATGAACCTCATCCCTCGCGATTCTACCGCAGCAGAACACGACAGACCTAGACAGGGCCCTGGTAAGTTTTAGTTTAATTTTTTTATTTTTACCTTTCTTTTTACCTTACCCCTTTTTAACTAAAAAACTCACACCCCTTCCCTATCTCTATTTTCTATCTTCATTCTTTCTTCTTCTTCCTTCCTCTCCTTCGCCAACATCCATAAACACTACCCACTCTATCACTTCCTCCATTCAAGTAAGTTTTTCTTCTTTCCCATCTATTTCTTCTTCTTTAAGTAGTGTAGTTTAATTATTTGTTAGTTTTAGTAAACCCTAGTTAGGATTAGTGTAAAATTTTAATTTTTGCTTTCTTTTATTATTGTTATTATTGTATTTGATGTTTGTGGGTTTGTTAAGTACTAAATTGGTTGGTTCTCCATTATTCTATAATTGTGGGGCTGTTTTGGTGACATGGAGGTCTAACAAAATATTTTTGTAGTGTAGTGTGGTAATGTGCCATTTTTGGCCAAAAATTGGTTGTTTTGTTGCATAATTTTGAGGTATTTTATGCCTAACCTAGGTTTGGTAGTGTTGTAATTGACGTTTGGTGGTGTTGTAATTGGTATATGGTGGTATTGTATTTCACGTGTCTCACTTGAGGGAGTAACTATGGGGTGTTGTATGCCGGAAGTAGTAAGATAATTTTGGGGCTATGGTGGAGGTTGTTATTCATGAACACTTTAGTAGTGGAGGCCTGGGCACTTTGTATGAAGGACATATATGTGGGACAATGCTTGGTGCCATCGGGTGGTGAAGTCTGAGTACCCATTCGAATAGCACTAGTTAGGGCAAATTTGATGGTACTTCTGATTCCTTGCAGGTAATATGGCTCCTAAAAGACAAAGGCGATTGGCAAGCCCATTCCAGCGGCCTACTTATGATGAGGCCAGGTTCCAATCAGAACTGGCAGAGGACGAATTCAATGCGAAGGCTACAAATAACTTCCTCCATCAGACCCCGATTGACCGGGCAGCCCTCCACGCAGAAAAGGAGGAGATGTATGAAGAAATTCGATGGCGGGAAATGGAATTCCTATTTGATGACCCTGCACCAGTAAACAAGATGCTGGTTAAAGAGTTTTATGCCAACTGCCCATTGCACTTGAGTAGGGAGGTGATTGTGCGCGGTAAGGTGGTCAGTTCCAAAGTTCCAACGATTCTCCAGGTGTTGCGACTGCCTCCATTCACCAGTGATGTCGACTACTACCACGATAGGCCAGGGGTTACATGGGAGGTCATGACGGATATACTTTGCACAGGGGGGCGACCCACTTGGATACGTGACCACATCACCCTCAACTCTAACTCTTTCACCCATTTGGCCAAGTGTTGGTTGACTGTCATCTGCATCAGGTTCCTGCCATCCAGCAATACAATGGATGTGAACTTCAATCGAGCATTGTTGACTTGGTGTTTCATGGCGAAGAAGGATTTTGATGCGGCCCGGGTAATTGGTGATGAAATGGTCCTACGGGGACCGCTACTGACAAAGGGATTCTATTTCCCTTCTTTAGTGACCACACTGTGCTTCATGAGAAATATCCCCACCAATCCTGTCAATGGAGATTTGTCACTCAAAGCAGCATTCAAATCCTCTGGCATTAGAGTGGGCCGGGGTACACAGACAACAATTGAGATAGATGATGAGGATGATGATTCGGTCCCTCTTGCTCCATCCAGGAGATCTACTGACAGTGCCAGACACCCTCGGCGCACCTATTCTGGGACTAGCCTATCCAGATCACAGTCCACCAAGGTTGTGATGCGGTCCATAGAGGAAGAGGTCACGGATCTCCGCACCTTGATGGATGGCCTACACACGAGGATGGATGTCATGTCTCAGAGGTAGTCCAGAACTGAGAGCCGATTTATGGCTTGGTTCCGTACGTTGGGGAGAGCTTGCAATGTAGACCCCAGCACCGTCTCCTACTCTAACTGATTCTCAGGGAATTTTTCTAACCCTTCAACTCTTTACTTTCTTGACATGACATCGGGATATGCCATTATTTTAAGTGTGGGGGTGGGAGACTTGCTCTGATTGTATGTTGTATTGTATATAGATGTTGTTGTATTGTAGCATTAGTGTTGTATATATTTGACTATGCTTGTATTAGGATTAGCTAACTTGGCCCAACAACGAACATTTGTCGACGGATCTCTTCAGGGTCAAAGTCGGGACTAGTTGAAAACTGAGAAAAAAAACAAAAAACAACCCAAAAACAAAGTTAGAGGACTCTTCCTGATGACGGGCCACTTGGACAGTACTCTTAAGGGAAGTAGTCCATGTTGATTTTTTTTATTTTTTTTCCTCTTTTAGGTAGTGTAGTACCTCCCCTTTAGTTTTTCTTTTGACCATGGTTCTTTTCCAAGGGTTTATCTTGAACCGGGTTAGGTAGATTTTGCTTTTGTTATTTTAGGACTAGATGGCTGAAGGCTAGAAAGTAACCCCTAATGTCACACCTGCAAATAACTAAAAAGAACTTGAGAGTGTGATATCTAAACTTGTTTGTGGGCTCGTAAATCTATGCCTTAATTTTGCACATCTTGTCTTGCTTGAACACCCGTATGAGCGTGTTGATGAACTGATTTGGAATGAGTTACATGCTAAGTGTGTGAGAGTCATTACTTGCATTCTGTGATTGCATGCGATACCTAGAACTTGCCCTGTGTGTTTGCAAAACGAAATAGAAGTTGTTTGGTTTTAGAGATGATTGAGGCATTTCTTTGTGCAACCCTATTTATTTGTGAATCCACCAGTATATATTGCTATAGTTAACCCCTTTCATCCTGAAGCCTGTTCTTTGATAACCCTAAAATGAACTAAATCGTTGTGTTTGAATAGCTTAATTGTTTGAACCTACACCTCCTAGAAGCACTTGAATCCTAAAAGAACATACAAAAGTCAAAGTGTGGGGTAGTAGGGAGTTAGCGAAAAAAGGGGAATCAAGAATGAAGTGTTTGACTGATGCACATGCATTGTAAAAGAAAGGAAAAGGAAAACAAAACAAAGAAAAGAAAAAAAAGCAAGTTGCACCTAAAGAAAAGTAGGGGTCACATGTGAAACAAAAATGTAGAATAATGATTGGGTTGAACTTGAAAGTTGAAATAAAAAGAAGTATGTATTAAACGTTCTTAGGGAGGTTAGTCACTATATCCAAATCTATCCTACCCGTCCCTTAGCCTACATTACAACCAATAAAGACATCTTGATCCTTGACGGAATGGCTCGATTAGTAGAGTATTACACTAGGGGCAAGCTTATGGTATGTCTGTGTGGCATGTGAATGCTCTTTGCTGAGAGTGAGTGAATTCTTCCTATATTTGGTTCCTTGTTGTTTGAATTTTATATGTGTGGAACTTCTCTCAGACTTTTGATGTGAGGCATGTGTCTCGGGAAGAAAAAATGAGTCTTCACTTTCGTTAGAGTAATTAGAGTGAGCACAAGTGTGTCGTGGCATGAGAGTCTGCATCTGAGGTATGATTATTGCACTGCTTAGGTTGATCCTTTGTAATGGCGGGTGTGACATGAATTGGGGCAATGCATTGAATGGTTAGGCCTTGAAGTGTGGCATAGCTTGCTCGAGATAAGTGCGGTGTGTTGATAATAGGTGAATTTAACTATAATCACGCCTTAAATAATCATTTTCTTGTGTAGTTTTGATGATAAAAGTGATAACAAAATGCTCATATTAGTTCTTTTCATGATTTACAAGTGATATATGTTCAAGGAAGGGTAGGGAGAACTTTTGGAGTCAAAAATGGAGAAAAATAGGTCAACTGTGTAAATTCCCAAGTGAACCACGCCTGCCAGCCCTGAAGATTCAAAGAGGAGGTTTGGCCACGGTTCTACCGCAACCACGACAGAATCGCGGTGGAAGATAGCTGCATGCTATTTGAGAATCAGAGAGGGCATTTGGTCGCAGTTCCACCGCGACCATGGCAAAACCACGGCAGGCGTGATAAACTTCGAGGACTAAAGTGTAAAAGATGGGATTTTTAGACCTAAACCCTATTTTAAACACTAGACTTCGCCCAAATGAGGCATGTATTGATTTTTAGAGTATCTTGGCAAGGGAAACTATTGTGAGAGAATACATCTTTCTTCTTTTATTTGATTGTTATTGATAGTTATGATGAATTCTATCTTAGTTTGTTTTCCCATAGCCATGAGTATCTAAATTCTTTATCTAAGGTTTTGATAGAACCTATTGGGGGATGAACTTCTTGTTTATGTGTATACAAATTGCTAGTTTAATCTCTATTTATTCAAATTTATGTTTGTTGTAGTTAATTGACAGGATCCTCAATTAGTTGTGCCTATTTAGTGTGCATAACTTGACAAAGAGTGCATATTTAGGTTATTATTGAATAATACCACTCCTAAATTATCACAGGAATCTATAATTATAGGGTTAAAGGCGGGATTATGGATAACGAAGCCTTGGGTGTAATCAAAAGTGAATCTTGCTAAATAAAGTAAGCTAGTGTATCTTGGGAGAGTGCAATAGTAAATTACTGTGATTAATCAGGAGAGATTTACGGTAAGATGAGCGTTCATGATTGATAGAGATGTGTTGGTAAATTTGTATGAGCATAAACAGAAGGGATTCTATCAATATGGGAAATTATTGCCTTAGCTTCTTCTCATTATTGTTTACAACCTTATTAGTTTAGTTTACAGCTGTTTAGTTACTTGCAAGCGTAGTTGTTAAAGAAATATTCAACTGAGATTTAAATATTTGGGAAACTGGTTCTGAAGAGTTAGTGGGTCTGAAGATAGTGATTGATAGGTTAACTCTCTGTGGATTCGACTCTGAGCGTAATACTCGAGTTATATCTGCAACGTCCGCAGAGTCCTTTTTAGAAGGCATAGTTAGGCGTGATCACTCACGGACTATGGGATTAATATCGTCAAAATTAGGACCTCGGCCTCACTCAGTAATGTACCTCACTAGCCTCACCATCATCAACAAATAAGAGAACACATCCCACATCAAATATCCCAACATAGTAGCAAAAAATAGAGATCGGGGTAAACATGTACAATAATTTCTATGACTGAGTACAAATAATATGAGCATGAATAAAGCCTAAACATGATCTCTAACATGAGGCAAATAAGTTCGACAACAAGTAAACACATAACCACACATAATAGCCATTCAGCCTCACGAGACGGACCAAGTCTTACTCCCACGCGGTTCACACCTACACGTCTGTCTCCTAGCATAGGTATCACCACCAAACAATCACATTATATCAATTTCTTGGGATTTATACCCTCTAAGGTAGAGTTAAAATTGTTACTTACCTCAATATCGTAAAATTCTACTACGGAATGCCCTCGTCTCTGGACTCAATATCCAAAAGCTTCAAATCTAACTCTAATCATATTAATAGCATCAACATGTGCTAAAAATATAATTACACAATAAAAACTACACAATATACCAAAAATCCGAAATCAGACAAAAATTGCCTTTAGGCCAACACCCCGGAATTAGTCAACAATGGCTGAAACAAAACCCTCATCCTCTCCTCAGTCTAACTATATAAAATTTATCTAAATCGGACACTATTTGGTCCCTCAAATCTTCACTTAAAACTCTCCAAAACCCAAACCCTAACTCTCTCAATTTTACTTTGAAATCATCAATCAAATCGCAAAAACAAAGATGGATTCATGAAATATAATCAAATCGAGTAGAGAACACTTACCCTGGTCCATATTATAAAAACTTCCGATTGACTTTTCTAACTTAGCTTTCTAACTAAGAGGCTAAATGTTTCATTTCACTCCAAAACTACTCTGGACCCAAAACTACCAACTCGATATAACTCAACACATCTGAGAAATATATAAAGAAGTATAAATGTGGGAAACGAGGCTATAACTCTCAGAACGATAGGCAAGATCGTTACATCCCCCCTCTTAAACAAATGTTCATCCTAGAATGTGCAAAGAGGTGTTCCTAAGCTGTCAAACCACCGTGTAACCTTGCCATGAACATACCCGAGTGTGATCACGTCACCCTGTTCCATATTGGCCCAGCAACAGAACATAACTGAAGATCATTACTTTAACCTTAGTTTGTAAACCACATAATTCCATTTTCAACATCCAAAATTTACTACAAGACTCGAACTTCGCATCTACCTACTGTATAAGCATGAATAATCTATATCAAGTCATAACCATAACCCAAGTTGTAATCACCCAACATACCATATGACTCGCACATCATCTAGGGAATTACAAGTCATCGATGCACAACTGAAACTGAGCACTCTTATTGCATACGAATACGTGGAAGGAATTCAAAGAGACACACTTCAAGTTGAATCAATACCACACAATAAGAATTCAAGAAGGTGAATTTTCCTAATGTTTCTGCAGCCTCTCGAAGATAAGTGATCGTTGCCAACACCGCACTACTAATAAGTAGCAAGAGATGGTCGCAATAGCTTTTACCCGCTTTTGGGTCGGGATCGATATCCACAGAGAGCTAGGATTGGAATCGGGTATCTATCTAGTTTAGGATTGCATATGTGTTCTTAATTACACTTCTCATCATTTTTGGGGTTTTCTGTATAATTCTAATTTTAAAAAACTACAAATTGTAAATTAAGCTTTGAGTTAAATGCTACGGGTTGTTCAAATAGTTTAAAAGGTACTAGGGTAGTGACTACCGCCTAGGTGGTTAATTGACGGGTACTTGAATCTAAGGCACGTTTGATATATTTGGGGAGTATGAAATAAGCGTTGCACGACTTTACACATTCAACACCTCTCGGTGGTTCGAGTGTTTTTTCCCGAATTAGCTTTTTCAAGACCAATTAGGTATGCAAATTTGCACAAGCAACTTAGGGTTCAATTCGGGTATTACTCTCTCGAGGTTTAACCCTTTAATTGGGGTTATCAATCTCTTAAGTACGCCCCAACTCATTGTTGGACCAATTTCTGAGACTTATGCTCTCTTTCTCAAAAAAAGCTCAAGTCAACTCAACACAAACTAGTACTTTCAATCACAAATTCAGAAATTAACCATGAAATTAGCCCAAATAACAAATACCCATAGTCAATTTAGCCTTAAAACTACAAGACCCATCAATTACCCACACTAGATTTGAGCCACAACCCTAGCTATGGGTTCTAGCTACTCATATAAGAAGAATAAAAGCAAGAAATAGAAGAAGATAAACACATATTAATTAATTGCTAAGCTAAATACAAAGATTCAATGATGAAAAGTAAGTAAAAATACCCAAAATGGCTAAGCAAAGTCGGCCCACGAGCGCAACTGATGTAATATAATACCTAATACCCTAAAAAAAAGAAAAGAATCTATTTATACTAAGCTAAAAAATTTGGACAAAATTGCCCCTGCGGGGTTAGTGAGGACCGCACAAAATGGACCTCGGTCCGCACTGGCTCTTGACTTCAAAATTCTTGTTCTCTGAACTTGGGCTCTGCGGACCGCACAGAATGGACTGCGGCCGCTAAGGCTTCTAGTGCAGTCCGCACAAAGTTCACCACGGACTGCGGAGGCTTAAAACTTTATAATGCAACCTCTTTGAACTTGGCGCCGTGGACCGCAAAGAATGGACTGCAGCCGTGTTGCCTCCAGTGCAGACCTCACAAAATTTAGTGCGGCTGCACTGCTTGGATGCTAGAAAATACAGCTCTCTGAATCTCCCAGTGTGAACCACACAAAGTGGTGTGCGGCCACACTGGGCCTGTTTTGATTGAACTTGACTTGCCTTTTGCACTTGTGCAAATTTCACTCCTTTTGAGCTGATCTTTGATATTTCGTCACTTTATTGATCAAACCTACAATCAAGCACAACTTGTGAGCCTTTTGGGACTATATTGTATGAATATGTAATCAAAGCATAAGCAAGAATAAGTATAAAATGCGTCAAAATCCCTAGTTATCAATAAGTACATACGTCTCTGTACCGATTCGCAAGACTCTACTAAACCCGCTCATGACTCGTGAGACCTATTTAACCTAGGTTGTGATACCAACATGTCACGACCTTAAATCAAACGATGGTCGTAATGGCGCCTATCGTGTTACAAGGCAAGCTTATTTTCCAGAATATTACTACTAATTAATTTTAATGATTTAATAAAAATACCAACATTCAAATTTCTCATAAACTAAATCAACTCTAAATATAGTTAATATAAAAATACGGAAGCTAGCCCCAAACATCAAGGTGTCACTAAGTCATGAGCATCTAAAACTATAAACTAAGATATATAAGCTATCTAACTGTCCAAAAGAAGAAATAACAAGAGCAGTAACAAGGTCCTGCGGACGCTAGCAGCTACCTTGCAATCTCCAAAGATAGTCGGCCTCAACTCAATAATTACCGCGCTCTAAGTCACCCGGATCTGCACATAAAGTGCATGGTGTAGTATGAGTACAACCAATTCAGTAGTAATAGAAATAGATAAGGATCTGAGTAGTAGTGACGAGCTAAGTAAAACAGTCCAATTATTTATTTTCAGAATTTACAAATAAACAGGTAAATTCCATAACTCAGTAAATGGCACCAAGAAATTTGAAAGATAAATGCAGCAACAACAAAATTAAATGCAACCTCACAGCAATGTCACTCTATCACTCATTGCTCGCACTCAGCACTCAACACTCAACACTCTATACACTCAACACTCTGCGCTCACTTGGGGTGTGCACAGACTCTGGAAGGCCCCCCAAAGCCCAAGCTCTAAGCACGGACAACACACGTACCAACATATCAATACTTGGAACTTCACGAACTCACGTGCTACACGGACAACTCACGTGCTATGGTATCATTACCTGGACCCGCACAGTCAGCTCACGTGCTACACGGACAACTCAAGCACTATGGCATTAATATCCTCCCAACCAGGCCATCGGCCTTAGTATATCATGCCATCATATCAATACCTGGATCCGCACAGTAAACTCACATATTATGCGAATAACTCATGCGCTACGGTATTAATACCTGGACCCGCACAGTCAGATCACGTGCTACACGTACAGCTCACACTTTATGGTATTAATATACTCACAACTAGGCCCTCAACCTCACTCAATCATGGACTTCACTAGCCTCACCATCATCAACAATTAAGAGAACACAGCCCAATCAAGTATCACAACATATTAGCAAATAATAGACACTGAGGTAAACATGTACAATAATTTCTATGGCTGTGTATGAATAATGTGAGCATAAATAAAGCCTAACACATAATCTCTAACATGAAGGCAAACAAGTTCAACAACAGGTAAACACATAACCACATATAATAGCCATTAGGTCTAATGGCCTCACAGGATGGACCAACTCTCAATCCATCCTGGGGCACATCCACACTCCCGTTACCTAGCATGGGTATCACTACCAAACAATCACATTGTATCAATTTCTCCAGGTTTATACCCTCAAAGCTAGGTTACAACTGTTACTTATCTCAACACCGTAAATCCTACTCTATGATGCCCTCATCTAGGGACTCTATCCAAAGGCTCCAAATCTAACCATAATCAGATTGATACCATCAACATGTGCTAAAGAATTGAATTACACAATATACCAAAAATCTGAAATCGGATAAAACTCGACCCTCGGGCCCACATCTCGTAATCAATCAACAATGGTATAATAAAAACCCTCATCCTCTCCCGAGTCTAACCATATAAAATTTATCAAAATCGAACTCCGTTTGATCCCTCAAATCTTTACTAAAAAGTCTCCAAAACTGAAACCCTAACTCCCTCAATTTTACCTTGAAATCATCAATCAATTCCAAAAAAATAAAGATAGATTCATGAAATATAACAAAAACTAAGTAGAGAACACTTATCTAATCCATACAATGAAAATCGCCTATAAAATCGCCTAAATCCGAGCTTCCCAACTCAAAATATGACTGTATGAACAAGCCTTAGTTTTATATATTTTTCTATCAGCTACTCTACCTCGTTTCTCATGACAAACGATCCCGAAACTTTTTTTTCTATGTCTCCAATGGATTTCCTCTGAAATTTTAGTCAAGTTAGGCTTTTGAATCACTCAATTTGACCTTATAATGAAGGAGATGTGTTGGTTTCAATATTTTCAAATAGGGTAAATTACATCGTGAGTGACAATTTTGTAATTAATCTGGAAAATCTCGCAAGCTAATTCATAGTAAAATGACCCTAAAATCATCATACGATGTCCAAATTCGATGATTCTTTTTTCTACGGGTCCGTAATTACGATAATGGCTAATGCTTTATCAAAAAAGACATCGGAGTTCGTTTGTTCAATATGATATCCTTTATGCTTGAAAAAACGACGTCGAAACATAAGAAAAACGAGTGCAACACACCCAAACCTATCCGAAACTCACCCGAAGCCCTCGGGACCTCAACCAATAATTCCAACAGGTCATATATCACTATCCGAACTTAGTCGGACCTCCGGAACACCCAAAGTAACACCAAACACCAAATCAATCTCGAATTCAAGCCTAAGAACTTCTAAACTTCCAACTTACGCAAATTCAAGCCTAATTCTACTACAGACCTCTAAAATACATTCTGAATATACTCCTATGTCTAAAATCGCCCAATGAAGCTAATCGAATCATAAAAAATCCTAATCCGAATTTGTTTACACCAGACCCAGACCTATCAACTCAATATAACTCAACACAACTGAAAAATACATAAAGAATCATAAATGTGGAAAACAGAGCTATAACTCTCTAAACGACAGGCCGGGTCGTTACAATTTAATTTAGCGAGAAAATTTATCCAATTAACTCACTCAATCTTACATCTACCAAATGTTAAAAATTATTAATTTGAAATTTTTTATTAATACTTATATAAATATAAATTATAGAGTATATATTATATAATATTATAATAGCGTTTCTTATTTTTGGGGCCTTAAATATTTGGGGGCCTAAGGCAAGGGCTTCACTTGCCTTATCCTAGACCCTCCCTTGCTCGAATCTATAACTTATAAGTCAGACTAAGATAACTTTACTGTTGCTCTAAGGTTCCTCTTCAATATATTTATTTATAAATTACTTAGTAGGCGGTTGGACATAAAATTTGTAATTTTTGAAAAAAGTAGTATTCAGAGTTAAGTTGAAAAATGGCATTTGAAATTTGAAATTAAGTTTGAACATGCATTTCACTTGAAAAGATATTGCAGTTTTGTGAGTAGTGAATTTTTAAAAAAAAGTTGTCAAAACCACTTTTTGATTTTTGAAAAACTAATTTTCGAAAATTTTGAAAAAAACTTGCAAAATTTCATGGACAACACATTTTTATAAGAAAAAATAATTTATTAATTATATGGACAAACGGGTCCTTAATCTTATCAATCATATTTTATTCTTATTGACGTGATTTATTAAAAACTTACTTGCTATAGAAAAGATTTTTATTAGGAAATATATAGAAATAGGAAGTGACAAGTAAAACTCATATTATCACACTTGATTCAATTATCAAGAGAAAATATACTTGGTATCTTACGTATATATATATTTAGGTAAATCTTTTTTTTATTTTAAAATTTACTGTCCAAAAGACAAAGAAGATGACGAAGATGAATTAACTGAAATTATTACTCTATTACAAGTAGGAAAGCAAAAGTAGAAGCTGACGCTGCTGCTACTATTACAAGAAATTCCACGATCCATGGTATTGGAAGATGACGATTCTACTTTTTATAATCATAAATCCTCTCTTCTCCCACTCTATTGGATGCAGAGGTTGATTGGCAATTAACTTGTTACCACTAATGATTATGGTTGGATGAATAGACTTCTTGCATTCTTTTAAATAAAATTTTGAATTCGAACCCTAAATATAAAAAAATCTTGATAGGATGCGTTACTTCGAAGTGCGATACTAATCTAAATTAGTCAGGCCTAATATATTTATTGGACAACTAAATTGTTGTAACAAGAATTTTGTACAATGCTCGTTTGTAGTAACTCAACGTCTCTTCTCTCTTCTAGTTATGTATTTATAATGTACAATGATTGTGATAACCCAAATTTTGGAGAGAAAGAAAAGAAAGGAAAAGAAAGATTTTAAAAGCAATTATTGTTATTTGTTTACAAGGCTATGAAACTAATTTTATATCTGAATGATTGTATAATTCTTTGGAAAATGAAGAGACATTCACACCGAGCTTCGTATTATAGGCGAGTGTTTCGGGTAGGGAATAATTATCTAATTTTAAACATATAATTGTTTAAATTACTAAGAATAGAAAGACACCAATAGGTTTGATGAATTAAAACCTGATGAGTGATGAAGGTAAGAGAAAATTGTTTATTAGCATAGCGGATGTAGTCACTTTTTATATAAAGATAAATCTGAACGAAAATATTATTCTAAATTTAGAAAAATATTCCAGTATAATATATTGGAGTTCCAGTATAATATACCGGTCAAGCACAATGTACTGGAAAATAAAGCACCGGTGTTCCAATCTCCAGTATTCGGTGCTCCATTCTCCAGTATATTATACTAGAGCTTTTCGCGTGTTGGAGTTCCAGCATAATATATTGAAAGTTCATACACAAATACGCCGATCTCTAGAATATTATGTAAAAAAATTTGTGTTGCAGTAAAATAATAACTATTTTTCAATGACTTTGTATATATTGTTTTTTAATAATCAATACTACTATTTTTATCAATCTAACTTGGCTTCCATATTTTAAAATTGGCCCACCTAATAATCTGACGTTTGCTTGCTTGGCTATTGACGGTGCTATGCTACCCCACGCCACGCCCCAAAATCCCAGCAAATGGGAAATGCCCAAATATCATATTGGTGTGTGACGAGTTTTGGGTGAGCACTTGGCGACACCATACCCACATGTGTGTGTCAATTGGTATAATGTACTCCCTTTATATTTAAAAAATGTTAGAGCAAAGCGTGTGATGACATAGTTGGAATCCTATCATTTTTCAGAAGTTTCGTATTTGAGCTTTAACAATAAAGAATTTCTGAGTAAAAACTTCTTTATTCCCTTAGTATGTCTCTTTTAAGTTGCAAGAGTCGAATAATGTTTAATTTTGAGTAAACGATATTAGAATCGAGAATATGAAGATTCTCATAGGCTCATAAGGTGATTTCGGACTTAGGGTGCATGGCTGGGTTAAGTATCAGATGGTCCAGGAGAAATGCAACACTTATTATCGGAAGTTTGCATTATGGAAGGTTTTGAATTAGTTAAGTTGGACTTAGAATAGATTTTGGTATTATCAGACTTCGGGTGGTGTTCCGGGTCATTGGATAGGTTCACTTAGCTTATTGGAACTTGTATGTGAAGTTTGGTCGTGATTCGGAATGTCTAAGTGTGATTCTGATGCGTTCGGCGATGTTTGAAGGCTTGAAAGCTAAAAGAAGGATTGTGATCACCGATTCGTAATTTTGATGTTATTTGTGGTATTTCGAGCCTTTGGATAAGTCTGGATAAGGTATGGGAAATGTTTGGTATGATTAGACGGGGTCCCGGGGACTTCGGGTGTGTTTCGGCTACTAAAAAAAGAATTAACACAATTTAAAATAAGAAAATTTATTTTCTTTTACCCAACTTATGTGACGACTCAAAGGGTCATCACTTATTTCCGTACTAACTCTATGCTTCTAAGGCTTTCAAAACCTTATTTGGGGTTGCCTCGATTTGCGTGTGCCGTCGGGGCACGTAACCGAAAAGCTTAAATATGAATTCTATGAAAAAAATGCTAAATATTGATATTAAATTGATTAAATTTGACTTCGGTCAACATTTTGGGCAAACGGATCCAACCCGTGATTTGACGGTCCCGGAGGGTCCGTAGAAAAATATAGGACTTGGGTGTATGCCCGGAATCGAATTCCGAGGTCCCAAACCCAAGAAATGAATTTTTGTGTGAAATTATTTTCTGAAAATAATTAAGGAAATTAGAAATGAAATTTGATTAAAAGACTATGGTATCATGCTTGTATTTTAGTTCCGTCGCCTGGTATAAGTCTTATACATGGTTTAAGCGCTTTCTGTAAAGTTTGGCTGAAATTGGACGTCGTTTGTCGTGTTTCGGACTTAAAACTCTAAATTTGATGTTTTGTAAAATTTGGAATAACTCATGGGTTTTGAGGCCTGATTTGATGTCTATGATATAATTTTAGCAATTTGATCGCATAGATAAGTTCGTAGGATGTTTTTTAGGTTGTGTGTATGTTCGGTTTGGAGCCCCGAGGGCTCAGAGAATTTCGAGTAGGTTTCGGGAGGCCTTAGGCTTAGAATATCAAATGTTGCAGGTTTAGGAAAATGTTGCAGTCCTCTAAACCCTCTAACGCAGCCCACGCAAAATCGTGTGCTGTCGTGGTCCCCTTAGCGCGGTCCGGTGTGTGTTGTGCGGCCGCGATTGCCTTACCGCGGTCCACAGTGGATGTTGCGCGGCCGCGGTCCTCCTTGTACGGTCAGCATAGCAAACTTCAAAGGACAGCAGGTCTACAAGTTGTTCAGCGCGGCTGCGTTCCCTTTTTGCGCGGTCCGCACTGGGACTTTAGAGGGGAATACAAAGACAGGTGTTTTAGTTATTTTTCACTTTTCAAAAACCCAAAACATAAGAGGCGATTTTCCAAACAACTCTTCTTCTTCAAAATGATTGGTAAGTGATTTCTAACTCATTTTCTTCACTCCTTAACATCTTCTAACATAATTTCAACTTCAAAACAAATATTTTAATAAGAAAATTTGGGAATTTTGGGTAGAACATAGGTATTTCTAAAATTGGGGTTTTGGACATCAACTTGAGGTTCGATTTCAAAATAAATTATATATTTGAGTTCGTGGGGGAATGGGTAATCTTGTTTTGAACATGTGGGCCCGGGGGCATTTTTGACCTTTTTGGGAAAATGATAAAAAAGCTATAATTAGACATTGTTTGATTTATTTAGCATATATTGATATTATGAAGTCATTATTGTATCGATTTGATTGATTTGGATCCGAACTCGAGAGGAAAAACGGTTGTTGTGGATTGATTTGGCCATGGAAGTAGAGGTAAGTGTTTGGTTTAACCCAGCTTGAGGAATGGGAATTGAGTTTTATTTGCTACTTGCTAATTGTCGAGTACGATGAATTAGCATGGTGACGAGTATCTATACGTTGGTGTCTAGCATGACCGCGAGTCCTTATTTTGCGAATAGTTTGGATGTTGCTAAACCATCCATGTTTAATTGATGACCTCTATATGTTATAAAGAGCTTGCGAATGAAATTGTGGTCTTTGAACTTCGTGGAGCGTTGGCTCGAGTTAAAAATGCAAATTGTGAAGGTATATGAGGTAAATAAATCCTTGGAGCATTGGCCCAAGTGATAATGTGAACTATGAGATGAAAGTGAACGAAAGAGAAAGAGGTAATGATTTACTCCCTTGCCGGGATATTGTTGATTGTATATGTTGTGCCCTTGCCGGTTTTATAATTGTTTGATTGTATAACCTTGCCAGGATTTTCATTATTATTTTATTATTTCCCTTGCCCTTGTTTGTGATTGTTGATTAGGCGAGGAAGAGTATTAAAGCACAAAGGGTGATGTCGTGCATTGTTTGTTTCTTGTGAGGAAAGATAGTAAAACACGAAGGGTGATGACGTGCATTATTTGTTTCTTGTGAGGAAAAAGTGTAAAGCACGAAGGGTGATGTCATGCATTGTTTACTTATTGTAAGAAAAAGAGAGTAAAGCACGAAGGGTGATGTCGTACCGCACGATGTACCATTCCGTATCGATTCTATTGATTATATATGAGGAAAGTGAGTAAAAGCATGAAGGGTGATGTTGCGCACATTCTATGATATCATCGTTTGGTGACGATGAGAGTAAAAGCACGAAGGATGATGCAGTTCGCCATTTTTTCTTGTTGTTATCAGTTCAAGTGCATTAAATGTCTTATTCCACTATTTATGTGTTTCTTTATGTTGACATTCCCCTTTTTGTATTACTTGTTATGTTATTATTGAACCAAGGTGTCCTTGCATAACGTTATGTCTTGAATTTATTCCTTAATTGCTACATATTTATGTGACTTAATTTGCAACTTGACATTCAACATATTAATTACCAAATTGCCTAATTGCCCTCTCGTAATCCATATTTGTCATTATTTGTTTTCCTTAGTGAATCATATATTTTGTGTACTTGTTGTTTTATGAACTTGTAGTAATTGTTGCGTTTGTTAGAGTAAATTTTCTTTTGGATGAACTGTTGATTACATGAAATGGGAATGGATGGTACACCTACCACAAGTGATATTTAAATGGGGGCGGGTGCTATGCCTAGCACGAGATATTGAGAAATGGGATCGGGTTGCAAGCCTGCAACAAGATGAGTTGAATATAAACGTTGCATTATCTCTTCATTTACCGCTAGAAGTTAAATTGTAGAAGTACGCTTTATTATTCCTGAAATTCTATTTCTAACTATTGCCCCTGAAGCATGTTCCCTTCCTCAGCATAAATTTTAATTTTCTTGCTACGTCTCTGTTGTGTGTGTGTGTGTGTGTGTGATATATATATATATATATATATATATATATATATATATATATATATATATATATATATATATATATATATATATATATATATATATATATATGAACATGTTTATTTGGTGGTCTGGTCCTACCTCGTCACTACTTCACCGGGGTTAGGCAAGACACTTACCAGCACATGGAGTCGGTTGTGTTGATACTACGCTCTGTGCTATTTTGCACAGATCCAAGCTTCAGATAGCAGCAACAATAGTATGGGAGCATGCTTTCAGTCTAGTGAGACCCGAGGTAGGCTTGCAGGCGTTCGCAGGCCTTGGCGTCTCATTTCATCTATATTCATGTCTCCTTCATGTATCACTAGAGAAAGTGTCGAGTTTATTTCTTTCAGACCTTTATGTGTAGTATTCTTAAACCGTCTGTGAAACTGTGACACCATTCTTGGGTGGAGGCTTTTGTTGAGATTTTTCGTATTTTTATTTCGTTTTCTACAATATTGATACTTCGGCTTATTGTTTAATTTCGTTGCCTTGTATTAATGCCGATTATTGTTAAAAGGAATTATGTTGTTAATGAAAAAGTAATTATATTTGGCTCCCCTAGCTCTCATTAGTAGGCGCCATCACGACTCCCGAGGGTGGGAAATCTGGATCGTGACAAGTTGGTATCAGAGCTCTTGGTTACGTAAGTCTCACAGTTCACATACAAGCATAGTACAGTCTGAGGGATCGGTGTAGAGACATTTGTATTTATCCACTAGAGGCTACAGAGTTGGGAATAGTTTCATATTTGTTCTTTCTTGTCGTGCGGTTTGGTCTTTCAATGCTAAATTGAAACCTCTACCCTTGTCCTTTCACGAATGACGAGGTCATGTACCGCTTCTTCAGCTGAGCAGTATCACATACTAGTGATATATCAGCTACGTCTTTGGAGGCTTTGTGTAGGTAAAGGTATTAGAGGTGGAGGTAAAGATGCGAGAGGTATAGGTATAATTAGTAGAGGTGGTGTCACGACCGAAAACATGGGCCACGATGGGCACCCGGTACCTTACTCAACCGAGTACCAACGTAACGTATCTTTCTTATTACATTATCATATACACATGACACACGGCCCTAATAGGCCAACACGATTATTTATAAACTCAAGACATCGGCCGACAAGGCCACATAATCTTTCACGTACAAGACATATGTCTACAAGCCTCTAAGAGTACACGAATGCCATAAAGGTTGGGACAGAGTCCCGCCATACCATACAATACACGTCTAAATAATACTAACCAGACGAGCAACTCCGAACCAAATGGAGCGCACCAACATCTTTCGCTGAGTTGATAGCCTACCTGGAGGACTCTCGACCTGTCTATCAGGACATGCGGGCATGAAACGCAGCGTCCCCAGGCAAAAGGGACGTCAGTACGAATAATATACCGAGTATGTAAGGCAAGAAAGCATAAACAAGAACAGTAATGTAAAGAGAGATAGAGGAGATAGAACCCGGAACATCTGAGTGCCTCTGGGGGCTACTCACATGAAATGCATAATACATATATATATACATATACCTTTAAAAACATTTGCCTCTGGGGGCATCATCATCATCATATCGTATCCGACCTCAAAGAGGACTCGGTAAAAACGTACCCAGCCACGTGGAGCTCGGTAAACCCAACTGATCAGTGGTTGCACAATAGGTGTCGTACCCGGCCGACTATAGCGTGGCTCGGTAGAGTAAAATAGATACATATATATATAACGCATGCTCGACTCATGGAATCACGTTCTAAACCTTTCTGAGTGACGTAAGAATATTATGGACATACAATATGAACTTCACTAGGACTTATTGATCATACATACTTTCTTAGAATAACTTTGTATGGAAAGAAGAACATGGACAACCTTAGTTGCTAGGAGTAGATTCATTATGAAATAGCATATTCATTTCATATTAGATCATGCCAAAAGAAAGAATGAAATGCCTTAACATACCTGTTCCTTGAATTATTTGATCGAAGTGAGCTTCTCCTTCCGAATTTGAATGAAACCTTTAATATTTGGACGAAATGATTCTATGTCTAACGTCCTTGGTTTGAAATTTTAGGAGCAAATTCTGGTTCTATGATTGTTGAACGAAACTTCTGCGTAATTTGTTAAGTTTGGACGAAATTGCTTCACAATGAAGCTTTTGTTAAGATTCTCTTCTTGGATTTTTCAAACCAAGAAAGAATGAAATCTTTCTGTTTGGATAATTCACGTGACCTGATGCCTGCTAAAAACAAACTCATTCTTATGAGTTAGATAACCGACTTACACATTTTATCGTACTAAGTAGATACGACTCTTAGTCATATGCTTAAATGTGGTCTGTTGCCACGTTTTTTTTGGAGTGATTTTAATTTATCCACTTATTAGTTAACCTGGTAATATTTTATTATCCTGTAATTAATCTATTATCCGTATAATTTAAAAAATATCATAAATTACTTCAAATCCTATTTATTTTCAAAATATTTCATATATAATTTATATATTTACACTATCGTGGTCATATGGTACCTTGCATGGTACTTGTTTATATTTATCGGGTATTATTGTTCGACCCGTATTTTATCCCGCATTCGCCACTTTCAGTGAAACTCCTTTTCTTTAATTGGCGTACCCCTTTATCCTTCATTTCAATTATTTATCGCTTGTTATAAATAGCGTAATATAATCCTAAAGTAAATTTCATTCCCGAATTTACGTCGATTAATCTTACGACAATGCTTTAACGTACGACGACGCTTTAACACACGAAAATACAAAATATAATATCTCTTTTTTTCGTACTTTTATCAATTTACTTATGGCATACTTTCACGCACGAAAACCTGGGGTGTAACATCATTCCCCCTTTGGAACATTCGTCCTCGAATGTTGACTGGTGCACTTATCATTTTCGTAACTTATGTCTTCTGAACACTTTGTACTCTTTCATCATGGCAAGTCCTCTGTGAGTAAATCCAAATGCTAGGGCATTTTTCCCTTTAAGCCTCTTTCACACACCACAACTTGTGATCGAAATTCGTCCAATCACGTAACTGTTACTACCTTTTGTCATGTAGCATGTATGACTTCTTCCTACTATATGTGCCTATGGGACACTTTCCTTTAGATTTTAGCCAATCACCTTTCCTTACTTTGGGAACATATACAGAAATTGACAAGATGCCCTTTTGGGTATCTATATTTGTGCTGAAGTTTTTGCTCGATACTTTGTTGAACTTACAAATATTGTAAGTGGAAATAATTCTCAATTTTTGCGGGTAATTAATTAGACCCATTTATCTATATGTATGACTTTACTGTATTTAGATAGGTCATACTACCTAACTCTAGGTTGCTTTCGTTGATTGTCCTATAAGTACTTTAATGTTTCCTCACCACTGTTCATCTTAAGAGTGACAGACTAATCTCATCTCATACTTTGTGACTTTTATCCATCCATTGTTGATCCACCTCAATGTTGATCTATAATCTTTCATTGATAACTTCAAACTTCTTATGTAATACTTTGCCACTAGGGCTTACGTTACATCAAGGAATATCTTAAGTAATTTTCTTCATCCACTTAGCGGTGATACTATATTTCAATAACCGTATTCTATAGGAAGATATGCCATTGACTATGCCGTTATCATTCTTGGATATTGAATCCCCGTACTTCTAGCCTTCAATTTGAAGTAAGGACTATTCATAGTTCTCTACATTTGAGTATCTTGTACGTTGTTCACCTTTATCTTACTTATCTTAAATTTTGCATCGTATCTTCTATCTCTTTCCTGACCTCCCTTTCACCTAGGTATAATTCACGTCCATACTTGAAGCTTTATTATAATACTCGTACCTCTGGGACATACACAATCCGGTGGGAGCTTCGTATTGACTTCTTATGCGGTTGGCACTTCTTTTAATTGGCTTCCTTGTAGATCTATTATAGATTATGGTTATTGAGTTATTTTTCTTGAACATCTGATATTATGAGTGATTCTATCATGTTTTGAGTCACAACTTCTATAATTTTTTTAGGTCCAATAATCGAATTCCTGATTTACTTGGGTGATGTAATTCTTTAGTTTCCTGTTCCTTCTGATAAGCCTTTACTTAGGCTTAAGCTATCTTCTGATCTATGACTCATGGTATCAATTATTACATTAGCCTTTCATGGGCGTTATGGAATATCCATGTTACAATCTTCTAACAATTCAATCCTTTGACTATGCCCTGGTCTTAATTCTTTCTTTTAACTTATATCGGAGTCTTTTATGGCTTTATGATTGTCAACAAATATGTTTCTTGGATAATGCTCAAAAATCTTGAGTGCATCCATAACATACTAACTCTGGATCATTGGTCGAATAATTCTTTAGCTTTCTTTCAACGTAAGCTATTACTTTTCCTGGTCTTTTTGCCCCCTCGTTACGTCCATACCTAGTTTATCTTAGTGCCCACACTTGCCAGAGTTTTTATACAACTCATATGATTTCGAATATTACTTCTAACTCTTATTTCCCGTTCATTAGCCATGTAGGTGCCATTTTCCTTTGGAATTCTTATAATGTTGTTGCAAGATTGTTGTTACACGACCATTTCCTCTTTAGGTCGTTGTGCTTAGGTTGGAGCCTTCATTCTTATCTCCTTAGCTAGTCCTTCACTGCAGTACTTAGGGAGGATCATCTGGTTCTTGTAAAGATGGAACTTATTATATCGTATACTCAACAGACCTTATGATGTCCCGTCTTGCATATACTTATCTGTAGTTACTTATCTTCGTGCCCTTATGCTTGTAGGGTTGCTTCTGAACTGATATTTTGATTGCCTTCCCAGTGTCACTTTCTTTTATTGCCGTAACACTCGTACGGTACCTCTACACCGAATCCTGTTTAAATACATCTCAAGTATTATATTAACATAACTACGGGGCTGAATTCTCCATATTGGGGTTTACTACATTTATCTTGCATGATTTGCTGATTTGTCTGTAACTTCTTATCTAGTCGTGACTAGGCTCTTTCGGAATCAACTACAAACTACTCGTTGGTCGATTCTCATATCAATATTTTGCGAAATCTTTCTTGGGTCGTTTCCTTTGTCTTAACTTATGTCTTGCACTGACTCATTTTCTATCAATAACAACTCGGGCAGGGACCTTTACTTTCTTTATTTGATATCGTATTTGCATAATGTTCTAGAATTGTAGCATATACGTAGGAGCTGAATAAGTGTAATCTCATTCATTTTTTTTTGTGTTTACCACATTCTTCATTTATTACTCCATATTCCCCCCTTTTTGGGAGTACTAAGATTTGGAACTATGATGACCTGCCTATATGTTTCCCTCTTCATCTTTAGCGTCCTTTTCCTCACTCACGATAGTGACATTTAGTGTAACCGGCACATAGTCCCGTAAGATTAACTTTGTTCATATTGCTTGGTTTAGGGAAGCGTCTTCCTAAATAACCATTATCTGAATTTCTCATGAATCTTCTTCTGACACCTTTCAATATACTCATGATCTTCTAAAGACCTTATATTTACATGTCGTAGGCATCATACAAAAATCCAATTCCTCTAACTCAGCTTTTCCACAATAATCTCTCTTTCAAACTTTCTTTCTCGATATGGGCACTGTTTATTTAGAAAGAGATTTAGGAATTTGAATTTCTATGACTGATCTCTACAACACGATCTAGAGTAAGAAGAAATAGTGACAATCCTAAATGCCATGTAGCCTCCTGCTTATAAGTGTGGTGCACGACACACCCATAAACAAGACTCTACTACAAACGGCTTGTAGACTCCCTAGGATAGAACTGCTCTGATACCACTTTTGTCACGACCCAAAACGATGGGCCACGACGGGCACCCAGTACTCAACCGAGTACCAACGTAATGTATCTTTCTTATTATATTATCATATGCACATGACACACGGCCCTAATAGGCCAACATGATTATTTATAAACTCAAGACATCGGCCAACAAGGCCATACAATCTTTCACATACAAGACATATGTTTACAAGCCTCTAAGAGTACACGAATGCCATAAAGGTCGGGACAGAGTCCCACCATACCATACAATACACGTCTAAATAATACTAACCAGACGAGCAACTCTGAAGCAAATGGAGCTCACCAACATCTTCCGCTGAGTTGATAGTCTACTTGGAGGGCTCTCGACCTGTCTATCAGGACTTGCGGGCATGAAATGCAGTGTTCCCAGGCAAAAGGGACGTCAGTACGAATATTGTACCGAGTATGTAAGGCAAGAAAGCATAAACAAGAACAGTAATGTAAAGAGAGATAGGGGAGATACAACCTGGAACATCTGAGTGCCTCTGGGGGCTACTCACATGAAATGCATAAAACATATATATATACATATACCTTTAAAAACATTTTCCTTTTGGGGCATCATCATCATCATATCGTACCCGGCCTCAAAGAGGACTGGGTAAAAATGTACCCGTCCACGTGGAGCTCGGTAAACCCAACTGATCAGTGGTTGCACAATAGGTGCCGTACCCGGCAGACTATAGCGCGGCTCGGTAGAGTAAAATAGATACATATATATATAATGCATGCTCGACTCATGGAATCACATTCTAAACCTTTCTGAGTGACGTAAGAACATTATGGACATACAATATGAACTTCACTAGGACTTATGGATCATACATACTTTCTTAGAATAACTTTGTATGGAAAGAACAACATGGACAGCCTTAGTTGCTAGGAGTAGATTCATTATGAAATAGCATATTCATTTCATATTAGATCATGCCAAAAGAAAGAAGGAAATGCCTTAACATACCTGTTCCTTGAACTATTTGATCGAAGTGAGCTTCTCCTTCCGAATTTGAATGAAACCTTTAATATTTGGACGAAATGATTCTATGTCTAATGTCCTTGGTTTGAGATTTTAGGAGCAAATTCTGGTTCTATGATTGTTGAACGAAACTTCTGCTTAATTTGTTAAGTTTGGACGAAATTGCTTCACAGTGAAGCTTTTGTTAAGATTCTCTTCTTGGATTTTTCAAACCAAGAGAGAATGAAATCTTTCTGTTTGGATAATTCATGTGACCTGATGCCTGCTAAAAACAAACTCATTCTTATGAGTTAGATAACCGACTTACACATTTTATCGTCTAAGCAGATATGACTCTTAGTCATATGCTTAAATGTGGTCTACTACCACGTTTCGTTTTGGAGTGATTTTAATTTATCCACTTATTAGTTAACCGGGTAATATTTTTTTATCCGGTAATTAATCTATTATCCGTATACTTTAAAAAATATCATAAATTACTTAAAAATCCTATTTATTTTCAAAATACTTCATATATACTTTATATATTTGCACTACCGTGGTCATATGGTACCTTGCATGGTACTAGTTTATAGTTATCGGGTATTATTGCTCGACCCGTATTTTATCCCGCATTCGCCACTTTCAGCGAAACTCCTTTTATTTAATTGGCGCACCCCTTTATCCTTCATATCAATTATTTATCGCTTGTTATAAATAGCATAATATTTATAATCCTAAAATAAATCTCATTCGTGAATTTACATCGATTAATCTTACGATAATGCTTTAACGTACGATGACGCTTTAACATACGAAAATACAAAATATAATATCTCTTTTTTTTTGGACTTTTATCAATTTACTTATGGCATACTTTCACGCACGAAAACCTGGGTGTAACATGTGGAGGTGAAGGTAATGTTTTGGTTTGTGGTAGAGAAGCTACGGTTTTATTTTGCGTCGTATCGAGTCATGCCTAATGATTCATTGAGTGTTCCTATTTATGTGTCTGCACCGGTAGGAGATTCTATTGTGGTCTATAGATCCCATCGTTCTGGTATTGGGGTGATTGGAGGTCTTGAAACTCGAGTAGATTTGTTGCTGTTGGACATGGTTGACTTCGACATTATATTGAGGATGGACTGGTTATCCCCTTACCATGCTAATTTGGAGTTATGCCAACATTGTGACCTTGGCTTTACTAGGTATGCCTCGTTTATAGTGGAGAGGGACTCCATGTCATTCTACCCGCAGTGTTATATCGTATGTGAAGGCTCGACGTATGGTCGAAAAGGGGTGTTTGGCTTATTTAGCTTATGTTCGGGATTCCAGTAATGAAGTTCCCTCTATAGATTTTGTTCTCGTTGTTCGTGAATTTCCTGATATTATCCCTTCAGACCTACCGGGTAAGATACCCGATAAGGATATTGATTTCTGCATCGATCCCGTTCCGGGCACTCAGCCCATTTGTATTTCGCCATATCATATGGTCCCACCGGAGTTGAAGGAGTTAAAAGAACATTTGCAGGATTTACTTGAGAAATGTATCGTTAGACCCATTGTCACACCTTGGGGCGCGCCAGTGTTATTTGTCAAGAAGAGGAATGGGTCAATGAGGATGTGTATTGATTATCGGCAGTTGAACAAGGTAAAGGTCAAGAATAAGTACCCACTTCCAAGGATTGATGATTTGTTCGACCAGCTTCAGGGTGCCAGGGTATTTTCCAAGATTGATTTACGATTTGGTTAACATCAGTTGAGGATTAGGGCATCCGATGCCCCTAATATAGCTTTCCACACTCGGTATGGGCATTATGGGTTTTGGCTATGTCATTCGGGTTGACAAATTCCCCAACAGCTTTTATGGACTTGATGAACCGAGTGTTTAGGCCTTACTTGTGTTCGTTCGCCATGATTTCTTGTTGTTATCAGTTCAAGCGCATTAAATGTCTTATTCCACTAATTCTGTGTTCTTTATGTTGACATTCCCCTTTTTACATTACTTGTTATTATTGAATCAAGGTGTCCTAGCGTAACAGTATGTCTTGCATTTATGCCTGAATTGCTACATGTTTATGTGACTTAATTTGCTACGTGCCATTCAACATATTAATTACCAAATTGCATAATTGCCCTCTTGTAATCCATAATAAATTATCATTTGTCATTATTTGTTTTCCTTAGTAAATCATAAATTTTGTGTACTTTTTGTCTTATGAACTTGTATTAATTGTTTCATTTGTTAGAGTAAATTTTCTTTTGGAGGACTGTTGATTTAATGAAATGAGATTGGGTGGTACGCCTACCACAAGTGATATTTGTCACGACCCAAACCCTGGTCGTGATGGCGCCCAACACAATGCTAGGCAAGCCCGACCATATTATCCCTTAAACCAACCAATTATTAAATAAATTAAACTTAAACAGTAAATGATCACATCAGGTGATAACCGAAACGTAAAACATACAAAATACGGTCCCAAACATATCGTGGTGTCACGAGACTGAGCCTCTACAGAATAGCATCCTAATACAACCAAGTCTAGTGAAATAGGAAATCAACAAGATGATAAAGAAGGAGAAAACAAGCTCTGCGGACGCTGGCAGCTACCTCGTAATCTCCGCAAAAGTAGACAAGGATCAGCAGCTAAAATGTCTCAACTGCTCTCGGGCACCTGTGGATCTGCACAGAAAGTGCAGGGGAGTGGGGTGAGTATATTTCAACTCAGTGAGTAACAATAATAAATAATAACTGAAGGTAAGAACTCTTGTGCTATCACTTAGCAGTTCTAAGGCAACCCTCATATGTACGTCATCACTATGGTAATACTCTAATCTCCAAACCACATTTATCTCTACAAGATTCTTACGCTGATCCAACCCTCACTCGTACCCCTACGGTGTACGGCCATCTCAACATATAAAGATACATACCTATGTCTATAATGTATAAATATTTAAGTAGATAGTAGGATATAATTAAGTATAATGCTGCGGCATGCAGCCCGCTCCAATACATATACCACTGCGGCGTGCAGCCCGCTCCATTTAACTTCGACGGCGCTCACTAGGGGTGTATACAGACTTCGGAGGGGCTCCCTAGGCCCAAGCACTATCATACTGCGGCGTGCAGCCCGATCCACACATGTATTACTGCGGCGTACAGTCCGATCCACTATTTATATGTATATATATTTATGCTGCTGCGGCGCGCAGCCCGATCCCATAATATACACCAGTGCTCACTGAGAATGTGTGCAGACTCAGACCTTGAAGGGGCTCCTACAGCCCAAGCGCAATAATACGCGGCGTGCGATCCGTCCCACATGTATATTACATGTATATTCGCGGCGTGCGGTCCGATCCAATATATATACGTCGCGGCGTGCGGCCCGATCCAATATAGGTATATATACATAATACCTCATAATGGGTCCTCGACCCTAGCCCGGTCAATATGTGCTTGGCCTCTCAGGCCCAATATAATATATCACAGTGGGTCCTTGACCCTGCCTCATTCAATATAGACTTGGCCTTTCAGGGCCCAATATAACATCTCATAGTGGGTCCTTGACCCTATCTCATCTCAATCGGTATAGACTTGGCCTTTCGGGCCCACTCAGCTAGAACAGGGAATTCCACCTTAGATAATCTCTCTCAATGTACACATCTAGTACGGGCTCATATTATGCTATACAGCTAGAGCTACGGCCGAGTGTATGTTTCCAACATGATATAAGGGTCACCTAGCTCTATAGGTTCCCTAATGCTCTACAGATCGGCACAAGGCCCCAAACATGGCTATTAGCCCAATTGTACAGTTATAATCTCAGTAACAGTCATACAACACAGTATTCTATTAGCCGGGAAGGACTAAGTCCGAACTCCCAATCACAATGTCACCACGCCCGTCATAGAACGCGTGTCTCATCTCAAAATAGCACTTGTGAAGTGCTAGTACGGGGTTTCAAACCCTCGGTACATTGTTTACTACCACCACTCACCTCGAACCGGTAGAAGCTTCAATCCGCCTTGCGCTTGCCTCGCAAATCAATCTCCTCGGGTGCCAAATCTGCTCAAAATCATAGAGAATGCATCAATATATGCTAATTTCACGAAATTCATTCGAAATAACCCAAATTATATCAAAACCCACAAGTTGTCAAAACCCGACTTTTGGTGCGCTTCTCGAAAAATTATAAAAGTTACATATTCGGAACCCTCGTCTCAATACGAGTCTAGGCATATCAAATTTTCCAAAATCGGACTCCATTTGCCCACTCAAATCAGTGTTTTTCTTCAATTTAGGCCTAGGGCTCAAACCCACCTTTAATCTTCCATTTACAGAAATTTAACCAAGGATTTCATGCTAAAATGATGCAATTAAGCCACAAAACTTACCTCCGACGAATCCCCGATGAATTACCAGCAATTCCCGTGAGTTTCTCTCTCTAGAACTCAAAAATGGCGTTTTGGGTTAATGAACCCGTAGCCCCTCTGTTCTGTGATTAAATTCTCTGCCGGACCCATTTGCTCTACGCGATCGCGACTCTACTCACGCGATCGCGATGTTCAAACATTTCGCCCTCACGCGATCGCGACTCTCCTCACGTGATCGCGATGTACAACCATCCGGCCTCACGCGATCGCGTCCCTCTTCCTGCGATCGCGTAGCACATTTTTCCCTGGACCCCATTTCTCTTCTACGCGATCGCGTAGATGCTCATGCGATCGCGATGACCACCCGGTTAACTCTACGCGATTGCGTCCGTGCTCCTGCGATCGCGTTGCTTCTGTTCTTGACCTTACGCGATCGCGTCCCTATCTCTGCGATCGCGAAGGGTAAAATTCTGCTGCACTTATGACAGCAAACCAGGTCTCTTCTTTGGCCAAGAATGGTCCGTTTGGACCCCCGAATTCATCCCGAGACCCCCGGGACCCCAACGAAAACCACCAACATACTCCAAAACATGATACGAACTTGTTCCAATCATAAAAACACCACACTAAACATCAAAATCACCATTTCTACACGAATTCAAGCCTAAGTTTCTTCAAAACTTTCAAAACTAACATTCAATCCAAAACCCGATCAAACGATATCCGAATGACCTAAAAATTTGCAGACACATCCAAAATCACATAACGAAGCTACAAAAATTGTCGGGACTCCATTCCGACCCCCGGATCAAAATATCACCTACCATTCGGATTTCGCCAAAATTCAACCTTAGCCAATTCAAGCCTATTTCTACACCGGGCCTCCAAATTCAATTCCGATCGCTCCCCTAAGTCACAATCCACCTCCCGGAACTAAACGAATCATCAAAATTCGATTCCGAGCTCTCTAACTAAATAGTCAACTCCGAGTTGACTTTCCTTATTCAAGTTTCCTTCAAAAAGGCTATATGCCTCATTTTTATTTCAATTCACTCCTAACTTCCCCGATAGACTCTAACACTGATATAAAAGCATGAATTATGTAATTACAACATAACGGGGTGGTAATTCCCATGACGACGGGCCGGGTCGTCACATTCTCCCCCTCTTAAGCAAACGCTCGTCCTCGAGCGGGTCAAGAAACATACCTGAAGTCTCAAATAGCTGAGGGTATCTGCTCCGCATCTCCCGCTCAACCTCCCAAGTAGCCTCCTCCACGGGTCGACCTCTCCACTGAACCTTAACCGATGCAATCTCCTTCGACCTCAACTTCCTTACTTGGCGACCCAAAATAGCAATAGGCTCCACATTATAGGATAGATCACCATCAAGCTGAATGGTACTGAAGTCTAATACATGGGACGGATCTCCGATGTACTTCCGGAGCATAGACACATGGAATACTGGATGAACGCTGGATAAGCTGGGTGGCAAGGCTAACTCATATGCCACCTCTCCAACTCTCCCGAGTATCTCAAAAGGACCAATGTACCTGGGACTCAACTTCCCTTTCCTCCCGAACCTCATGACACCCTTCATGGGTGAAACCTTCAGCAATACTCTATCACTAACCATGAAAGACAACTCTCGAACCCTACGGTCTGCATAACTCTTCTAGCATGACTGTGCTGTGCGAAGCCTCTCCTGAATCAACTTCACTCTATCCAAAGCATCCTGAACTAACTCGGTCCCTATCAATCTATCCTCACCAGGCTCAAACTATCCCACGGGAGACCTACACCATCTACCATACAACGCCTATACGGGGCCATCTGGATACTCGACTGATAACTATTGTTGTAGGCAAACTCAGCAAGTGGCAAAAACTCATCCCACGAACCTCAAAAATTAATCACACATGCACGCAACATATCCTATATGATCTGAATAGTGCGCTCAGGTTATCCATCTGTCCGAGGATGGAATGTTGTGCTCAAATCAACCCGCGTACCCAACTTCCGCTGAAATGCTCTCCAAAACTGAGAAGTGAACTGAGTGCCTCTGTCAGATATAATAGACACTGGGACCCCATGCAACCTGACAATCTCCCGAATAAAGATCGATGCCAACCGCTCCGATGAGTAAGTAGTACTAATTGGGATGAAATGTGCGGACTTAGTCAGCCGATCAACAATCACCCATACAGAATCAAACTTCCTCGCTGTCCAAGGGAGTCCAGTAACAAAATCCATGGTGATCCTCTCCCATTCCACTCGGGAATGACCATACGCTGAAGAACACCGCCCGATCTCTGATGCTCATACTTGACCTGCTGGCAACTGAGGCACTTAGCTACATGCCTAACAATATCCATCTTCATTCTCCTCCACCAGTAGTGCTGTCTCAAGTCTTGGTACATCTTTGCGGCACCTGGGTGAATAGAGTACCGCGAACCGTGTGCCTCCTCAAGTATCAACTCCCGCAAACCATCAACATTGGGCACGCATATACGGCCATGCATCCTCAGAACACCATCACTGTCGATAGTCACATCTCTAACATCATTATGCTGCACTCTGTCCTTAAGGACAAGTAAATGTGGGTCGTCATACTGTCGCTCCCTGATGCGATCATATAAGGAAGATCGAGAAACAACACAAGCCAACACCCGACTCGGCTCCGAAATATCTAATCTCACTAGCCGATTGGCTAGGGCCTGAACATCATAAGCAAATGGCCTCTCCCCAACCGGGATGAAAGCTAAGCTGCCCATGCTAACCGCCTTCCGACTCAAGGCATCGGCCACCACATTGGCCTTCCCTGGATGATACAAAATAGTGATATCATAGTCCTTAAGCAACTCCAACCACCTCCGCTGTCTCAAATTAAGGTCATTCTGTCTGAATAAGTGCTGAAGGCTGCGATGATCCGTGAACACCTCACAGGAGACACCATACAGGTAATGCCTCCAAATCTTCAAAGCATGAACTATGGCTGCTAGCTCCAAATCATGAACAGGGTAGTTCTTCTCGTGGGGCTTCAACCGACGAGAAGCATAAGCAATGACCCTACCCTCCTGCATCAACACACAACCAATGCCAACTCCTGAGGCATCACAATATACAGTATAAGAATCTGAAGCTGTCGGTAGAATCAAGACTGGTGCTGTGGTCAGTGCTGTCTTGAGCTTCCGAAAGCTCTCCTCGCACTCCTCGGACCATAAGAAAGGAACACCCTTCCGAGTCAATCTAGTCAAGGGTGAAGCAATAGAAGAGAACCCCTGAACGAATCGGCGATAATACCCTGCCAATCCCAGAAAGCTACGGATCTCAGTGACTGAGGTCGGTCTGGGCCAACTCTGCACTGCCTCGACCTTCCTCGGATCTACCTGAATACCATCACGGGACACCACGTGTCCTAAGAATGCCACAGACTCAATCCAGAACTCACATTTGGAGAACTTGGCATACAACTTCTCCTCTCTCAATCTCTACAACACAATGCTCAAGTGTCGAGCATGCTCCTCCTGGCTACGAGAGTAGACTAGTATGTCATCAATGAATACGATCACAAATGAATTAAGATACGGCCTGAATACACTGTTCATCAGATGCATAAATGCTGCTGGGGCGTTGGTCAGCCCAAAAGACATCACAAGGAACTCATAGTGACCATATCTGGTCCTGAATGCGGTCTTCATAATGTCGGACTCTCTAATCTTCAGCTGATGGTAGCCTGAATAAAGATCAATCTTCGAGAACACCCTAGCTCCCTGGAGCTGATCAAATAAATCATCAATACGAGGCAGAGGATACTTATTCTTTACTGTTACTTTGTTTAGCTGCCTATAGTCAATACACATCCTCATAGATCCGTCCTTCTTCTTAACAAACAGGACCGGTGCACCCCACGGCGACACACTCGGCCGAATGAACCCCTTATCTAGGAGTTCCTCGAGCTGCTCCTTCAATTCCTTCAACTCAGCTGGTGCCATCCGATACGGAGGAATAGAAATAGGCTGAGTGCCTGGCACCAAATCGATACCAAAATCAATATATGTGTCCGGTGGCATGCCCGCCAGGTCTAAGGGAAACACATCAGGAAAGTCTCACACAATGGGAACAGAATCAATACTGGGAGTCAAGGCCTCGACCTCCCGCACAAATGCTAAATAAGAGAGACATCCCTTCCCAACCATTCGTTGGGCCTCGAGGAAAGATATTACCTTGCTAGGTACATACTGAGTCATGCCTCGCCACTGGATCCGCTGAATGCCCGGCATAGCCAAGGTGACTGTCTTAGCATGACAGTCCAGAATAGCATGACATGGAGATAGCCGGTCCATGCCCAATATAACATCAAAATCAATCATGCTGAGAAGCAACAGGTCTACTCGGGTCTCCAGACCTCCAATAGTGACCAAACAGGGCCCGGTATACGTGGTCCACAACAATAGTATCCCCTACCGGGGTAGATACGTGCACTAGCAGCCTCAAGACTCCCTCGGGTCGTGCCCAAACGAGGAGCAAAATATGTAGACACATAAGAATAAGTAGAACCGGGATCAAACAATACCGAGGCATCTCTGTGGCGGATCGAAATAATACCGTAATGACGACGATCCGAAGCAACAGCCTCAGATCGGCCCTGAAAAGCATAGCATCTAGCCTGTCCGCCTGATCGGCCTCCCCCTCGAGAGCGACCCCTAGCTGTCTGACCTTCACCCCTAGCTGGCAGGGCGGGTGCTGAAGTAGAAGGACCAGATGACGAGGGCTGCCCCCTGTGAGCACGTGATTTTTGCCTTACTTGAGAAGTACTCCCAGAAAATTCAAAAATAAAAATAGTTTCGTGTTGGGTATGATTTTTGTGATTTTGTGTTATTTTATCTTTTTGTGTGCACGTTTACTTATTTAAATTAAAAATACAAAAAATATATGCTAGGTTTTGCATTTTTAGTGTTTGATATCGAAGTCATGTAATTTACATTTTTTAGGTGATATGTAATTATGTACGTTAATTGTAGTAAAAAATAGCGGTGTTATAGGTTAGTATATATACATATGTGTGTATATATATATATATATATACATATATATATATATATACACATACACATATAGTACATCATGAAGATCCGATCTGGGCCAAAACTTAGTCTAAAAACCAGGCCCAAACGAATTTCCTCTAATCCAGCCCAAATACCCGCCCAAGCCTCAGCCTGTGTAACGCTTGATCTGGACCGTTGGATTTTATTATCCAACGGCCCAGATTAATCCTTTAATTCCAATATACATTCAGCCTATGACTTAACCAAACGACACCGTTTGGTTTAAGTGAGGAGATCCTGATCGTTGATCAAGTTTGATCCAACGATTAGGATTTAACTTCTAAAATCATATATAAACTCATTTCCATACCCCGCCCCCCCAAGCCAGACCCCCCCCTCTCCCTTCATTTCCCTCAGAAGCTCTTAGAGACTGATTAGCTCGCCGTCCCCCGCCGTGTTCCGCCCGCCGGAAATCGCCTCACGGCGGTTCCGGTAGGCCAACGGCCACCATTTTAACACCAAGTCTTCCCCTCACCTCCCCCATTACGGATCCGGCGTTAGTTAGCTTCGAATGTTAGTCAAACGCTTCGAATATCAATTCGAAGTTCGTCGGAATCTGAGAGTTCATCCCAAACCACTTCAAAATCACACCACAGCCTCCTTACACCTCCCCCACACTCCCACTAACATTGGTTTGGTTCGAATCTTGCCAGAATCGCAAAAGCCCCAAATCCGAGCCCAAGAACCCTAGAATTCCAAAATTAGGGATTTTGTCCGATTTTAAGAATTTGGAGTCAATAGGCTCTAATTGGAGTGTTTTTCGTTCGAAAAACACTTCAATTAAAGCATGTTCACTTCAAAAATACAATCTCAAGTCCGTGGAAGCCCGAGTTTGTTCGAGTTCGGATTGTCTTCATTAGGTATTTCAATCTTCTTCTGTTTTTAGTTATTGTTGTGTTCTTTGTTTGGTTTAGCCGTCGGTTGTTCCTTTTTGTGTTTAAATTCTATCTTTTGTTTCTTTTGTGAAAGGTCTGTCCTTCTACACCTTACGACCCTTATTTGGTCATTCTCATTATTGTTTGTTGTTGGAAAATGTTAGTTATAGAATACGTAGTCGTCTCGATCAATATTGTCAAGTGTTTAATTCTGCATTCTTATTTGTTTACCTGAAATGTTCGAATCACCGCTTCGACGATTGATTTGTTACCAATTGTACCTGTTGTATGCTGTGATCGATTCAACAAATGTCGTCGAATACTTAGTTTCAATTGTTGCCGAGATTTTTGATTCACTGTTTCATCGGCCAAATTTGTTATCACTGTGGTGTGTTGTAATTGATTAGATTTTATTATACTAGATAATGTTAGCATGGTTGCAAGTTACCATTGGGTTTGCTGGCTGTGGGATTTTGGAGTGTAGTATTAGGGTTGAATAAATCCATTTGTTTAATCCCTCACCCATAAGATGGCCTAGTGGAGCCTGCTATTACAGCAGGGCACTCCACCAGGTTCTGCATTTCATACTTAGTTTACTAAAGCCCACACCTAGACATTTATTAGTGCTAAAACAGAAGGGAGCAGTAGGATGGGCAGGGCCTTAGTTTAATTTGCTGGCCATCCAAAGTAGAAGGGATTTGGCTATAAATATAGGATGATAGAACACTGGGGAGAAGACAGTCATAGCTAGAGAGAGGACACTGGAGAGTAATAGCTGAAGAGAAAAATAGGCAGCAGGGACATTTTTGATATACACATACAAAAGTCACAGATAGAGAGAAAAAGGATAGAGAAGTCACTGTTTCATTGATTTTTTTGGCTACTGTTTCGTGTGCTTTGATTCAAATAGCTGAGTGTTTTGGCCATTTGGTTGCTTGTTGTTCTTGTGTTGGTGGTGCTGTGCCATTGTTGTAGCTGGTTCAGTGGCTGAGGGCTGTGGTAGTTCCAGTGATTGCTGTTGGTCATGTGTGGCTATTGTGTTGTGGCTGTCTGTGTTAATTGCTGGTGTTGCTGGTCTTGAGTGTATGCTGCTGCTGTGTTGAGGTTGCTATTGTTTGGTCATTAGTATTGCTGCTTGGTCTGTTGGTTGCTGGCTGGTCTATAGTGTTACTGCCTGGTTGTTTGTTGCTGCTCTTGGTCGTTTGTGTTGCTGGCTGGTCTATAGTGTTGCTGCCTGGGTTGATTGTCGCTATTGTTTCATTGTTGGGTTGCTGGCTGGTCTGTTGTGTTGCTGCCTGGGTTGATTGTTGCTGTTGTTCCATTGTTGGTTGCTGTTTGTGTCTATAGTGGTGCTGCCTGGGTGGTTTTGTTGCTGTCAATCCAGTTTGTTACTGGCTGTTGGTCTAATTGATTGCTGGTCCATTGGTTGTCACTGGTTGTGTTGCTATTGGTCTATTTGATTGCATGCCATTGGTTGTTGTGGCTGTTTGGTATATTGAGTTGCTGTTGGTTTGCTGGTTGTTACTGGTTTATTGTTGCTGTTACTATTCCTGTTACCGTTGCTGCATTGCCATTGCTCACTCTTCCTTGTTCTTCCGTATTCCAGGTACACATCTCTGTTATTGTAATTCCTGGGTTCGAAAAGAATGAAGTTTGAAGCTTATGCATAAAGTCTATTGAATCATGTAGTCGTCCAAAGTCCTTGTATTTGATTACGTTCTGTTATTCTTTAATTAAGTTGGTATTGCTAGTTTTGTTATGGAAATGTAGCTAGACCAAAGATACACTATCATTAGATATGCGCGTAAACCCGAATTAGTCTATTGTATCTCTGTTCAACCTTCTCTACTCATGTGGGTAATCTCCAAATCTGTTAAATGTTAGATCTTATGTTAAGAGCAAGATCAGCTAGGGAGTTATTACTCAACTGAATGACGTAATTAGATTAAAAGAGTCGGGGGTGCATTTCATGTGACCCGACCCCAATGTCGGGCAAGAGTAAATAAAGCATGTCATAAACCACAGGCGCATTTCATGCGATGTGGTTCGTAGCGAGTTTCAAATAATTTGGAATCAACTCCTAAGTAAAATACAGTGGGATGTAGTTCTCTTTAGATTTGAATCAAGGGTGCGCCTCGCCCAATAGTTACACTAATAGCACAGCCTTCATAAATGTACATATAAAATACTGAGATTTTTGAGAGGCGTCGCCTCTTAACGAATATCACGCCCTTCTCAACAGTGTAAATAAGTAGTCGATCCGGGCGCATATTTTAGTTCTATCTTCTTAAATACGGGTGTGCATTTCATGCGACCCGAATCCAAACCCCGAAATGTTGAATAAGAATATGCCGAGGATCCGGGTGCATTTCATGTGACGTGATTCGAAAGCATATTTTTAAGCAACTTTCTCTCTCGTAAATTATAACCAAAATAAAAGCGGTAAAAGGATATTAACTTGCACTAAGTACATAATTGTAAAAAGCAGATAGATAAGCCAAACACGACAGTTGAGCGACCGTGCTAGAACCACGGAATTCGGGAATGCCTAACACCTTCTCCCGGGTTAACAGAATTCCTTATCCGGATTTCTGGTTCGCGGACCATTAAATAGAGTCAAACCTTTCCTCAAATCGGGTTTCAAACCGGTGACTTGGGACACCATAAATCTCCCAAGTGGCGACTCCGAATCTCTCAATAAATGAACCCCGTTTTGGTTGTCCTTTAATTGGAAAAACTCTTTGCATCCTTGCGGGTGCGTAAAAAAGAGGTGTGACAGCTCTGGCGACTCTGCTGGGGACAATCTTCTAGAATTCGAGCTCGGAATAACTGTTGTATTTGGCATATTTTATTATCTGATTCTTTTACATGTTGGCATCAAGGTGCAAAATGTTGTTTTTACTGCTTTGATATTTTGTGAACTGTACATATAAATTGTGCCGGAACCAATCTCCTTTCTGAGTCTTCTAAATCATGAAGAAGGGTGCACTTCGTGTGACTTCTTTTCTGTATAGTGGCTAATTCCCATTTTAGAACGAGGTTTGGATAAGTTGCAAAACCGGTGAAGCTTCTGTATTCCCGGGTTGCTGCCTCCTCCTCGGCTCGAGCTGTCCGCTCGGGTAAGCCAAGTCTAGAACAGATAAACCCAGGTTTTTAAACCTAGAATAACAAAGCTTCATGCCGGATCCCTAGTAGGAAACGTTTATTTGCATCATGTCGCATTTGGCTTAGGGGACGCAACACAGGGGTTGGGTCCGTCTAGGACAGGTGACCTGAAATGAACAGACTATCCTGCTGCATCCTGTTTGTCTTGCGCATTTATCTGTTATAGACTTGCATGCTGACCAGCTTTAGAGATTAAAAAAAAAAAAAAAAAAAAATGTGTGTGTTTTGCTCTTAAGATAGAAATAGCTTATTTGTTTTCTTTAGTAAAATGAATAAATAACTAATGTCGTTTGTTTCGTCAAAACCGAACTACGGGGGTTTGATTCTCATCGGATGTGAGATACGTAGGCAACCTCCATCAGGTCCAACTTCACCTTTTGAAAAATGGCTGAAAAATCAAAACTAACTTTTGTACTAAATAAGTCGGTGACGCTGTTTTTAAAAATAGCCGAATGTTCCCGAAAGGGACGCCGGAAGGCTAATTTCGTATAAACGGCCACCTTTGGGTCAATTTTGGATTTCGATCAATTTACCCCACAGCCTTAAAAGCCTTCGTCCCCGAGACGTTGAAAGGCCGTGATTGAAAACGGATTTTTTATTTTTTTTATTTTTAGCAAAACAAAGTTGTTTTTCTTATTTAAATCACCTTAATAAATGTGCAGGATGAGCACGAATCAGGAATAAATCATTTTCAATCTTTAGTGAGGTCCCTCAGCAGCTCCGTATATGGTGGAACGATTTGGAAGACAGTAGCAAAAAGGTAGTAGGGAGAATTTTGGGAGGTTTGGTTGATCTGTTGAATATCGAGCCAAGGGAAGACATCATCAAGGCACTGGTATCTTTCTGGGATCCGACCCGCAATGTGTTCCGTTTTGTTGACTTTGAACTGACGCCCACATTAGAGGAAATTGCGGGCTATGCAGGATTAAATGGGAAATTAAGAGGGCAATATCTGCTCTCACCAAGACCGGTATCTCCACATGGGTTTCTGGATTTGCTGAGCATTAGTCGGAAGGTGAAAAATGATGATCTGCCGAAAGGGTGTTGCGATCTCCAATTCTTATATCAACGGTACGGCGCTCCTCGGGGTTTTGAAGAGTCAAACCTTGGACTGACTCACGCAGGGAATAGAACCAAGTGGGAGGCCAGACGAATTCTAGCATTCATAACGACATTCTTGGGGATTGTGATTTGTCCGCGCGAAGATAAGAAAATAGAGATAAGTCTGGTAGGAATAGCCGATGTTGCAATCAAAAAGGCTACCAGCACGGTGGTCCCTTTGGTTTTGTCCGAAATCTATCGAGCCTTGACCGTATGCCGAGAAGGGGGCAATTTCTTCCAAGGTTGCAATCTGTTACTCCAATTATGGATGCAAGAACACCTCCATCACCGAACACAATACATGAACCATGGGTTGACCGGAAAAACTGTATCAGGGGTTTTGAAGAACGGATGATGGGTGCTGTGTTCCCTGGAAGGCGTCGAGGCATGGCTTGCACGACTGAGCTCAATAGAAGCCGATCAGATTGAATGGGCATTCGGGTGGTTACCCGATACTGAAGTAATATATATGGCAGCCGAGGAGTGTTATATCCTTCTGATGGGGATCCGCAGTGTCCAACCATATGTCCCTCACCGTGTATTACGTCAACTAGGAAGGTTTCAGGTTATTCCTACCGATCAAGACCTAAGGAAGTACGCCATTGAGTTGAGCCCGGGAGTTGTATTCCCCGAAGAGAAGGTTAGAAGGCTGTGGCACGAATGTCGGTTCCTTGAGCCTAAAACCATGGTGCGGGAACTAGCTAAGGGGGAGGTGGACCCAAAGTACAACGTGTGGTTCGGGAAAAGGTTTCAGATTCGTCGGAAATGTTCTAAAAGAGTCCATGTCCAACAATTCACGGAAGATTCACGGGAACAATGGGATTGGTTAGCAAAGGAGGAGGGGTACAGGACGAAGATTGGCAGGATAGAACAGCAGGTCCGGGACCTCCAATTCGAGAAGAACATGCAAGCTGCCACCGACGAAGGAGACAAAAAGAAGTTGGCACAAGAAAATGACTTCTTGAGAGCTCAAATCCGGCAAATGAAAAGAGATGCTGACAGACAGTTGAGGAGTCGGGCCGACGAAAGATTGATAAAGGGTCTGAAAAGCCAAGTCACCGATATC
This sequence comes from Nicotiana noctiflora, assembly GCA_032618575.1. Taxonomy (NCBI): domain Eukaryota; kingdom Viridiplantae; phylum Streptophyta; class Magnoliopsida; order Solanales; family Solanaceae; genus Nicotiana; species Nicotiana noctiflora. The sequence goes on along the minus strand of JASVEL010008737.1, from coordinate 8,282 downwards.
CAAAGAGAATTGGATGAGTCAAAAGCCCAGACAACGAGGATCCGGGCTAGCGGGAGAAAGGAGGCACATCAACATGCACTCCACCTAAAACGGGTGGAAGAAGATTACACTGAGATCATCGCTAGTCTGAGGGAAGCAAATGTTGTCCTCAGGGAGCGGGTTTTCAAGCAAGCCCAAGATGCCAGAGCGGACCTCGACCGTTGCCACAATTTGATGGCCCGACTGCAAGGACAAGTGGATAGGCTCCTAGATCAAGTCACCAACAATGCTCGAAGATTGGGGACGAAGAACCAGCAAATAGAGCGGCTACTCGGAGAAAGGGACATGATCAAGGACGGAATTGGAGAAATCGGGCACTATGTCACCATGAAGTGCCTAGCTTGTGAACGAATGCCCCGCGCCGACCTTTTCGCTTCAATTATGGGTTATGTTCATCGGATCATGGAAGAGTTGAGGGACTGCACAAGGACCTCACACCCAGGCCCGCGGCAAGGCCGAATGATGCCTCGCGGGCCCCCAGGGATTTTAGGGCATTAGATTTTTGATTGAAAATGTATTTTTGAAATGTTGAGTCAAGCTAGTTGGCATTTTTATCTTTACTTTCCCAAGTCAAGCATTTTCTTTTGTTTTGTTGTAAGACGTGTTTTGTAACTACACGGTTTTATTTGATATAAAAGTTACTGAATTTTGCCACAATCTTGTTACCAGAACTACGCTCGGTCTGATTCACGCGGGGTCGTGATACGTAGGCAATCCACATAAGATTCGACCACCACTAAAAAGAAAGGAATCCATAGGTTAAATAACAATAAGGCTTGCAAAGATAGTCGGAAAAAAAAAAAAAAAAAAAAAAAGAAGAAGAAAAAGAAAAAGGGCCGGAATGACGCATGTTAAAGAGTACACGTAGAAAGGGTTATTTGGTTAGGTGCATTGCATCCAACGTGCTATAACATATCCGTCAAACTCGGTGAACTAACAAGTTTGTTGCGTATTCCAGAAAGTTTAGCAGTTGGTTTGACAGAATATACTGGCCAGCCATCACTACCGTACTAGATCCAAAGGACCGGTTACAGTAAGCATGTCTAGTTCTGGCAAGAGTCTCGAGGAAGAAAAATCCGAGCTACAAATCATGAAAGAAGAGGTAGACCGGTTAAAACAACGGATAACAGAGATGCACCTGGCCTGGGCCAGGGAACAGTCTTCACCAAACCGCCCTACTCTCGCCTCAGCTCCGGAACATCCGCCCATCGATCCTTCAACAAGCGCCCCAAGCTATCCATACTTTCAGGGGGAAAACCCATATGCCACCCACATTCCACCAGCCAAACCAAATCCTCCTCCGGTCACCCCTGTTTTTGTGGCACCTCCACCTGCTCCTCTGCAAAGGCCGGCCGGCGAGCCATATGTTCAGATCCATGACAACTCTTACTATCCTCCGGAGCCTACTTTCAGGGCTCCTGAACCACAATCACATACACCTCACTGGGATAATCCGGCAGAACCGGAAAAACACTTCCAAAGTTCGGAACACGAGGAAGTTGCCAGAAAAGTTAAAAGCCTGGAGCAGTCCTTCAGGAACATGCACGGTTTAGGCAACCAGGTCAGCGTCGCCTATAAGGATCTGTGTCCATTTCCGGACGTCCAGTTGCCGGCAGGATTTAAAATGCCCAAATTCGACCTATACGAGGGGCATGGTGACCCAGTGGCCCACCTGCGGGGGTTTTGCAGTAAAATGAGAGGGGCCGGAGGACGGGACGAGCTTCTGATAGCCTACTTCGGCCAGAGTCTGGGAGGATCCGCGTTGGAGTGGTACACTAGACAGGATCCCAGTAGATGGTTTACGTGGGATGATTTGGCTCAAGCTTTTATCGGCCAGTTCCAGTACAATCTTGAGATAATCCCCGGCCGCCTATCATTGTTAAAATTAGAGAAGAAGCCCGCTGAAAGCTTCGGGGAATTCGGTTTCCGTTGGAGGGAACAGGCAGCCAGGGTAGATCCACCGATGAGAGAGAGCGAGATGGTGGACTACTTCTTGCAGACATTAGAGCCCACCTACTTCGGACATCTGGTAACGTCCGTAGGCAAATCATTCACTGAGGTGATAAAAATGGGGGGTATGATCGAGGAGGGTTTGAAGGCCAACAAGATCATGAGTTACTCGGCACTGAAAGCCACCACTCAGGCTATCCAAAGTGGTACTGGAGGAGTACTGGGGAAAAAGAGGAGAGAGGAAGTTGCGGCCGTCGAGTCCGGGGCATGGTTCAGAAATAGAGGCCCCGCACCCCAATATAGCCCACCCCAACCTCACCACCAAAATTACTCCCACAACCCATATAGCCGCCCGCAACATTACTATCCCGCACCTTGATCCCCATTTTACTGTCCACCACGCACAGTCCTATTCTGCACCTCCCGTCCATGCACCGTGGCGTGCACCAAACCCGCAAAACAATCACCCACCCCCAAGAGCTTACAGAAACCCCTCGGGCGCGAGTTTCCGTCCGAACCAGGCATTCAGGGGCGACAGGGCGCCGAGGCCAAAGACTTTCACTCCCTTAGGAGAGTCTTACACTAGTATGTTCCACCGGTTAAAGCAGGTAGGGTTGCTGAATCCGGTTGAAGCTAAGCTGCCAAACCCTCTTCCGAAGAACCTGGACCATTCAGTGAATTGCGCCTACTGCTCGGGATGTCCGGGACATGATACGGAAAAGTGTTGGAGGCTGAAGACGGCCATCCAGGAGCTCATTGACACCCGCAGGATCGAGGTCCGGACTCCAACAGAGCCCAACATCAACCAAAACCCGCTTCCAACTCATCATGAGACCGATATGATCGAGTTGGTACGGGCGGAGGAAGGAAAGGAGAAAGCCTCTCGGACTGTAATGATGATTAAGTCTAGCGGGGCGGGAACGAGAAAAGGGCCAAGCTTTGATGAGTCGCCCGGTTGCAAGAAAGACATACCGGGAGAGTCGGAAGCGAGGAAAGGAAAGTGTGAACGAAGTGCGGTGAAGCCGGCCAAGATAGTTGTACCGGGGGGGCAATCAAGCCCGTCTTGACGGTAGCGAGGGCGTTCGAATGGATCCTTTCATCATCCGGCCGGCAACACAGTTGCCAGAGTAACTGATAGCCGGGCTGTCCCGTGGAATTATGCTCGGATTACAACGACCTACGGAGGAAAGGAGGTGAAAGAGGAAGTTTGTGAAGCCCGAGGGTTGACCCGCTCGGGGAGATGTTTTGCCCTGCGGAATTGAGGAAGACCACTCCGGCAGTATTGAAAAAGCCGGTCAACTGATGAAGAGGCGGAAGAATTCTTGAAAAAGATGAAGGCTGCATGACTACTCTGTCTTAGAGCAGTTGAAGAAGACTCCGGCGCAAATATCATTGCTATCCTTGCGGATACATTCTGAAGAACATCGGCAAGCATTGATGAAAGTCCTGAATGAGGCACATGTACCGGATAAAATCTCAGTGAGCCATTTGGAGAAGATCGCCAATCGGATCTTCGAAGCAAATCGGATCACCTTTACCGATGACGAGTTGCCTGAGGAAGGCACTGAGCATAACAGGGCTTTATATCTTACGGTGAAGTGTGAAGAGGCGGTGGTTACCAAAGTCCTTGTCGATAATGGGTCCAGTGCTAACATTTGTCCTCTCTCTACACTGGGCAAATTAAAAGTAGACATCGGCAGGGTACGCAAGAACAGCATATGTGTTCGAGGGTTTGATGGAGGAGGCAAGGCATCGGTTGGGGACATAGTGTTAATCTTGACGATTGGGCCGGTGGAGTTCACCATGGAATTCCAGGTGATGGACATGGTGGTGTCATATAACCTCCTGATAGGGCGACCATGGATCCATGCCGCAAGAGCAGTTCCATCCAGCCTACACCAACTCGTTAAGTTTGAGTGGGATCAACAGGAGATCGTCGTCCATGGAGAGAACGATCCACAATCAGGCACCGTCATTCCCTTTGTTGAAACAGAAGAAGATGTTGGGCCGTGGGTATATCAGGTCTGCGATGTGGTGTCCGCCCACCGAGTTCCGGAAGGGGAATGCATTCCCGGCGACAGAACAATTATTGCGGATGTCATGGTGGCGCATGAAATGTTGAGACATGGTTTCATACCCGGTAAAGGTCTAGGTGCATCTCAGCAAGGAATCATACAACCGGTATCAGTGGTCGAAAACTTGGGAACTTTCGGCTTGGGATTCCAGCCAACATCAGAGGACATCCGGCAAGCAAAGAGGAGTAAGCAGAAGACATGGGTGCTCCCAAAGCCTGTTCCACGCCTTTCCCAATCTTTTGTCAGGTCCGGAGCAAGAGGACATCCAGCGACAAAGATTCCCGGTCCTACGATCAGGCCAGACGAAGAGTTCTTCGGGAAGTTCGAGGACCTATTCACAGATGTATGTATGCTCGAGGACGGTGAAGGATCCGGTCATGCCGAGATACAATTTGTGGGACCAAAGGCAAAACTGAATAACTGGAAGGCTACTCCTCTCCCTGTCCGGAAGGAGTCTTGGTAGTTTGTCTTGGATTGTTTTTCTTTCGAAATTTTGTGTTGGGGGTTTTGTCCCCGGAGTAAAATCCAGTTGTTTTTAGTTCATTTTTGATTTAAGTTTGCAGTTTGTTTTCCCTTTGTACAATTCCCATTAATGAAATTTGGTTCCTTTGTTTCTAATTTTGTTTATTTTTTCTCCTTTTAACTTTTCTGAGCAGCTTTCTTTCAACTGATCTTAATGATATGGCGTGCTTAAAGATTAATCAACCCGATCTAGAAAGTCAATCTGGTTTGGAAATAATAACGCATGAAATAAGAGGTGACGAGAGTGAGTCGGAATACGGCGATGATAAAGCCGTAAAAGAAATCGGTGAAGAATTAAGTCACTTCGAGGAAAAGCCCAAACCTAATTTGAATGATACTGAGGCTGTTAATCTGGGGGATACGAATGATGTTAAAGAAACCAGAATAAGCATCCATATCGAACCCAACCCGAGAGAAGAATTGATCAAAACACTCGTGGAGTTTAAAGATATTTTTGCATGGTCGTACGACGACATGCCAGGACTCAGCACCGATCTAGTGGTGCACATATTACCTACTGACCCGGCATATCCTCCCGTCAAGCAAAAACTGCGAAAATTCAAGACGGAGATGAGTGTGAAGATCAAGGAGGAGGTAACCAAGCAATTGCAGGCGAAAGTCATTCGTGTCACTCGATACCCTGAATGGTTGGCTAACGTAGTACGGTGCCAAAGAAAGACGGAAAGATCAGGGTATGCGTGGATTATCGCAATCTCAACAAGGCGAGTCCTAAGGATAATTTCCCACTTCCCAATATCCATATCCTGATTGATAATTGCGCCGGACGCGAAATTGGATCCTTTGTGGACTGTTATGCGGGATATCATCAGATTTTGATGGATGAAGAGGACGCGGAAAAGACGGCTTTTATCACACCGTGGGGGACTTATTGCTACCGAGTGATGCCGTTTGGTTTGAAGAATGCGGGGGCAACATATATGAGGGCGATGACTACGGTATTCCATGACATGATACACAAGGAAATTGAGGTGTACGTGGATGATGTGATCATAAAATCTAGGCGTCAAGAAGACCATGTTGCCGACCTCGGGAAGTTCTTTCAAAGACTTCGAAGGTACGACATCAAGCTCAATCCGGCCAAATGTGCATTCGGAGTTCCATCAGGAAAGTTGCTAGGATTCATCGTCAGCCGACGGGGCATTGAGTTGGACCCCTCCAAAATCAAGTCCATTCGGGAGTTACCCCCGCCGAAGAATAAAACAGAGGTAATGAGTCTGTTGGGAAGGTTGAATTACATCAGTAGGTTTATTGTCCAGCTCACGGCAGCTTGTGAACCCATATTCCGTCTATTGAAAAAAGACGCGGCGATAGAATGGACGGCAGAATGTCAGGAAGCGTTTGACCGGATCAAAGGGTATCTGTCAAATCCACCCGTACTAGTGCCGCCTGAGCCAGGTAGACCCCTGATTCTTTATCCGACGGTCTTGGAGAATTCGTTTGGCTGCGTACTGGGGCAGCATGATCTTACTGGCAGGAAGGAAAGGGCCATTTACTACCTCAGTAAGAAGTTTACAGTCCACGAGGTCAAGTACACTCATCTAGAAAAGACATGTTGCGCCCTGACTTGGGTAGCCCAAAAGCTGAAACACTACTTGTCTTCTTACACCACTTACCTCATTTCGCGTTTGGATCCGTTGAAGTATATTTTCCAGAAACCCATGCCTACGGGGAGGTTAGCAAAATGGCAAATATTACTTACGGAATTCGACATCATATACGTGACAAGGACGGCTATGAAAGCTCAAGCCCTGGCCGATCACTTAGCTGAAAATCCTGTTGATGACGAATACGAACCCTTGAGGACGTATTTTCCAGACGAAGAGGTGTTGCAAATTGAGGGGTTAGAACTAACCAAGGATCCAGGGTGGAAGCTCTTCTTCGACGGAGCGGCGAACGCGAAAGGAGTCGGAGTAGGGGCTGTGCTCATATCTGAAACAGGACATCATTATCCCGTTACTGCCCAACTGCGTTTTCATTGTACCAATAATATGGCCGAGTACGAGGCATGTATCTTGGGGTTGCGATTAGCGGTGGACATGGATGTACAGGACGTCTTGGTCTTGGGGGACTCGGACCTTCTGGTACATCAGATTCAGGGAGAATGGGAAACCAGAGATTTAAAGCTTATCCCATATCGTCGGTGTTTGCATGATTTGACCAAACGCTTTCGATCGGTAGAGTTCAGGCACATCCCAAGGATGCATAATGAGGTTGCCGACGCTCTAGCTACTTTAGCGTCAATGCTACATCACCCGGACAAGGTTCGTGTCGATCCGCTACATATCCATGTCCGGAATCAACATGCTTATTGTAATGTGATAGAGGAAGAGGTGGATGGTGAGCCATGGTTTCATGATGTCAAGGAATACCTCGGGTTAGGAGTATACCCAGAGCAAGCAACTGGAGATCAAAAGCGAGCTATTCGGCGGTTGGCGAACGGATTTTTCCTTAGTGGAGGGGTGCTGTACAAAAGAACCCCAGGACTTGGGATTATTGAGATGTATAGATGCAAGTCAAGCCACAACAGTTATGACGGATATACACTCGGGAGTTTGCGGACCACACATGAGCGGATACGTATTGGCAAAGAAGATTCTTCGAGCGGGATATTATTGGCTCACTATGGAGCGGGATTGTATAAGTTTCGTGCGAAGATGCCATCGGTGTCAGATACACGGAGATTTGATTCATTCTCCGCCGACTGAATTGCATACAATGTCCGCACCATGGCCGTTTGTCGCATGGGGTATGGATGTTATTGGACCTATTGAGCCTGCGGCTTCCAACGGTCACAGGTTCATTCTGGTAACGATTGATTATTTTACCAAGTGGGTGGAGGCCAAAACATTCAAATCGGTGACCAAGAAGGCGGTAGTGGACTTCGTACACTCCCACATCATTTGTAGGTTTGGAATTCCAAAGATGATCATTACGGATAACGGTGCAAATCTTAACAGTGGATTGATGAAAGAGGTATGTCAACAGTTCAAGATTACACACCGAAATTCCCACACCGTATCGCCCAAAAGCAAACGGTGCGGTCGAGGCAGCAAACAAGAACATAAAGAAGATATTGAGGAAGATGATAGAAGGGTCTAGGCAGTGGCATGAAAAGTTACCATTTGCGCTGTTGGGTTATCGCACTACCGTCCGGACTTCGGTAGGTGCAACTCCTTACTTGTTGGTGTACGGGACTGAAGCAGTAATACCCGCAGAAGTTGAGATTCCATCCCTCCGAATTGTCGCTGAAGCTGAGATTGATGACGACGAGTGGGTTAAGACCCGATTAGAGCAATTGAGCTTGATCGATGAAAAGAGATTGACAGAAGTATGTCACGGCCAATTGTATCAAAAGAGAATGGCGAGACCATATAACAAGAAGGTACGTCCCAGGAGATTTGAAGTGGGACAGCATGTGCTGAAGAGAGTTTTACCCCATCAGGCCGAAGCGAAAGGCAAGTTCGCTCCAAATTGGCAGGGACCTTTTGTGGTGACTAGAGTATTATCCAACGGCGCTCTATGTCTGACTGATGTCGGAGGAAGATGCACCGATATGGCTATCAATTCTGATGCAGTTAAGAGATATTATGTGTAATTCTTTGATGCATTTGTCAACGTTTGGTTTCGTTTGTGTGTATTTGGCATTTTTCGGAGAATGAAATGGCAGAGGCAATT
>JASVEL010008736.1:0-200502 GCA_032618575.1 Nicotiana noctiflora | reverse complement strand
ATTCGCCATCAAAACAGTGCAGTTCAACCTCGCTCGAATTGGGACTCAAACTATGTGCCTCCGCCATCAAAATAGTACAGTTCGACCTCGCTCAAACTAGGACTCAGGCTAAGAGCCTTCCCCTTAAAAACAATGCATTTCGACCTTTCTCAAATAGGGACTCACGCTAAGTGCCTTCGACATAAAAATAGTGCAGTTCGACCTCATTTAAACTAGGACTCAAGCTAAGTGCCTTCACCATCAAAATAGTGCAATTTGACCTAGCTCGTTCTAGGACTTAAGCTAAGTGCCTTCACCATCAAAATAGTGTAGTTCGACCTCGCTCGAACCGGGACTCAAGCTAAGTGCCTCCGCCATCAAAATAATGTTGTTAGACCTAATTAAAACTAGGACACAGGCTAAGTGCCTTCTCCATCAAAATAGTGCATTTTGACCTCAGTCAAACAAGGACTCAAGCTAAGTGCCTTCGCCATCAAAATAGTGTTGTTTGACCTCGTTTGAACTAGGACTGAAGCTAAGTGTCTTTGCCATCAAAACAGTGTAGTTCGACCTCGCTTTAATCGTGACTTAGACTAAGTGCCTTCGCCATCAAAATAGTGTAGTTCTACCTCGCTCTAACAAGGAATCAGGCTAAGTGCCTTCACCATAAAAACAATGTAGTTCGACCTTTCTCAAACTGGGACTCAAGCTAAGTGCCTTGGTTATCAAATAGTGTAATTTGACCTCACTCAAACTAGGACTCTAGCAAAGTGCCTTTTCCATCAAAATAACGCAGTTCGAACTGCTCAAATCGGGACTCAGGCTAAGTGCCTTCACCATCAAAATAGTGCAGTTCGACCCCGTTCGAACTGGGACTCAGGCAAAGTGCCTTCACCATCAAAATAGTACATTTCGACCTCGCCCGAATCAGGACTCAGTCTAAGTGCCTTCGCCATCAAAATAGTGTAGTTCGATCTTGCTCGAACTGGGAATCAGGCTAAGTGCTTTCGCCATAAAAACACTGTAGTTCGACCTTGCTCGAATTGGGACTCAGGCTAAGTGCGTAAGCCATAAAAATAGTGTAGTTCGACCTTGCTCGAATCGGGACTCACGCTAAGTGCCTTAGCCATCAAATAGTGCAGTTCGACCTCGCTCGAACTAGGAATCAGTCAAAGTGACTTCACCAACAAAATAATGCAGTTCGTACTCGAATCGGGACTCAAGCTAAGTTCCTTCACAATCAAAACAGCATAGTTCGACCTCGCTCGAATAGGGATGCAGGCAAAGTTCCTTCGCCATCAAAACAGTGCAGTTCAACCTCGCGATAACTGGTACTCATGCTAAGTACCTTTACCATCAAAATAGTGCGGTTCAACCTCACTCGAACTAGGATTTAGGCTGAGTTCCTCCGCCATCAAAATTGTTCAATTCGACCCCGCTCGAACTGGGAGTCGGGCTAAGTGCCTTCACATCAAAATAGTGCAGTTTGACCTCGCTCGAACTGGGACTCAAACTAAGTGCCTTCACCATCAAAATAATGCAAATTCACCTCGATCGTACTGGAACTCAGGGTAAGTGCCTTCGCTATAATAATAGTTTAGTTCGATCTCGCTCAAACCGGGACTCATTCGAAGTGCCTTTGCCACCAAAATAGTGCAGTTCGACCTTGCTCGAACTGGTACTCAGGCTAAGTGCCTTCGCCATCAAAATCGTGTAGTTCGACCTAGCTCAAACTGGGACTCAGGCTAAGTGCCTTCGCCATCAAAATAGTGTTATTCGACCTCACTTGAACTGGGACTCATGGTAAGTGCATTAGCCATCAAAATAGCACAATTCGACCTCGCTCGAATCCGGAACTAATCTAAGTGCCATCACCATCAAAATAGTGTAATTCGACCTTACTTGAACTAGGACTTAGCCAAAGTGCATACGCCATCAAAATAGTGCAGTTTTACCATGCTTGAATAGGGACTCAAGCTAAGTGCCTTCTCCATCAGAATAGTGCTATTTGACCTCGCTCAAAATGGGGCTCTAGCTAAGTGCCTGTTCCATCAAAATAGTGCAGTTAGACCTCGATGGATATGGGACTCAGGCTAAGTGTCTTCGCCATCAAAATAGTGTAGTTCAACCTCGATTGAACTATGACTCAAGCAAAGTTCCTTCACAATAAAAATAGTGTAGTTTGACCTGGCTCAAACAGGGACTAGGGCTAAGTGCCTGCGCCATCAAAATAGTGACGTTCGACCTCGCTCAAACTATGACTCAGTCTTTGTGCCTTCTCAATCAAAATAGTGCAGTTTTACCTTACTCGAATAGGGAATCAAGCTAAGTACATTCGCCATCAAAACAGTGCAGTTCAACCTCGCTCGAACTGGGACTCAAACTATGTGCCTCCGCCATCAAAATAGTACAGTTCGACCTCGCTCAAACTAGGACTCAGGCTAAGAGCCTTCCCCTTAAAAACAATGCATTTCGACCTTTCTCAAATAGGGACTCACGTTAAGTGCCTTCGACATAAAAATAGTGCAGTTCGACCTCATTTTAACTAGGACTCAAGCTAAGTGCCTTCGCCATCAAAACAGTGTAGTTCAACCTCGCTCGAACCGTGACTCAGGCTAAGGGCCTTCTCCATCATAATAGTGTAGTTCAACCTCCCTAAAACTAGGACTCAGGCTAAGTTCCTTCGTCATCAAAATAGTGTAGTTTGATCTCTCTTGAACAAGGAATCAGGCTAAGTGCCTTAGCCATAAAAACATTTCAGTTCGACCTTGCTCGAACATGGACTCAAGCTAAGTTCCTCCACCATAAAAATAGTGCACTTCAACCTCGCTCGAACTAGTACTCATGCTAAGTTCATTCACCATAAAAATTGTATTTTTCGAACTCGCTCGAACCGGGACTCAGGCTAAGTGCGTAAATAATCAAAATAGTATAGTTCGACCTTGCTCAAATTGGGACTCACGCTAAGTGCCTTCGCCATGAAAATAGTGTAGTTCGACCTCACTTGAACTTGGAATCAGGCAATGTGACTTCGCCAACAAAACAGTGCAGTTCGACCTTGCTCGAATAGGGACTCAAGCTAAGTTCCTTCGCCATCAAAATAGTGCAGTTCAACCTTGCTCGAATTGGGATGCAGGAAAAGTGCCTTCGCCATCAAAATAGTGCAGTTCAACCTCGCTATAACTGATACTCAGGCTAAGTACCTTTACCATTAAAACAGTGCAGTTCAACTTTGCCTGAACTGGGACTCAGGCTAAGTACCTTCACCATCAAAATAGTGCATTTTGACCTCGCCCGAATTGGGACTCAGTCTAAGTGCCTTCGCCATCAAAATATTGTAGTTCGATCTCGCACGAACTAGGAATCAGGCTAAGTTCCTTCGCCATCAAAATGGTGTTGTTCGACCTTGCTTGAATAGCGACTGAGGCTAAGTTCCTTCGCCATCAAAACAGTGCAGTTTGACCTCACTTGAACTGGGACTAAGGCTAAGTACCTTTGCTAACAACATTGTGCAGTTCGACCTTGATCGAATTGGGACTCAGGCTAAGTGCCTTCGCCATCAAAATAGTGTAGTTCAACCTCACTCGAACTAGGAATCAGTCTAAGTGCCTTCACTAACAAAATAGTGCAGTTTGACCATGCTCGAACCGGGACTCAGGCTATGTGCCTTCGCTAACAAAATAGTGCAGTTCGACCTCACTTGAACTGGGACTCAGGCTAGGTACCTTCACCATCAAAATAGTGCAGTTCAACCTGCTTGAGCTGGGACTCAATCTAAGTGCCTATGCAATCAAAATTGTACATTTTGACCTCTCTCGAACTAGGACTCAGGTTAAGTGCCTTTGCCATCAAAAATATGGAGTTCGACCTCAGTCGAATCGAAACTCAATCTAAGTGCCTTTGCCATCAAAATAGTGCAATTCGAACTTGATCAAACTAGGACTCGGGCAAAGTTCCTTCGCCATCAAAACGGTGTTGTTCAATCTCGCTTGAATAGCGACTCAAGCTAAGTTCCTTCGCTGTCAAAACAACACTGTTCTTGGTTGAACCGGGACTCAGGCTAAGTGCCTTCACCATCAAAATAGTGCAATTTGACGTAGCTCAAACTAGGACTCAAGCTAAGTGCCTTCACCATCAAAATAGTGTATTTCGACCTGGATTAAAGTGTGACTCAGGCTAAGTGCCTACGCTATCAATATAGTGCATTTTGACCTCTCTTGAACTAGGACTTAGGTTAAGTGCATTCGCCATCAAAATAGTGCAGTTCTGTAACGACCCGACCACTCGTTTTGAGCTCCGGCGCGTCATACAGTAGATTGAGGCCATGAACAGCTTCATCTCAGGTATATTGACTTGTGTGTATGTTTAAAATTAAAATTCAGGAAGTTTGGAGTCAAATCTAAATGGAAATTCTCATTTTGAAAGCTTAAAGTTGAAGAAATGAACTACGATTAGAATTTTGAGTAAATGACCTCGGAATTGGGATCTAAAATTCCACCATGCTCGTATGATGATTTTGAACTTGGACTTATATCCAGATTTGGTTTTTGATAACCCGTGAGCATTTCGGCGTATATGGTGGAAGTTAGTATTTTAGAAGAATTTCATAAATTTGTGTTGGAAGGTATTTTAGAGTTATACATGTCCATTTGGGATTCCGAGTCTGGGAATAGATTCGTATGGTGATTCTGGAGTTGGGAACACGATCAAAAGTGAATTCGGATGTCCGGAGATCATTTTGAAGTCATTTGGCTAATTATAGGAATTTGAAGGTTTATGAGAAAATTCGACCGGAAGTGAAAATTTTGATATCGGGGTCGGAATGTGATTCCGAAAGTTCATGCAAGTCCGTAATGTCGATTGTGACTTGTGTGCAAACTTTGAGTCAATTCGGATCGATTTTGGTAGGAAATGGGACAATTAATCTCTTTAAGGAAAGCTTAAGTTGGAAAAGTCAACCCAATGTTGACTTATGAGTTAGAGGGATCATAACTGAATTATGATGATTCTGTTAGTTTCGGGGGATGATTTAAGACTTAGGAGCACAATCGGAAGTAATTTTGGAGGTCCAGTGAAGAAGTTAGCCTATTTTGGCGAAGTTGGAATTTTGACGGAATCCGATCGATAGGTGATATTTTGATCCAGGAGTCGGAATAATATTTTGACAGTTGTAGTAGCCACGTTAGGTGATTTTTGATGTCTCTGTAAATTTTCAGATCATTCGGACATCGTTTGGTCATGTTTTTGATCGAATGTGAATTTTGAAAGTTTAAGTTTAAGTTTGAATCAAATTCTAGGATTTTGGTGATTTTTGATGTTTAAGGTAGCATTTTTATGATCCGAGCTAGTTTGAATGAAGTATTAGGTTGAGTTTGTATTTTTGGTTGAGTTCCCCAAGGCCTCGGGGTGATTTCGGACGCCTAACGGGCATTTTTGGTTTTGGAAAAAGCTGCTGAGATGCAATAGATTTTCAGGTGCTAGTAGGCTACGTTGGCAGCCCATATCATGTAATCTATAAGGAATCACAAAAAGTGCAAAACACGAATGTTGTAGAATTTCGTGTATAGTTTCGAGAAAGCTAAAGAAATCATAATTTGGACATCTGTACTAGAAGTTATGATCGACGGGAAATGAATGCTGGAGCAATAGGATGTACAACTTGTATAGCACAGGTGCAAGGTACAACTCGACGAAGCAAGGGCATATTCTTTATTACACGAAATTGGTTTATTTCTTTCATTTATTTCATTTGGTTTGGATGATTTTGGAGAGTTTCAAGAGGGGATTTTCATCATCAATGTGAAGGTAAGTTATCCCCACCTATTTTGAGTTAAGTACATCAATTATGTATGGATTTGAGCATGAAAATTATAGAAAAATTTAGGATTTAGGCCTAGGGATTTGAAAATAAGATTTGGTGATTTGAGGGTTCAAATGAACTCCGATTTTGATGAACTTTATATGTACGGACTCGTGTCAAGACAAGGATTCTGAAAATATGGGTTTTATAATTTTTCGAGAAGCGTACCGAAAGTCGGATATTGACAACTTCGGGGGTTTTGGTGTAAATCGAGTTATTTCGATTAGGTTATGTCTATTTAGCCTATTTTGATGTATTCTTATTGAAGTTGATCAGATTTGGAATCCGAGGAGGTTGATTTGCGAAGCAAGTGCAAGGCGAGCTAGGAATTCTACAGATTTGAGGTGAGTGGTTGTAGTAAATGATATACTGAGGGTTTAAAACCTCGTACTTACACTATACATTGCTATGCTGAAACGAAACATGCATCGTGTTACAAACGTGGTGGTATTGTGACTGGGGATTTGGTCTTGGTCCTTCCCGACTGATAGTTTACTGTGTAATGACTGAGATTGAGCTTATATCTGTGTAATTGGGCTAGTAGCCGTGTTTGGGGTCTTGTGTCGATCTGTAGAGTATTAGGGAATCCTGTAGAGCTAAGTGACCCTTATATCATGCTGGACACATACAATCAGTCGTAATCATAGCTATATAGCATATCATGAGCCAGTACTAGATGTGTACTTTGAGAGAGACAACCTGGGGTGGGATTCCCCGTTCTAGCTGAGTGGGCCCGAGAGGCCAAGTCTATATTGACTGAGATGGGATCGAGGACCCACTGTGAGGTATTGATATACATACCGAATCGGGCTGCACGCCACTGCATTACACACATATATACATATATATTGGATCGGGCTGCACGCTGCAGCATTATATATATATTTGATCGGACTGCACGCCGCAACGCTATATATATTAGATCGGACTGCACGCCGCAGTAAGCGCCGTCGATGTTAAATGGATCGGGCTTCACGCTGCAGCGCTATATATATTAGATCGGACTACACGCGGCAGCGCTATATATATTGGATCGGGCTGCACGCTGCAGCGCTATATATATTGGATCGGGCTGCATGCTGCAACATTATATATATATATATATATACATACATACATACATACATACATATATATTTTGATCGGGCTGCACGCCGCAGCAGTAGGAGTGAGGACTAGGTCAGTGTGGAATCATTGTGAGTTGTGGACTAGAATTGGACTTATCACTGTAGAGATGACTTACCTGTGAGGTTACCCCTAGAACTGTTTAGTGATACTACATGTGTTCTTATTTTCAGTTGTTATTTATTATTATTACTCACTGAGTTGAAATATACTCACCCCACTCCCCTGTACTTTTTGTGCAGATCCAGGAGTTTAGGAGGGCAGTTAAGCTATCGCAGCTGCTTCATTACTGTTATTCCGAGGGACTTCGAGGTAGTTGCTAGCGTCCGCAGGACCTAATCTCTTCCTCTTTA
Organism: Nicotiana noctiflora; assembly: GCA_032618575.1. Classification (NCBI taxonomy): domain Eukaryota; kingdom Viridiplantae; phylum Streptophyta; class Magnoliopsida; order Solanales; family Solanaceae; genus Nicotiana; species Nicotiana noctiflora. Next base: position 193,185 of record JASVEL010008736.1, on the reverse strand, counting down.
TCATTTTGTCGCTTTTATTCTGCCTAGACTTGATTGTGTAGGATATTTCCATCTATAGAGGCTTAGACTTGTGACACCACGATTGTTGGGCTGTATTTTGTATGTTTCTGTTTCCACGCTTATTTTTTCAATATGAAAACATGCTATTAATGTTAATTGATCAGTATTAATTAATAACTAGCTAGTAAATTGGATAACATGGTCGGGCTTGCCTAGTAATGTGTTGGGCACCATCACGACCGGGGTTTGGGTCGTGACAAGTTGGTATCAGAGCCTAGGTTACTAGGCCTCATGAGTCTTGAGCCAGTTAGTAGTTTCTCGCGGATCGGTACAGAGACGTTTGTATTTATCCTCGGGAGGCTGCAAACCTTTTAGGAAACACTTCACATTCTTGGAATTCTTATCGTGCGTACTTGATTCAGCTTGAGATGTAATTCTTGAAATTCCTTCCACATGTTTGTAAGCGTACTCGAGTGTTTAGTGATAAATTTGCCTTGATGGCTTGTGATTCCCCGATCGACGGTCAAGATATCACCTCCGTGAGTTCATGTTGGGCCAGTCGGGAGGACTTGAGGTTGGATCTTTGTCTATGGCTTGAGCACCGAGGTTCTGATTTTATAAGCTAGAGTTATAAACTTATATGTTCAGTATTTTCCCTAATTGTGGGAATGTCCGCTAGATAGCCATGTGATGTGTATCATGGTGGAATGTGTGCTGAAATACTAAATTGAGGCGAAGCAGGTGGGTTATCTCTTGCGGAGTTCCCTTAGGTGAGCTGATTCTTATGTGTAATTGAAAGGTATTTGATATGTATTATGATTCGATCAAGTGCCATGTATGTCAGTGTATCAATTTTGATAATATAATTCGTGCAGTATTGAGATTTAGGTTGTTGATATACCTTGTAATGTCTTGTCGAGTTGTGGACATGTTGTTAGGATGGTTTGGTGATTCTCTGGCAGGTGGATAGGCTCAAATTACAAAGGAAACTCTGTCGAAATTTTGGAAAATTTGGGACTTAGAAAAACATTTCTGCCACCTAAAGAGTAGGCTTAAATGTTGTGTGTGAATAAATACAAGAATTGCACAAAAGTTAAGATTTCTGATGATTCGAGTCTCTACCAAAGCTTATATATGACTTGAGTTTAATCTCACTATAACAGTGTGTCATCATTTGAGTAAGAATACCATGAGTGGTTAAAAGTGCCTTGATATATGGCTTCGAGTCAAGTTGGGGAGGTTGTTATTGATTAACTGATTGCACCTTTGTGTGTCATGTTGGTTCTGTCTCAAAGTATGTTGGCAAATCAGTTCTGGTTGCGAAAATTGAGCCGAGAATGGCGAGGGTGAAGGAAAATTTTATTAAAGGTTGTATGCTGCGTCGTAGATGTGAAGGAATATTAGAATGTTTTGAGTTACTGTTGATAAAGAATGCTCTCTGCATAGAAAAAAATGGGTATTTGTATCCGTATGAAATCATGTTTGTGGTGTCAGAGTACTGATAAGGCACAAGTGGTTCTGTTCATTTAAGGCATGTGATTTACAACTGAATAAGGGTTAATGACTCTCGCGAGAATTGTATTACTGTGTTCAAGGTTTGCATATGACAATCTTGTGTCCTAAGTATGTGTACGTGGCTAGGGACTGTGTTTTCATTAGAAGAGATCTAGACTTGTGCTATTTTATGTCATTATGGGATTCTATGTATCCGTATTTGGAAGTTAATGGTAAAGAATTCAGATTCGCAGGAAGTTCTTCAAGTAATGTGTTCTGGAATGTGGTATTTCTGGGAGACATTTGATAGGGTATTCGGTGGCCTATGGGTCTTAGACAGGTTGGTCTTATGTGCGAGTCTCATGTGGTAAACCTGAATTGAGGTATTGTAGTGCTATACTAAAGGCTAATATTAAATTAAAGATTAATCAAAAAGGATGTTGGGTAAATGGAACAGCTTGATAATGAATAGAAATGGTATGATAAGGATACGATTAATTCCTGGTATGTGCTCTAAGTAATGAGTCTTGCAGGTATTGTGCAACAAAGCTCTTATGTGTTGGCAGTTTGCTTAGCAAGGTATATGGTCAAAAGGGACTAGGTAATGTAAACTGATAATATCTAGTGGTGTGGTGGTATTCTCTTGTTGGATCGACTGTGATGATTGAGTTGTTGATGGCATAGTAAAAAAAATTGTGAATAGCTTTCGTGGTATGAATGGATGCTTGATGTGTGTTATATATTCGTAGAGTGGAGTGTGGAATCAGACATAGTGATTCATGTTTTATATACGTGTTGGAGACCAGAAGTTCTCGTAATCCGCTTATGCAGTGGTTGTATATTGTGTGTATCGGCACCGTTTAGCGGTTACTGGAAATTGGAAACCCTAGTGGCTCTCTCTCTCTCTGCTTGATATGATTAATTTGGGTTATGATATTTGATCGTAGACTGGTTGTCATAAGTCAGGTTGCCTAGACTAATGTGATACGGACCATGTCGGAAAGTGCCATAGGTTGTTTGGCAAGATGCATTGGATTATGTTCTAACAGGGTATTTTTGTATCATAAAGACTAACTCATGACTGGTGAGTATTGCTTGTTAATGGGTCCATGGCGGATGTCAGTGCAGAGGTGTTTCACGTGGAATCAGTGTTTGGATGGGATCACACGTGTAACAAAGAAATATGGAAACATGACCTTGCGGGTCAAAAATTGTGTGTTCTATTCTATGATGTGAGACAGATCCGTAGCCTTGTGTTGTGATGGTACTGGAAAGCTTGAGGTATAACTCTTTCATTTGAGTCATTTTCATGAATTTTGTATGTTCGGACTGTTGCTTATTGGTGCGCGTATTGCATGAGCTGAGGCTTAGACCTGTATTGAGGTGTCATATCACCAGAGTGGTGTGTTAGATTTGAGGTGGTCATTGGGGTCATTGGTGGATACGAACATAATTGATTTCGGCTTGTTAGAAGGATAATATCGAGGATCGGCTTGGAAATCTATTATGGCATTAGTCAAAAGGGAAGCGGCTTCATAAATGGTTGATCTGAGGAATTGTTACAATTTAGCGCGTGTTTTATTTATCGTTGGCAGTATATGAAAGTGTTGGAATAAGACTTCAACTAATTAAATGTTTCCATAGGTATTTGAGTATTGTAGGCAACTGCGGTAAATAAAGAAAGTTATTGTTGTCATATGAGTAAAGTGATGCAAAGTGTGAATTCAACAATGTTATGCTTTAATGTTTGGGTACAACGTGTGGAGATTGATACGGTGGTCGAATGATGGAAACAGACTTGGCGGGAAATTCAGGATGTTGGAATTTGGCCTAATGGCTTATTCGCTTGAATAAAGAATTATATCTACATAATTATATAGATAATGTGCTCAACTAAGTAGTGGTAGCACGGTAAGGTGCATGATGTGTTAAACAAGTTATTTGTGACTACATCATTGTAGTACTCAGCACGTTCGAGGACGAACGTATGTTTAAGTGGGGGAGATTGTAATGACCCGACCGGTTGTTTTGAGCTCCGGCGCGTCATTCAGCAGATTGAGGCCATGAACAACTTCATCTCAGGTATATAGACTTGTGTGTATGGTCAGAATTATAATTCAGGAAGTTTGAAGTCAAATCTAAATGGAAATTCTCATTTTGAAAGCTTAAAGTTGAAGAAATGAACTAGGATTAGAATTTTGATTAAATGACCTCAGAATTGGGATCTGAAAGTTCCAGCATGCTCATATGATGATTTTGAACTTGGGCGTATGTACGGATTTGGTTTTTGATAACCCGTGAGCATTTCGGCGTATATGGTGGAAGTTAGTATTTTAGAAGAATTTCATAAATTTGTGTTGGGAGGTATTTTAGAGTTATAGATGTCCATTTGGGATTTCGAGTCTGGGAATACATCCGTATGGTGATTCTAGAGTTGGGAACGCGATCGAAAGTTAATTCGGATGTACGGAGGTCATTTTGAAGTCATTTGGCTAAATATAGGAATTTGAAGGTTTGTGAGAAAATTCGACCGGAAGTGAAAATTTTGATATCGGGGTCAGAATGCGATTCCGAAAGTTTGTGCAAGTCCGTAATATCGAATGTGACTTGTGTGCAAACTTTGAGTCAATTCGGATCGATTTTGGTAGGAAATGGGACAATTAATCTCTTTAAGGAAAGCTTAAGTTGGAAAAGTCAACCCAACATTGACTTATGAGTTAAAGGGCTCGGAACTGAATTTCGATGATTCGGTTAGTTTTGGGGGATGATTTAAGACTTAGGAGCGCAATCAGAAGTAAATTTGGAGGTCCGGTGAAGAAGTTGGCCTATTTTGGCGAAGTTGGAATTTTGGCGTAATCCGATCGATTGGTGATATTTTGATCCGGGAGTCGTAATGGAATTCTGACAGTTGTAGTAGCCTCGTTAGGTGACTTTGCATATGTCAGCAAATTTTCAGGTCATTCGGACATCGTTTGGTCGGGTTTTTGATCGAATGTGAATTTTGAAAGTTTAAGTTTAAGTTTGAATCAAATTCTAGGATTTTGGTGATTTTTGATGTTTAAGGTAGCGTTTTTATGATCCGAGCAAGTTTGAATGAAGTATTAGGTTGAGTTTGTATTTTTGGTTGAGGTCTCGAGGGCCTCGGGGTGATTTCGGATGCCGAACGGGCATTTTTGGTTTTGGAAAAAGCTGCTGAAATGCAGCAGATTTTCAGGTGCTAGTCGGCTACTTTAGGAGCTCATATCATGTAATCTATAAGGAATCACAAAAAGTACAAAACATGAAGGTTGTAGACATTCGTGTCTAGTTTTGAGAAAGCTAAAGAATTCATAATTTGGACATCCGTACTAGAAGTTATGACCGACAAAAAATGACTGCTGGAGCAATAGGATGTACAACTTGTATAGCACAGGTGCAAGGTACAACTCGACGAAGCACGGGCAGATTCTTTATTACACGAAATTGGTTTATTTCTTTCATTTGTTTCATTTGGTTCGGATGATTTTGGAGAGTTTCAAGAGGGTATCTTCATCATCAATGTGAAGGCAAGTTATCCCCACCTATTTTGAGTTAAGTACATCAATTATGTATGGATTTGAGCATGAAAATTATAGAAAAATTGAGGTTTTAGGCCTAGGGATTTGAAAATAAGATTTGGTGATTTGAGGGGTCAAATGAACTCCGATTTTTATGAACTTTATATGTTCCGACTCGTGGTGAGACAAGGATTCTGAAAATATGAGGTTCATAATTTTTCGAGAAGTGCACCGAAAGTCAGATTTTGACAAGATCGTGGGTTTTGGTGTAAATCGAGTTATTTCGATTAGGTTATGTCTATTTAGCTTATTTGGATGTATTCTTATTGATGTTGATCAGATTTGGCATCCGAGGAGGTTGATTTGCGAAGCAAGCGCAAGGCGAGCTATGATTTCTAACGATTCGAGGTGAGTGGTGGTAGTAAATGATATGCTGAGGGGTTGAAACCCCGTATTTACACTATACAGTGCTATGCTGAGATGAAACATGCAGCGTGTGACGAGCATGGTGGTATTGTGACTGGGGATTTGGACTTCGTCCTTCCCGACTGATAGTTTACTGTGTATAATGACTGAGATTGAGCTTATATCTGTGTAATTGGCCTAGTAGTCGTGTTAGGGGCCTTGTGCCGATCTGTAGAGCTAAGTGACCCTTATATCATGCTGGACACATACACTCGGTTGTAATCATAGCTGTATAGCATATCATGAGCCAGTACTAGATGTGTACTTTGAGAGAGACTACCTGGGGTGGGATTCCCTGTTCTAGCTGAGTGGGCCCGAAAGGCCAAGTCTATATTGACTGAGATGGGGTCGAGGACCCGCTGTGAGGTATTGATATACATACCGGATCGGGCTGCACGCCACATCATTATACATATATATACATATATATTGGATCGGGCTGCACGCCGCATCATTATATATATATATTGGATATGGCTGCATGCCGCAGCGCTATATATATTGGATCGGACTGCACGCCGCAGTAATATACATGTGGATTGGACTACACGCCGCAATATTATTGCACTTGGGCTGTAGGAGCCCCTCCAGAGTCTATACACAACCCCAGTGAGTGCTGTCGATGTTAAATGGATCGGGTTGCACGCCACAACATTATATATATATATATAGGGCTGCATGCCGCAGCAGTATGTGTGAGGACGAGGTCTGTGTGGGATCATTGTGAGACAGTTGTGGACTGGAATTGGACTTATCACTATAAAGATGACTTACCATTGAGGTTACCTTTAGAACTGTTTAGTTATAGTACAGGTGTTCTTATTTTCAGTTGTTATTTATTATTATTACTCACTGAGTTGAAATATACTCACCCCACTCCCCTGCACTTTCTGTGCAGATCCAGGTGTTCAGGAGGGCAGTTGAGCTATCGCAGCTTCTTCATTACTCTTATTTTGAGGAGACTTCTAGGTAGTTTCCAGCGTCTGCAGGACCTGATATCTTCCTCTATATCATTTTGTCGCTTTTATTCTGCCTATACTTGATTTTATAGGATATTTCCATCTGTGGAGGCTCAGACTTGTGACACCGCGATTGTTGGGCTGTATTTTGTATGTTTCTGTTTCCACGCTTATTGTTTTGATATGAAAACAAGCTATTAATGTTAATTGATCAGTATTAATTAATAACTGGCAGGTAAATTGGATAACATGGTCGGTCTTGCCTAGCGATGTGTTGGTCGCCATCACGATCGGGGTTTGGGTCGTGACAAGTTCGACATTGCTTGAATTAGGACTCAAGCTAAAATCCTCCTCCATAAAATTGTGCAGTTCGACTTTGCTGGAACTGGGAATCAAGCTAAGTGCCTTCACCATCAAAACAGTGCAGTTCAAACTCTCTCAAACTAGGACTCAGGCTATGTGCCTTCGCCATAAAAATTGTGCAGTTCAACCTTGCTTGAACTGGGGCTCAGTGTAAGTGCCTTCGCATAAAAAAAATTGCAGTTCAACCTCGCTCGAACTAGGACTCATGCTAAGTGCCTTCGCCATCCAAACAATGCAATTTTACCTTGCTCGATCTGGGACTAAAGTTAAGTGCCTTGGCCATCCAAATACTGCAGTTTGACCTTGCTCAAACTGGGGCTCTAGATAAGTGCGTTCGCTATCAAAATAATGTAGTTCGACCTCGCTAGTAATGGGTCTTAGGCTAAGTGCCTCCGCCATCAAAATAGTGCATTTCGACCTCGCTCGAACTGGGACTCAAGCTAAGTGCCTTTGCTATAAAAATAGTATTGTCTGACCTCGCGTGAACTGGGACTCAAGATAACTGTCTTCACCATCAAAATAGTGCAGTTCGATCTCGGTCGCACTGGGACTCAGGCTAAGTGCCTTCGCAATAAAAACAGTGTAGTTTGACCTTGCTCGAACCGGGACTCAGACTAAGTTCCTTCGAAATCAAAATAGGGTTGTTTGACATTGCTCAAATTGGGACTCAGACTATGTACCTTCGCCATCAAAATAGTGCAGCTCGACCTAGCTCGAACTGGTACTCAAGCTAAGTCTCTTCGCCATCAAAATAGATTAGTTCGACCTCTCTCCAACCGGGACTCAGGCCATATGCCTTCACCATCAAAGTAATGCAGTTCGACCTTTCTTGATTTGGGACTCAAGCAAAGTTCCTTCGCTATCAAAATAATGCAGTTCGACCTTGCTCGAACTGGGGCTCAAGCTAAGTGACTTCTCCATCAAAACATAGTTCGACCTCGCTCGAACTAGGAATCAAGCTAAGTTCATTCGCCGTCAAAATAGGGTAGTTCAAACTTGCTCAAAACGTGACTCAAGCTAACAGCCTTCGCCATCAAAATAGTGCAGTTCGAGGTTGCTCGAACCGGGACTCACGCTAAGTGCCTTCGACATCAAAAGTGCAGTTCAACCTCGCTCGAACTGGGACTCAGGATAAGTGCCTTCGTTATCAAAATAGTGTAGTTCGACCTCGCTCGAACTTAGACTCATGCTAAGTGCCTTCTCCATCAAAATAGTGCAGTTCAACATCACTCAAATTGGGACTCAGGCTAAGTGCCTTGACTATCAAAATACTACAGTTCGACCTCGCTCGAACTGGGACTCATGCTAAGTGCCTTAGCCGTCAAAATAGTGTAGTTCGACCTTGCTCGAATTGGGACTTACACTAAGTGCCTTCGCTATCAATATAGTGCAAGTAAACCTCCCTCGTACTGGGACTCAGGCTAAGTGCCTTCTCTATAAAATTAATGCAGTTCGACCTCACTTAAATCGGGACACAGGCTAAGTGCCTCACCATAAAATAGTGCAGTTCAACCTCGCTAAAACTGGGAGTCACACTATGTGTCTTCGCCACCAAAACAATACATTTCAACCTCACTTGAAAAGGGACTCTAGCTAAGTGCCTTCCCATCAAAATAGTACAGTTTTACCTCGCTCGAACTAGGACTCAGGCTAATTGCCTTTGCCATCAAAATAGTGCAGTTCGACCTCTATCGAATTGGGACTCAGCTTAAGTCCTATGGAATCGATATAATTCATTTGACCTCTATCAAACTGGGACTCAGGCTACGTGCCTTCGCCATCAAAGAAGTGCACTTCAACCTTGCTCGAACAGGGACTCACGCTAAGTGCCTTTGCCATCAAAATAATGAAATTTGACCTTGCTCGATCCGGGACTCAAGTTAAGTGCCTTCGCTATCTAAATAGTATCGTTTGACCTCGCTCGAACTAGGGCTCTAGCTAAGTGCATTCTCCATCAAAATAGTGCATTTCGACCTCCCCGTTAATAGGTCTCAGGCTAAGTGCCTACGCCGTCAAAATAGTGCAGTTCGACCTCGCTTGAACTGGGACTCAGGCTAAGTGCCTTCGCTATAAAAATTGTGCAGTTTCACCTCGCTCAAACCGGGACTCAAGCTATGTGCCTTCACTATCAAAATAGTGTCGTTCGATCTCGCTCGAGCTAGGATTCAGGCTATGTGCCTTCGCCATAAAAATAGTGCAGCTCGACCTCGCTTGAACCGGGACTCAGTCTAAGTGCCTTCGCCATCAAAATAGTGTAGTTCAACATTGCTCAAACTGCAACCCCAGCTAAGTACCTTTGCCATCAAAATAGTTCAATTCGACCTAGCTCGAATCGAAACTCAGGCTAACTCCCTTCACCATCAAAACAGTGCAGTTCAATCTTTCTTGAACTATGACTCAAGCTGAGTGCCTGCGCCATAAAAATAGAGTAGTTCGACCTCTCTCTAATCGGGACTCAGGCTGTGTGCCTTCACCATCAAAATAATGTAGTTCGACCTTGCTTGATTTGGGACTCAAGTTCCTTCGCTATCAAAATAGTGCAGTTCGACCTCGCTCGAACTGGGACTCAGGCTAAGTGACTTCTCCATCAAAATAGGGCAGTTTGACCTCGCTCGAACTAGGACTCAAGCTAAGTTCATTCACCATCAAAGTAGTGTAGTTATAACTTGCTCGAACCGTGACTCAAGCTAAGTGCCTTCACCATCAAAATAGTGCAGTTCGAGGTTTCTCAAATCGGGACTCACGCTAAGTGCCTTCGCCATAAAAAAGTGCAGTTTGATCTCGATCAAAATAGGAATCAAGCAGAGTGCCTTCGACAACAAAATGGTGCAATTCAACCTTGCTCGAACAAGGACTCAAGCTAAGTTCCTTCTCCACCAAAACAGTGCAGTTAGCCCTTGGTCAATCTGGGACTCAGGCTAAGCGCCTTAGCCATCAAATACAGTACCGTTCAACCTCGCTCAAACAAGGTACATTTACCATAAAAACCGTGCAGTTCAGCCTCACTCAAACTGGGACTCAGGCTAAGTGCCTTCACCATCAAAGTATTGCAGTTCGACCACGCTCGAACTGGGACTCGGGCTAAGTGCCTTCACTATCAAAATAGTGTAGTTCGACCTCGCTCGAACTTGGACTCTGGCTAAGTGCCTTCGTCATAAAAAAAATGCAGCTCAACATCGCTGAAATTGGGATTCAGGATAAGTACCTTCACCATTTAAATAGTGCAGTTCAACCTCAGTCGAACTGGGACTTAGGCTAAGTGCCTTCACTATAGAAATAGTATAGTTCGACCTCGCTCGCACTAGGACTCAGGCTAAGTGCCTTTGCCATCAAAATAGTGAAGTTCGACCTCCCTTGAACTGCGACTCAGACTAAGTGCCTTCACTATCAAAATAGTGCAAGTAGACCTCGCTCGTACTGGGACTCAGGCTAAGTGCCTTTGCTATAAAAATAGTGTAGTTTGACCTCACTCAAATCGGGACTCAGGCTAAGTGCCTCACCATAAAAACACTGCAGTTCGACCTCGCTCAAACTTGGAGTCAGACTATGTGTCTTCGCCACCAAAATAGTGCATTTCAACCTCACTTGAAAAGGGACTCAAGCGAAGTGGCTTGGCCATCAAAATAGTGCAGTTCGACCTCGCTCGAACAGGGACTCAGGCTAAGAGCCTTGGACTTCACAATAGTGCAGTTCAACCTCCCTCAAACTGGGACACAGGCTAAGTGCCTACTCGATCAATATTGTTCATTCCGAAGTCTCTCAAACTGGGACTCAGGCTAAGTTCCTTCTCCAGAAAAAAAGTGCAGTTCAACCTCGCTCGAAGTGGGACTCAGAATAAGTGCCTTTGCTATCAAAACAATGGAATTTGACCTTGTTCGATCTGAGACTCAAGTTAAGTTCCTTCGCCATCAAAATAGTGCAGTTTTACCTCACTTGAACTGGGGCTCTAGCTAAGCGCTTTCTCCATCAAAATAGTGCAGTTCGACCTCACTGTTAATGGGTCTCCGGCTAAGTGCCTACGCCATCAAAATAGTGCAGTTTGACCTCGCTCGAACTGGGACTCAGGCTAAGTGCCTTCGCTATAAAAATTGTGCAGTATGACCTCGCTCAAACCGGCACTCAAGCTAAGTGCCTTCACCACCAAAATAGTGCAGTTCGATCTCGCTCAAACTAGGACTCAGGCTAAGTGCCTTTTCTATAAAAATAATGCAGTTACACCTTGCTCGAACCGGGACGCAGTCTAAGTGCCTTCGCATCAAAATAATGCTGTTCGACATTACTCAATATGGGACTCAAGCTAAGTACCTTCGCCATCAAAATAGTGCGGTTCGACCCAGCTTGTACCAGGACTCTAGCAAAGTCCCTTCGCCATCAAAACAGTGCAGTTTGACCTCGCTTGAACTATGACTGAAGTAAAGTGCCTTAGCCAAAAAAATAGAGGAGTTCAACCTCTCTCTAACCGAGACTCAGGATATGTGCCTTCACTATCAAAATAATGCAGTTCGACCTTGCTTGATTTGGGACTGAAGATAAATGCTTTCGCTATCAGAATAGTGCAGTTCGGCCTCGCTCAAACTAGGACTTAGGCTAAGTGACTTCTCCATCAAAAGAGTGCAGTTCGACCTTCGTCGAACTAGGACTCAAGCTAAGTTCATTTGAAATCAAAACAGTGTAGTTCGAACTTGCTCGAGCCGTGACTCGGGCTAAGTGCCTTCGCCATCAAAATAGTGAAGTTCGAGGTTGCTCAAACCGGGACTCATGCTAAGTGCCTTCGCCGTCAAAATAGTGCAGTTTGGCCTCGCTTGAACTGGGGCTCTAAGCGCTTTCTCCATCAAAATAGTGCAGTTCGACCTCACTGTTAATGGGTCTCCGGCTAAGTGCCTACGCCATCAAAATAGTGCAGTTCGACCTCGCTCGAACTGGAACTCAGTCTAAGTGCCTTCGCTATAAAAATTGTGCAGTATGACCTCGCTCGTACCGGCACTCAAGCTAAGTGCCTTCACCAACAAAATAGTGCAGTTCGATCTCGCTCAAACTGGGACTCAGGCTAAGTGCCTTTTTTATAAAAATAATGCAGTTAGACCTTGCTCGAACCGGGACGCAGTCTAAGTGCCTTCGCATCAAAATAATGCAGTTCGACATTGCTCAAACTGGGACTCAAGCTAAGTACCTTCGCCATCAAAATAGTGCAGTTCGACCCAGCTCGAACCGGGACTCTAGAAAAGTCCCTTCGCCATCAAAACAATGCAGTTTGACCTCGCTTGAACTATGACTGAAGGAAAGTGCCTTAGCCAAAAAAATAGAGGAGTTCAACCTCTCTCTAACCGAGACTCAGGATATATGCCTTCACCATCAAAATAATGCAGTTCGACCTTGCTTGATTTGGGAGTGAAGATAAATGCTTTCGCTATCAGAATAGTGCAGTTCGACCTCGCTCAAACTAGGACTTAGGCTAAGTGACTTCTCCATCAAAAGAGTGCAGTTCGACCTTGCTTGAACTAGGACTCAAGCTAAGTTCATTCGAAATCAAAACAGTGTAGTTCGAACTTGCTCGAGCCGTGACTCGGGCTAAGTGCCTTCGCCATCAAAATAGTGAAGTTCGAGGTTGCTCAAACCGGGACTCATGCTAAGTGCCTTCGCCGTCAAAATAGTGCAGTTTGGCCTTGCACGAACTAGTAATCAGGCAGAGTGCCTCTGCCAACAAAATGGTGTAGTTCAACCTTGCTTGAACCGGGACTCAGGCTAGGTTCCTTCGCCATCAAAACAGTGCAGTTCGACCTCGCTCGAATTGGGACTCAGGATAATAGCCTTCGCCATCATAACCATGCAATTCAACCTCGCTCAAACAGGGACTCGGACTAAGTACTTTCACCATCAAAACAGTGTATTTCAGCCTCGCTTGAACTAGGACTCAGGCTAAGTGCCTACGCTATTAAAATAGTGCAGTTTGACCTCGCTCGAACTGGGACTCGGGCTAAGTGCCTTCGCTATCAAAATAGTGTAGTTTTACCTCGCTCGAACTTGCACTCAGGCTAAGTGCCTTAGCCATCAAAATAGTGCAGTTCAACCTCGCTCGAATTGAGACTCAGGCTAAGTACCTTCACCATTTAAACAGTGCAGTTCAACCTCGCTCGAACTGGGACTCAGGCTAAGTTCCTTCTCTAGCTAAATAGTACAGTTCGACCTCGCTCGAATTGTTACTCAAACTAAGTGCCTTCGCCATCAAAATAGTGTAGTTCGACCTGGATCGAACTGGGACTCAGACTATGTGCCTTTTCCATCAAAATAGTACAAGTAGACCTCGCTCGTACTGGGACTCAGGTGTAAGGCCCCGTAAAATTTTTGTGCATAAAACCTAGTAGCTATAGTGTCATGGTCCGAATAATGTGTTAGGAATGCGTAGAATTCTTCGCGACGAGCTTGCTCGCCGCGGTTCGGACCCTTGGTAGTGATTTAAGTTTCAAAAATGTAGAGAATCAATTTTTCCGGAAAAATGTCAATTTTGCGGTCAAGAATGCGACCGCAGATCTGCTATGCGGACCGCATTCTTGCTGCAGAGCTTACGCGAAGGTTTCCCAAAATCATGTTGAAAATGCGGTCGATATGCGATCACATAATGAATCTGCGGTGCACTTTGCGACCGCAGATCAAGAATGCGGACCGCATTTTGGTCGCATTCCGTAACAGAACTTATGTAAATTTGGGGCAATTCCGCGGTCACTATGCGGACCGCATGTTGGTTCTGCGATCGCAGATGCGACCGCAGAATTTACCCGGCCCAGAAATTTTATAAAATTTGACTCGATCTCTTCTTTAATATAATGCCTTTCCCCTTCATTTTATCATATCATCTTACCAAAATTAGAGAGAGAAGAGAGGGGTTTTAGAGAGAGAAGTCTTCCATCTTCAAATATTGTTCCAACCACAGTTCAAAGGATCCAAGTGCAAGGATTCAACTTCCCCAAATCATTTCAAGGTAAAAACCCTAGCTATTTTCTCTAATTTTCAGTTTTAAATTGGGTAAAGAGAGGTGTGCATATAATAGCTTTTGAAAATGGAATTTCACACTCATGCATGATTATTGAACTTGATTTCTAGTAAAAAGAAGTGAGTAGAAGTAAGAGTCTTCAAGAACAAGGTCGGCAAAGGTAGGATAGCTTGGGTAAGCATAAAGTAGGAAGTTAAAGGAAGAAAACTCGATACCAGGTATGTATGGCAAATTTTGATTCTTGTGAAATCGCCTATATGTGTGAAATTTGTTTGGATTGTGTTAAATTGGCAAATTGTGTGAAATTCTTGAAGTTGTTGTTGAACTATGAGTGATGTAATATGAGATATGAGCCGAAAGACAAATGAGAGTTGAATTTGGTAAAAGAATTGTGAATAATGGCTATAATGGCATATATGGTACCTTGTGGAAAATAAACGAAACACTTGAGGTGTGGTAAGTTATTGAAAATAAAAGTATGAACATTCTCGGTTTTGGAACACTTGTAACTTGGTTGTGATATTGGCTTGAGAAGTAATTGAGAACATGAACCAATGTGTAAATTGCTTATTTGAACTTGTTGTAATTGTGTGTAGTGTCTTATCTGCTAATTGTGATTGTTGTGTTTGAAAACTGTACGGTGGGATATGGTTGCGCGCCGCAACATGAGGAAATAAGGTGTGGGTTGGGGCGATAAGGGTGGCCGAGGTAATAAGGGTGGACGAGGTAATAAGGATGGAAAGCGATCGAAATCGCAAATGAAATTGAAACAAAATTATTGATATGAAATTGTGAAAGGAGACAGCAGGAGAGTTTGCAACCTGGGGGGGGCACTGATTGCCCCTATGTTTGACTACTTGCAATTTATGTGGTTGATTGGTTGTTGTTCTATTTGTTGACCTTAAACGTGCTTGTGTTAAGGCTTATCTGAAATGAGTAAAACGTGGGAAACATGGAGAGTTAGCTTAATTGATTTCTTGATGTAATCTATTGTCTGTCTTGTTATCATGATCCGTGTTTAACGGCTTGAGTTTACTTGGGACAAAGTTTGTCCATACATACCAGTACAATTCAAGTGTACTGACGTCCCTTTTGCCGGGGACGCTACATTCGTGTTATGATTGTAGGTGGATCAGTAGCAGGCACTTCAGCTCATCGGCAGTAGTATCCTTCTCCTTCCACCGCCCGTTTTGGTGAGCCCCTTTCTTCCTTGGGGCCCTGTGTGGTTCATGCCACTTTTGTTTAGATTTCATTTTAGTTTTTGCAAGGTATAGCCGGAGCCTTGTTACCGGCAAGTATTGTATTCCCTTTTGTGTCCTAGAGGCTCAGTAGACATGTAAACTGTGGGACTCCAGTCTTATGTATATATTATGTTATGTCGGGCGTTGTAAAAACTGCAAACTTGTTAATGAATCACTCGTATGGTTTTATTTGTTTATTGTGAAATCATTCATGGTTAGTAAGATATTTGGTTAATGAGAAACAATCAACACAGGGGTAACACGTGGGGACGAAAGGCACCCAGGTCCGCTTGACTGGGGCTACCCGATCAGGCGCTGGTCATGTCCCTCGATTTGGGGCGTGACATCAGGCTAAGTGCCTACGCTGCAAAAATAGTGCAGTTCGACCTCACTCAAATCGAGACTCAGGCTAAGTGCCTCACCATAAAAATAGTGCAGTTCGACCTCGCTCAATCTGGGAGTCAGATTACGTGACTTTGCCACAAAAACAATGCATTTCAACCTCATTTGAAAAGGGACACAAGCTAAGTTCCTTCATTATCAAAATAGTGTAGTTCGACCTCGCTCAAACTGGGACTCAGGCTAAGTGCCTTTGCCATCAAAATAGTGCAGTTCGACCTCCCTCGAACTGGGGCTCAAGCTAAGTGCCTATGCCATCAATATAGTTTATTTCGACCTCTCGCAAATTGGGACTCAAGCTAAGTACCTTCACCATCAAAATAGTGTAGTTCGACCTTTCTCGAACTAGGAGTCAAGCTAAGTGCCTTTGCCATAACAATTGTGCAGTTTGACCTTGCTAGAACTAGGACTCAGGCTAAGTGCCTTCGCCATCAAAATAGTGCAGTTCAACGTCGCTCGAGGAATCGGGCTAAGTGCCTTCGCCAACAAAATAGTGCAGTTCCACCTTGCTCAAATGGGGACTCAAGCTAAGTGCCTTCGCCATCAAAACAATGCAGTTCGACCTCACTCGAACTAGGACTCAGTCTAAGTGCCTTCGCCATCAAAACATTGTACTTTGACCTCGCTCGAACTGGGACTCAGGTGAAGTGCCTTCACCATCAAAACTGTGCAGTTCAACCTTGCTCGAACTAGGACTCAGCCTAAGTGTCTTCGCCATCAAAACAATGCAGTTTGTCCTTGTTCGAATTGGGACTCAATCTAAGTGCCTTCACCATCAAAATAGTGCAGTTCGACCTCGCTCGAACTAGGACTCGGGCTAAGTCCCTTCGCCATCAAAACAGTGCAAATCTACCTCGCTTGAACTATGACTCAAACTAGGTGCCTTCTACATCAAAATAGAGTAGTTTGACCTCGCTCGAATTGGGACTCTGGCTATGTGCCTTCACCATCAAAATAAAGTAGTTCGACCGCACTTGATTTGGGACTCAGGCTATTCACCATCAAAGTAGTGTAGTTGGACCTCGCTCGAGATAAGACTCTAGCTAAGTGCCTTCGCCATCAAAACAATGTAGTTTGACCTCGCTCGAACTAGGACTCAGCTAAGTCCTGTCGCCATCAAAATTTTGTAGTTTGAACTTGCTCGAACTGGGACTTGCTCGTGGGGACGAAAGGCACCCAGGTCCGCTTGACTGGGGCTACCCGGTCAGGCGCCGGTAATGTCCCTCGATTTGGGGCGTGACAAACTTAGTATCAGAGCCTAAGGTTTTAAAGTGTCCTAGGATGTCTCAGAGCCGTGTCTAGCAGTGCCCTTCTTATCGGTGTGTTGTCGACCACATATGATAAGTTGGGGGCTACACGAGCATTTAGGAATATACCTATTTCTTTGTTAATCTATATCATGTGGTAAAGTGCAATGTGGAATATCTGTGTCTAATTCGCGCCTTGTTCCCAAATTTTCAGAATATAGCACCTAAGAAGAAGGCTAGACTCGGCCTTGGGGCCAATGCCGGCCCAAGTGCGGCTGCTAATCATGTACCCGATGCCGTGGCCGAGAATGACCCACCAGTCTTGGATTTGGCTGGCCCTTCTGTTCAAAACCCAAGTGTCCCTATTCCAGCTGCGGCAGAGGGTGCCACTATTCCTCCTGCCAGTGTTCCTGACTCAGATACAGTTCCCGCTTCGGGCTCTGGTATCTCTAATGAGGATCTTAGGGGAGCCATTCATATGTTAACACAGTTAGTGGCCGCCCAGGCCCAGAGATCCCATGATGCCCCTGCATCCTCCAGCGGACAAGGAGATTCCTCCGGCTCCAGAGTCCACCAGTTCTTGCGATTGGCCCCTCCAGAATTTTCAGGTACCGATCCAGAGGCTGACCCACAGGAATTCCTTGATGAGATATACAAGACTGTCAGAGTGATGAAGGCTAGAGATATAGAGGGGGTAGAGTTGGCCTCTTACAGGCTGAAGGGAGCGGCACGTTCATGGTTCGAAATGTGGGAGGATTTCCGTGAGGGAGGAAGCCCTCCGGCCAGATGGGATGAGTTCGTGGATGCATTTATAGACCACTTCTTGCCTGCCGAGGTGATGGCAGCCCGTGCCACGGAGTTCGAGGTCCTCAAAGAGGGTAGTATGAGTGTTTGGGAGTATCACATGGAATTCGTAAGGTTGTCCAAGTACGCTCCTCATTTAGTGTCGACCATGGATTCCCGGGTTCGACGGTTTGTTCAGGGCCTTAGCCCTTTGGTAGTGAATGAGGCCTCCACAGCAGCTTTGCACTCAAATATGAACTATGGGAGGATCGTGGGGTTTGCTCAGGCCACAGAGGCCAGGAAATTGAAGATTCGTGCAGAAAGGGAGAGTAGCAGCAGAGCCCGGTCAATGGGTCATTCAGGGAGATCACTTCCAGGGAGAGGGTCATCAGGGCCATCCCAGTCATATGCTCGGTCCTCCGCGAGTGCACCGCCATCTGTGCACAGTCATCAGCAGGGCAGTCATTCGAGACCCGGTTCAGACAGCAGGAGGTCTCGTCAGTCTGGTCATCCTGGGGTGAGGTCCCAGCAGCAGGGGAGACCCACATGCCCCAAGTGTGGGAGATTTCATACAGAGACTTGTTACCTTGACATCCCGGTATGCTTCGGGTGCGGGGTGAGAGGTCACATTTAGCGGGACTACCGTGCACCCCGTCAGGGTATAGGTAGGGGATCTGCTTAGTCATCCGGTTCTTTAGCTGCTACATCATCAGCGCGTTCTCCAGCATCAGCAGGCCGTGGTACAGCTAGGGGTGGAGCTCATGCTAGGGGTGGACCTAGCCTATTCTATGCATTGAGTGGCCGCCAAAATGCCGAGGCTTCTCCAGATGTTGTTACAGGTATCCTGTCTGTTCAGACTATTGATTGCTATGCCCTTATTGATCCGGGGTCCTCCTTGTCTTATGTTACTCCATTCGTTGCTTCAAGTTTTGGGATAGAACCCGAACAACTTCATGAGCCGTTCTCTGTGTCGACTCCGGTCGGTGATTCTACACAGCCTCACGAGTCTATAGAAATTGTGTTGTCACGGTGAGTGGTTGTGATGCCACAACCGATCTTATTGAGCTTGGGATGGTTGATTTTGATGTAATTATGGGGATGGATTGGCTCTATTCATGCTTTGCCAAGCTTGACTGTCGGACGAGAGTTATAAGGCTCGAGTTCCCTAACGAGTCAGTTATTGAATGGAGAGGAAATGGTGTAGTGCCAAGGGGTAGGTTTATTTCCTACCTTAAGGCTTCGAAGATGATTAAGAAGGGGTGTATCTATCACTTGGTTCGGGTGACGGACACCACCTCAGAGGTGCCTACCCTCGAGTCCGTGCCAATTGTGAATGAATTTCCTGAAGTATTTCCGAATGAGCTTCCAGGCATTCCGCCAGATAGGGAGATTGATTTTGGGATCGACATATTGACAAATACTCAGCCAATATCCATTCCACCATATAGAATGGCGCCAGCAGAGTTAAGGGAGTTAAAGGAGTAGCTGAGGGATTTATTAGAGAAAGGGTTCATACGACCGAGTGTGTCGCCGTGGGGTGTTCCGGTTCTTTTTGTCGGAAAGAAGGATGGGTTACTTCGAATGTGTATTGATTATCGGCAGCTCAACAAAGTCACCATCAAGAATAAATATCCTTTGCCTCGAGTAGATGATTTGTTTGACCAATTACAGGGAGCGAAGTTCTTCTCAAAGATTGATTTACGGTCTGGGTACCACCAGTTGAAAATCAGGGAGCAGGATATTCTCACTTCGAGTTTTTGGTCATGTCTTTTGGGCTAACCAATGCCCCAGCAGCTTTCATGGACCTTATGAATCGGGTATTCAAGCCATTCCTAGATTCCTTTGTGATTGTATTCATTGACGACATCCTCATCTACTCTCGGAGCAGGGAAGATCATGCCATTCACCTCAGAGCAGCATTGCAGACCCTTCTTCAGCATCAATTGTATGCCAAGTTCTCAAAATGTGAGTTTTGGTTGGAGTCCGTAGCTTTTCTAGGGCATGTTATTTCCGGTGAGGGAATTATGGTGGATCCTCAGAAGATTGCGGCAGTGAAAGATTGGCCTAGACCCACGACCCCGACAGAGATTCGTAGCTTCTTGGGTTTGGTAGGGTACTATCGGAGGTTTGTAGAGGGATTCTCGACCCTCGCTTCCCCATTGACAAAACTAACGCAGAAGGCAGTTAAGTTCTAGTGGTCCAAAGCATGTGAGAAAAGTTTCCAAGAATTGAAGTCAAGATTGACCTCGGCACCAGTATTGGCCTTGCCAGAAGGCACAGAGGGATTTGTAGTTTATTGTGATGCCTCCAGAGTCGGTTTGGGATGTGTATTGATGCAGCAAGGAAAGGTTATAGCTTATGCTTCCAGGCAACTCAAGAACCATGAGAATAATTATCCGACGCATGATTTGGAGCTTGCAGCTATTGTGTTTGCCTTGAAAATATGGCGACACTATCTTTATGGGGTTCAAGTAGATGTGTTTTCAGACCACAAGAGCCTCCAGTATTTGTTTAAGCAGAAAGAGCTGAATCTGAGACAACGGCGGTGGTTAGAATTGCTCAAGGACTATGATTTGAACATATTGTACTATCCAGGGAAGGCAAATGTGGTAGCCGATGCTCTTAGTCGAAAATCCATGGTAGTTTGGCTCATTTGGGCGTGGATTAGAGAGCCCTGGCTCGGGAAGTTTACCAATTAGCCAGTTTGGGGGTTCGTATCTCGGCGTCTGACGAGGGGGATGTTTTTGGTGCATAATGGAGCAGAATCATCACTGGTCGCGGAAATCAAGGAAAAACAGTTCATGGATCAAGCATTGGTTCGGGTAAAGGAAGCAGTTGTGAATAACAAGACCTCATCATTTGTACTCGGCAGCGAGGATGGTGTATTGCGGTGCCAAGGTAGACTATGTGTTCCGGACGTGAACGAGCTTCGGGAAAGGGTAATGGCAGAGGCTCATATTTTCAGGTATTCGGTACACCCAGGTTCCACGAAAATGTATCATGATCTCAAGGAGATTTATTGGTGGAACGGTATGAAAAGGGATGTGGCAAGCTTTGTAGCTAGATGCCTGAACTGCCAGCAAGTGAAGGTCGAGCATCAACGGCCAGGTGGATTAACTCAGCTTAAAGAAATACCAAGGTGGAAATGGGAGATGATCAATATGGATTTCGTGGTGGGGTTACCTCGCACTCAGCATAAGTTCAATTCAATATGGGTGAGAGTAGATCGACTCACCAAATCAGCTCACTTCCTGCCAGTCAAGTCCACTGATACTGCGGAGCAATATGCAAGGTTGTACATCAAGGAGATAGTAAGGCTTCATGGCACTCCACTTTCTATTATCTCGGATCGCGGGGCTCTGTTCACGGCTAATTTTTGGAAGAAATTTTAGCAAGGTTTGGAACTCAGGTGAATCTTAGCACAGCTTTCCATCCACAGACCGACGGTCAGGCCGAGCGGACCATTCAGACGATTGAAGATATGTTGCGGGCTTGTGTCTTAGATTTTGAAGGAAATTGGGATGAACACTTGCCACTGATAGAATTTGCTTACAATAACAGCTATCATGCTAGCATTCAGGATGGCCCCGTTTGAGGCATTGTACGGGAGAAGATGTAGGTCGCCAATCGGGTGGTTTGAGGTAGGTGAAGCGGAATTTCTAGGGCCAGATATGGTGTACGAAGCTATGGAAAAGGTCAAGGTTATTCAGGAGAGAATGAAAACAGCACAAAGTCATCAAAAATCCTATGCAGACGTTCGCCGAAGGGATTTGGAGTTTCAAGTTGATGATTGGGTGTTCTTGAGGGTATCTCCTATGAAGGGAGTCATGCGATTCGGAAAGAAAGGGAAATTGAGTCCTAGGTATGTCGGGCCATATCGGATCGTTCAAAGGATTGGTCAAGTTGCTTATAGGCTAGAGTTGCCTCCGGAGATGTCATCAGTGCATCCGGTATTCCATGTGTCCATGTTGAAGAAAGTGATTGGAGATCCATCCACCATCATGCCGGTCGAGGCTATAGAGGTTAATGAAGATTTGTCATATGAAGAAGTTCCAGTTGCCATTCTTGATAGGCAAGTCCGTAAGTTGAGAAATAAGGAAGTTTCCTCTGTTAAAGTATTGTGGCGAAGTCAACAAGTTGAGGAGGCCACATGTGAAGCAGAAAAAGAGATGAAGGAAAAGTACCCCCATTTGTTTGATCAAGCCTAGAAGAAATTAGGTGACCCTCCTACTCCTAGTAACTGCCATCTTGTCCAAGTTGTTTCCCTCTTAGTATTAGTAAAGTCTCCTTCGTTTTGTAATGAGATAAATGTGTTGTTGCCTTGGGTCACTTGAACCTTTCTTGATAAATGAATGCCTTATAAAGGATTTATGTGTTAAATAAGAAACTAATAGTAAGTGTAGATTGGTATGGTTTGTTGAGTGTACATGGTGTGTTAAAATGGTTAAATAAGGTAAGAATTCATTGAAGTGACTAGTTTATGTGCAATTGTAACAATGTGGTAGAATATGTGCATTTGTTGAGGTAAGAAAGGGCATAAGAGTTGTGGAAAGTGTTGTATTTGTGTGTTGTTGTTTGGTAATGTGTTTCGGGGGCCCTCTAACAGGTGGATATGTCCATAATACAAAGGAAACTCTGGCGAAATGTTTCTAAAATATAAGAGTTAGTCAAAATTTTGATAATTTGCATATCATGTCTTTCAAAACCAACTCATTTTCAAAACCCTCATTCGAGGACGAATGATCTTAGGGGGGGAGGATGTAAGGCCCCGTAAAATTTTTGTGCATAAAACCTAGTAGCTATAGTGTCATGGTCCGAATAATGTGTTAGGAATGCGTAGAATTCTTCGCGGCGAGCAAGCTCGCCGCGGTTCGGACCCTTGGTAGTGATTTAAGTTTCGAAAATGTAGAGAATCAATTTTTCCGGAAAAATGTCAATTTTGTGGTCAAGAATGCGACCGCAGATCTGCTATGCGGACCGCATTCTTGCCGCAGAGCTTACCAGAAGGTTTCCCAAAATCATGTTGAAAATGCGGTCGATATGTGATCGCATAATGAATATGCGGTGCACTTTGCGACCGCAGATCAAGAATGCGGACCGCATTTTGGTCGCATTCCGTAATAGAACTAATGTAAATTTGGGGCAATTCCGCGGTCACTATGCGGACCGCATGTTGGTTCTGCGATCGCATATGTGACCGCAGAATTGACCCGGCCCAGAAATTTTATAAAATTTGACTCTATCTCTTCTTTAATATAACGCCTTTCCCCTTCATTTTATCATATCATCTTACCAAAATTAGAGAGAGAAGAGAGGGGTTTTAGAGAGAGAAGTCTTCCATCTTCAAAGATTGTTCCAACCACATAGTTCAAAGGATCCAAGTGCAAGGATTCAACTTCCCCAAATCATTTCAAGGTAAAAACCCTAGCTATTTTCTCTAATTTTCAGTTTTAAATTGCGTAAAGAGAGGTTTGCATATAATAGCTTTTGAAAATGGAATTTCACACTCATGCATGATTATTGAATTTGATTTCTAGTAAAAAGAAGTGAGTAGAAGTAAGAGTCTTCAAGAACAAGGTCGGCAAAGCTAGGATAGCTTGGGTAAGCATAAAGTAGGAAGTTAAAGGAAGAAAACTCGATACCAGGTATGTATGGCAAATTTTGATTCTTGTGAAATCGCCTATATGTGTGAAATTTGTTTGGATTGTGTTAAATTGGCAAATTGTGTGAAATTCTTGAAGTTGTTGTTGAACTATGAGTGATGTAATATGAGATATGAGCCGAAAGACAAATGAGAGTTGAATTTGGTAAAAGAATTGTGAATAATGGCTATAATGGCATATATGGTACCTTGTGGAAAATAAACGAAACACTTGAGGTGTGATAAGTTATTGAACATAAAAGTATGAACATTCTCGGTTTTGGAACACTTGCAACTTGGTTGTGATATTGGCTTGAGAAGTAATTGAGAACATGAACCAATGTGTAAATTGCTTATTTGAACTTGTTGTAATTATGTGTAGTGTCTTATCTGCTGTTTGTGATTGTTGTGTTTGAAAACTGTACAGTGGGATCGGGTTACGCGCTGCAACATGAGGAAATAAGGTGTGAGTTGGGTCGATAAGGGTGGCCGAGGTAATAAGGGTGGACGAGGTAATAAGGATGGAAAGCGATCGAAATCGCAAATGAAATTGAAACAAAATTATTGATATGAAATTGTGAAAGGAGACAGCAGGAGAGTTTGCAACCTGGGGGGCACTGATTGCCCCTATGTTTGACTACTTGCAATTTATGTGGTTGATTGGTTGTTGTTCTATTTGTTAACCTTAAACGTGATTGTGTTGAGGCTTATCTGAAATGAGTAAAAAGTGGGAAACATGGAGAGTTAGCTTAATTGATTTCTTGATGTAATCTATTGTCTGTCTTGTTATCATGATCCTTATTTAACGACTTGAGTTTACTTGGGACAAAGTTTGTCCATACATACCAGGACAATTCAAGTGTACTGACGTCCCTTTTTGCCGGGGATGCTACATTCGTGTTATGATTGTAGGTGGATCAGTAGCAGGCACTTCAGCTCATCGGCAGTAGTATCCTTCTCCTTCCACCGCCCGTTTTGGTGAGCCCCTTTCTTCCTTGGGGCCCTGTGTGGTTCATGCCACTTTTGTTTAGATTTCATTTTAGTTTTTGCAAGGTATAGCCGGAGCCTTGTTACCGGCAAGTATTGTATTTCCCTTTTTGTATCCTAGAGGCTCTGTAGACATGTAAACTGTGGGACTCCAGTTTTATGTAGATATTATGTTATGTCGGGCGTTGTAAAAACTGCAAACTTGTTAATGAATCACTCGTACGGTTTTATTTGTTTATTGTGAAATCATTCATGGTTAGTAAGATATTTGGTTAATGAGAAACAATCAACACAGGGGTAACACGTGGGGACAAAAGGCACCCAGGTCCGCTTAACTGGGGCTAGCCGGTCAGGCACTGGTCATGTCCCTCGATTTGGGGCGTGACATCAGGCTAAGTGCCTACGCTGTAAAAATAGTGCAGTTCGACCTCACTCAAATCGAGACTCAGGCTAAGTGCCTCACCATAAAAATAGTGCAGTTCGACCTCGCTCAATCTGGGAGTTAGATTACGTGACTTTTCCACAAAAACAGTGCATTTCAACCTCATTTGAAAAGGGACACAAGCTAAGTGCCTTCATTATCAAAATAGTGCAGTTCGACCTCGCTCAAACTGGGACTCAGGCTAAGTGCCTTTGCCATCAAAATAGTGCAGTTCGACCTCCCTCGAACTGGGGCTCAAGCTAAGTGCCTACGCCATCAATATAGTTTATTTCGACCTCTCGCAAATTGGGACTCAAGCTAAGTACCTTCACTATCAAAATAGTGTAGTTCGACCTTTCTCAAACTACGAGTCAAGCTAAGTGCCTTTGCCATAAAAATTGTGCAGTTTGACCTTGCTAGAACTAGGACTCAGGCTAAGTGCCTTCGCCATCAAAATAGTGCAGTTCGACGTCGCTCAAACGAGGAATCGGGCTAAGTGCCTTCGCCAACAAAATAGTGCAGTTCCACCTTGCTCAAATGGGGACTCAAGCTAAGTGCCTTCGCCATCAAAACAATGCAGTTCGACCTCACTCGAACTAGGACTCAGTCTAAGTGCCTTCGCCATCAAAACATTGTACTTTGACCTCGCTCGAACTGGGACTCAGGTGAAGTGCCTTCACCATCAAAACTATGCAGTTCAACCTTGCTAGAACTAGGACTCAGCCTAAGTGTCTTCGCCATCAAAACAATGCAGTTTGTCGTTGCTCGAATTGGGACTCAATCTAAGTGCCTTCGCCATCAAAATAGTGCAGTTCGACCTCGCTCGAACTAGGACTCGGGCTAAGTCCCTTCGCCATCAAAACAGTGCAAATCTACCTCGCTTGAACTATCACTCAAACTAGGTGCCTTCTACATCAAAATAGAGTAGTTTGACCTCGCTCGAATTGGGACTCTGGCTATGTGCCTTCACCATCAAAATAAAGTAGTTCGACCGCACTTGATTTGGGACTCAGGCTATTCACCATCAAAGTAGTGTAGTTGGACCTCGCTCGAGATAGGACTCTAGCTAAGTGCCTTCGCCATCAAAACAATGCAGTTTGACCTCGCTCGAACTAGGACTCAGCTAAGTCCTGTCGCCATCAAAATTTTGTAGTTTGAACTTGCTCGAACTGGGACTCAAGATAAGTGCCTTTGCCATCAAAATAGTGCAGTTTGACCTTGCTCGATCTGGGACTCATGCTAAGTGCCTTCGCCATCAAAATAGTGCAGTTTGAACTCGCACAAACTAGGAATCAGGCAAAATGTCTTTGCCAACAAAATAGTGCAGTTCGACCTAGTTCGAATCGAGACTCAAGCTATGTTCTTTCGCTATCAAAATAGTGCAGTTCGACATCGCTCGAACTCGGACGCAGGCTAAGGGCCTTCGCCATCAAAATAGTGCAGTTCAACCTTGCTCAAACTAGAACTCAGGCTAAGTACCTTCACCATCAAAATAGTGTAGTTCAACCTACTGGAACTGGGACTCGGGCTGAGTGCCTTCACCATCAAAATAGTGCAGTTCGACCTCGCTCGAACTGGGACTCTAGTTAAGTACCTTTGCGATAAAAATAATAGAGTTCAACCTCGCTCGAACTAGGACTCAAACTAAGTGCCTTTTCATTCAAAACACTACAAATTGACACGCTCGCTCTGGGACTCAGGCTAAGTTCCTTCGTTATAAAAATAGTGCAGTTCAACCTCGCTCGAACCGGGACTCAAGCTAAGTGCATCACCATCAAAATAGTATAGTTTGACCTTGCTAAAACTAGGAGTCAAGCTACGTGCCTTTGCCATAAAAACAGTACATTTATACCTCACTTGAACAAGGACTCAAGCTAAGTGCCTTCGCCATCAAAATAGTGCCTTCGCCATCAAAATAGTGCAGTTCGACCTTGCTCGAACTAGGACTCAAGCTATGTACCTTCGCCATCAAATACTGCAGTTCAACCTCGCTCTAATTGTGACTCAGGCTAAGTGCCTACGCTATCAATATAGTGCATATTGACCTCTCTCGAACTAGGACTCATGCTAAGTTCATTCACCATCAAAATAGTGTAGTTCGAACTCGCTCGAATTGGGGCAAAATAGTGTAGTTCAACCTCCCTCGAACAGGGACTCAGGCTAAGTACCTTCATCATCAAAATAGTATTGTTCAACCTTGCTCGAACTGGGACTCAGGCTAAGTGACATCGACATCAAAATAGTGCAGTTCGACCTCGCTCGAACTAGGACTTAGGCTAAGTGCCTTTGCCATCAAAACATTGCAGTTTGACCTTTTTCGAACCGGGACTCAAGCTAAGTGCCTTCGCTATCAAAATAGTGAAGTTTCACCTAGTTCGAACTGGGGCTCTAGCTAAGTGACTTCGCTATCAAAATAGTGTAGTTCGACCTCGCAGTTAATGGGTCTCAGGCTAAGTGCCTATGTCATCAATATAGTGCAGTTCGACCTGGCTCAAACTGGGACTCAGGCTAAGTTCCTTCACCATCAAAATAGTTCAGTTCAACCCCGCTCGAACTGGGACTCAAGCTAAGTGCCTTCACCATTAAAATAGTGCGGTTCGACCTCACTCGAACCGGACTATGTCTAAGTACCTTTGCCATCAAAATAGTGCAGTTCAAAATTGCTCGAACTTGGACTCAGGCTAAGTGCCTTCCCCATTAAAACTGTGCAGTTCAACCTCGCTCAAACCAGGACTCAGGCTAAGTCCCTTCGCCATCAAAACAGTGCAGTTCAACCTCGCTTGAACTATGACTCAAACTAAGTGCCTTCTCCATCAAAATAGAGTAGTTTGACCTCGCTCGAACCGGAACTCAGGCTATGTGCCTTGACCATCAAAATAGTGTAGTTCGACCGCGCTAGATTTGGGACTCAGGCTACGTGCCTTCGCCATCAAATAGTGTAGTTTGACCTTGCTCGAACTGGGACTCTAGGTAAGTGCGTTCTCCATCAAAACACTGCAGTTTGACCTCGCTCAAACTAGGAATCGAGCTCAGTTAAGTCGCCATCAAAATTTTGAAGTTTGAACTTGCTTGAACTGGGACTCAAGCTAAGTGCCTTCGCCATTAAAATAGTGTAGTTTGACCTTGCTCAAACCGGGAGTCACGCTAAGTGCCTTCGCTATCAAAATAGTGCAGTTTCACCTAGCACGAACTAGGAATCAGGAAAAGCGCCTTGCCAAAATAATAGTGCAGTTCAACCTTGCTCGAATAGGGACTCAAGCTATATTCTTTCGCCATCAAAACAATGCAGTTTGACCTCACACAATCTCGAACACAGGCTAAGTGCCTTCGCCATAAAAATAGTGTAGTACCTCATTTAAACAAGAACTCAGACTAAGTACCTTCACCATCAAAACAGTGTAGTTCAACCTCACTTAAACTCGCACTCAGGCTGAGTGTTTTTACCATCAAAATAATGTAGTTCGACCTCACTCGAACTGGGACTCAGGTTAAGTGCCTTCGCCATCAAAATAATAGAGTTTTACCTCGCTCGAACTGGGACTCAAACTAAGTGCCTTTTCCATCAAAACACTGCAAATTGACTCGCTCACACTGGGACTCGAGCTAAGTGCCTTCGCAATAAAAATAGTGCAGTTCAACCTCGCCCGAACCGGGACTCAAGCTAAGTTCCTCACCATCAAAATAGTGCAGTGCAGCATTGCTAAAACTAGGAGTCAAGCTACGTGCCTTCGCATCAAAATAGTACATTTCTACCTCACTCGAACAATGACTCAAGGTAAGTGCCTTCTCCATCAAAAATAGTGCAGTTTGACCTCGCTTGAACTGGGACTCCAGCTATGTGCCTTTGCCATCAAATAGTGCAGTTAAACCTTGCTCGAACTGTGACTCAGGCTAAGTGCCTACGCCATCAATATAGTGCAATTTGACATCTCTTGAACTAGGACTCAGGATAAGTGCCTTCGCCATCAAAATAGTGCAGTTTGATTTTGCCCGAACTGTGACTCAACTAAGTTCCTTCGCCATTAAAATTGTACAATTCGACCTTGCTAGAACTGGGACTCGGCTAAAAGCCTTCGCCATCAAGATAGTGTAGTTCAACCTCGCTTAAACTGGGAATCACGCTAAGCGCCTTTGCCAACAAATAGTGCAGTTTGACCTTACTCAAATCGAGACTCTGGCTAAGTGCCTTTGCCATCAAAATAATGTAGTTCGACCTCGCTCGAACTAGGATTGAGGCTAAGACCTTCGCCATAAAAATAGTGTTGTTCGACCTCGCTTGAACTGGGACATAGTCTAAGTGCCTTCGCCATAAAAAAGTGCAGTTCAACCTCGCTCGAACTGGACTCAGGCTAAGTGCCTTTACCATCAAAATAATGCAATTTGACCTTACTCAAACCGGGATTCAAGGTAAGTGCCTTCCCCATGAAAATAGTGTAGTTTGACCTCGCCCGAATGGGGTTTCTAGCTATGTGCCTTCGCCATCAAAATAGTGCAGTTCGACCTCGATGGTAATGGGTCTCGGGCTATGTGCCTACGCGATCAAAATAGTGCAGTTCAACCTCACTCGAACTAGGACTCAAGCTAAGTGCCTTCGCTATAAAAATAGTGCAGTTCGACCTCGCTCGAACCGAGACTCTAGCTATATGCCTTCGCCATCAAACAGTACAGTTTGACCCCACTCAAACTAGGACTTAGGTTAAGTTCAGTCACCATCAAAATAGTGTAGTTTGTACTCGCTTAAACTGGGACTCAGCCTAAGTGCCTTCGCCACCAAAATAGTGCAGTTTGACCTTGCTCTAACCAGGACTCACGCTAAGTGCCTTCGCCATCAAAATAGTGCAGTTCAACCTCGCACGAACTAGGAATCAGGCAGATTGCCTTTGCCAACAAAACAATGCAGTTCGACCTTGATCGAACCGGGACTCAAGCTAAGTTCTTTCGCTATCAAAACAATATTGTTCGACCTTGCTTAAACTAGGAATTAGGCTAAGTGCCTTCACCAACAAAACAGTGCAGTTCAACCTTGTTTGAATGGGGACTCAAGCTAAGTGCCTTCGCTATCAAAACAATGCAATTCGACATCGCTCAAACTGGGACTCAGGCTAAGTGCCTTCGCCATCAAAATAGTGTAGTTCAACCTTGCTCGAACTAAACTCAGGCGAAATGCCTTCACCATCTAAACAGTGCAGTTTAACCTTAACTTACTTAAACTAGGACTCGGGCTAAGTGACTTCGCCATCAAAATAATGCAATTTGACCTTGCTCAAATCGGGACTCAAGCTAAGTGCCTTCTCCATCAAAACAGTGCAGTTCGACCTTGGTCGGACTAGGACTTAGGCAAATTTCATTCGCCATCAAATAGTGTAGTTCGAACTCACACAAACTAGGACTTAGGCTAAGTTCAGTCGCCATCAAAATAATACAATTTACCTCGCTCGAACTGGGACTCAGGCTAAGTTCCTTCGCCGTCAAAAAAATGTTGTTCAACCTCGCTCGAACTGGGACTCAGTCTATGTGCCTTCACAGTCAAAACAATGCAATTTGACCTTGCTCGAACTGGGACTCAAGCTAAGAGCCTTCGCCATCAAAATAGTGCAGTTTGACCTCGCTCAAACAGGGCTCTACATAAGTGCATTCGTCATCAAAATAGTGCAGTTCGACCTCACTAATAATGGGTCTCAGGCTAAGTGCTTACGCCATGAAAATAGTGTCGTTCGACCTTGCTCGAACTGGGACTCAGAAGTTCATTCGCTATAAAAAGAGTGCAGTTCGACCTCACTAGAATCGGGACTCAAGCTAAGTTCCTTCACCGTCAAAGTAGTGTAGTTCGATCCTGCTCGAACTGGGACTTAGGCTAAGTGCATTCTCTATAAAAATAGTAGAGTGATGTGCCGAAGATTTCAGCACATTTCAATAATAATTTCTTAGATTCTAGCTTGTTTTAATGCTATTATAGCTGATACTCATGTATATTTTTGTTCTTAAAACACAAGATGAAAGGAAGACCAAGGATATGAAAATGGAAGTAAAAAGAGAAGTAAAGAGCTTAATATTGCACAAGTGCAAATCTGCGGCCCATTCTGCAGTCGTAGATCACACATGTAGATTGCAGAATCTATCTTAAATCGCAAAACTTAACAGAGACTGGAGCTAAAAACCATGTCAAGAATGCAGCGCAATCTGCGATCGCAGAATCAACATGCGGACCGCAGATCTGCCACAGAATGAACAAGAAGAAAACTCAGGGTCAAAGATGTGATGCAATCTGCGGTCGCATAACTCAAATGTGGACCGCAGAATGGAACTGCGATGAAGGCCTGGCAACTAGGGTTTTGGATTTGCGGAGAGGCTATTAAAAATGTGGACCGCAGACCTGTTATGCGACAAGTCTGCGGTCGCAGACGTGACCTGAAAAGGCAAACTTGTCCATTTTCTGTCCCAAAATTGGTCACTCTATAAATAGTTTTAAGAGACTTTTGTAGGATCATATTGTCTACTTTTTACACTACATTCCATGACACAAATATTCTATCTTTTTGGAAGCTTTTGGATTGAAGATTCTCTTCTTTGCAAGCATTTATGGCATTAAATACTATGTGTAGCTAACTCTAAATATTAAGGTGTGGACCCTAAATGGGTGTTATGTTAATGGGTATTTAACATTAAATATATGTATAATGGTTGATTGATATTTAGTTACTTCTCATTCTTAATTTATTGTTGGTGGTTGCAAACATTAACACAAGCCATTAAATTCTTGCTTTACTTGGGAAAGTGGGTTAGAATTTGGTAGAAATAAATATCAAAAACTCAAGGCCTTACACGTTGTTTAATAAAATAGCTTAGGGATATGTGGGTTTTATTTGGCATATATTTATGGTTATGAATTGCAACTCTTTTGCATTTGGAAAAATTTAGAAGAGGAAGTACTATTCAATTACTGGGGAATATTGGGTAGTTGCTTAGACATCAATTGCATATCAAGAACCAACCATTAGAAATATATCATATTAACACCGATAGCATTTGACTTCATTAATGAGGGCACAACCTTGCTTTAATCAATCTCATTAATTATCATTTCAACAATTCAAATAGTTATCATCCCAAATAACCTGTTTTCCATACTCTTGATACCATTACTCTACACACATGTTACTGTTAACCGAATAGAATTACGATCTCAGTCGGGCAACACACTAAGTTAAGTAACATTTTCACACCTATTCCCTGTGAGATTCGACCCCAACCTTGTTGGATTATTATATTTGACATCGACCGCCTTACACGAATTATGTAGGTGTAATTTGAGCATATCAAATTTTGGCACCGTTGCCGGGGAATACGATTTTGAAATTACTTGTTACTGTGCGCTTTACTGTGTGTCAAATTCTATTCTATCACACTTTGCTTGTTTTACTTGGTGTTGATAGAAAAAAAGGTCTGAATCTGGCGATGACGTTGAGGTAGATCTGGGAGACAATCCCTTTGCATACATCGAAGAGTACTTTGATGATACCAATCCTATTGTACCTCCTGAGGTTGGTGCTACAACGTTCAAAGTGGAACATGGGTTGATCCTTATGCTCAAAGCAGAGGGGTTCTTTAGAAATTCAACATATGACGATCCAACACAACGCCTTAGGAACTTTTTGGGCGTGTGTGCAGTGCACAAGCAAAATAATGTCCCTAAAGATGCCCTGAGATTGAGATGCTTTAAGTACTCTATTGCTGGGGATGCAAGGAAATGGCTCCATAATCCACCACCTAACTCTATTCATTCTTGGCCCAAACTTGTCCAGTCATTTCTATCCAAATGGTTTCCACAAAGCAAACAGTCTGAGTTGCGGAATGAAATCTTCTTCAAGCAAATACCGAGAGGGCAGTTGCATAAGGCATGGGACCGTTTCAAATTATATATGGTGAGGTCTCCAAACAATGGTTTTCCGGACATTATACTATTGCATCCTATGAACCATGCTATAGCAGAGAATGCAACTGATGGATCATTCATGGACAAAATGTTCGCATGGGTGACACCAATTCTTGACAAAATGGAAAAACACAATCTAGCGTGGCATTTCGAGGACTCCTTATGTGGAGTGGCATATGGTTCTCCTTCCTTGACCAACTTGATCAAGGAGAATCAAGGGAGGGACCAAATAATTGCAGGATTGGCAAGGAATGTGAATGTGTTGACAAAAATGTTCAATAAGAATCAAAAAAAGAAAGTGAATGTCGTCGAGGATGTGCAACCCTTCTCCAACAAAGAGTTTGAAGAATCCAACTATATCAACAACCCTCAAGGAGGGTATCAAAGACAACAATATTAGGGTTAAGGGCAACAAAGTCAATGGAGGCCAAACCCGCAAGGGCAAGGAAACCAATAATGGAGACATGACAAAGGTGGCTCAAACCAAGGAAATTGGAACAACAACTAATAATTTTGCCAATCGGAGTTCTAACCCTAATGTTCCTCCAAAGGGTCAATATTCGAACAAAGGGCCTTCTACTGAATCTAAGTTGGAAGATATGCTCGAGCGGATGTTGCAAAATCAAGAAAAATCCAACGCTTCCATGAGGAACTTGACCAAGGTTGTAGGGTCTCATACTACCTCCATTCAAAAATTGGAGATGCAAATAAGAGACCTCAGCAAAATCCAAAGAAAAAGGTATACGCCATAGTGAAACGGTTGCAAATCCAAGAGGTAGTGGGAGTGGTCCAACTTCTCACATCCTAGCGATCACTACTAGGAGTGGGAAGGTGCTAAATGTAGAGCGTGAACAAATGGTTGAAGAAGAAAAGCTTGAGAAAAAGATAGAGGTTGAAGAACAAATTGTTGTTGAGGTTGAGAAGATTCCGGAAGAAGTGGTAGTGCAAAAAGAACACTGTGACAAGGCAAAGGAAGAGGGAAAAGAGACATCAAAAGCGATTCCACCTATTCCTTGACCTCCTCCTCCATTTCCTCAAAGGCTTGCACGCAAGTTTGATGATAGTAAACTTGAAAAGTTCTATGACATCCTTAAGCAACTAATGGGGAACATTCCGTTTGCGTAAGCATTTCATGAGATGTCGGGGTTCGCTAAATATTTGAAAGATTTGATTACCAAGTAGAAGACCACAAAGTATGAGTTGGTAAACATGACTCACCGGGTTAGTTCTGTTATTGCCACAACTCCGGTCCAAAAGAAGGAAGATCTGGAAGCTTTTACCATACCATGTAATATCGGGGCGCGTGATTTTGCAAGAGCCCATTGTGACAATGGGGCTAGCATCAACTTGATGCCACTTGACATTTATAAGAAAGGGATTAGGTATTCCAAGGCAAACAAGCATGAGGTTACAAATGGCCGACCGCTCCATTAAGTGAGCCGTTAGGAATTGTTGATGATGCGCTTGTAAAAGTTTGGAAATTCCATTTGCCCGCCGACTTTGTAATTCTTGATTGTGCGGTCGATAAAGAAATCCCTATCATTTTGGGGAGACCATTCCTAGCCACAGGAAGAGCAATCATGGATTCAAATCAGAACAGGATTAAAGTTTGGGTGAATGACGAAGAGGTTACATATCAAGCAAGCAAGGGAATGAAGTTGCCACATGAATATGAGAGCATTTCTGTGATAGAGGTGGTTGATGATGTGGAAGATGCCGTAGAATTAGAAATGGAAGAACAATGCCTTGTTGAGGCATTGACGGCTATCTTGGTAAATTTAGATGGTGAAGACATGGAGGGGTACATGGAGTCGGTAAATGCATTGGAGGGTTTTGGGTCCTACACTTATACTCCGGCAGAGCTTTCTCTTGACTTGGAGAATCGAGTTACACCCCCCGCAAAGACATCAATCATTGAGCCACCATAATTAGAGCTCAAACCACTTCCTCCACACCTAAGGTATAATTTTCTTGGCTCTAATGATATATTACCTGTAATTGTTTCTTCTTTGTTGAATGATGTGCAAGTGGAGAAATTATTGGAAGTCTTGAAGGAGCATAGGCAAGCCATTGGATGGACAATCGCGGATAGCCGGGGAAACCCTGAGGGTATTTCCGAACACAAGATACAATTGGAGAATGACACAAAAGCAAGTGTGGAAGAGGTGGTGAAGAAGGAAATCATCAAGTGGTTGGATGTCGGGGTGGTGTACCGTATTGCCAATAATTCTTGGGTAAGTCCGGTGCAATGTGTACCAAAGAAGGAAGGCATAACTGTAATTGAAAATGACAAAAAATGAGCTCATCCCAACAAGAACAGTGTCCGGTTGGAGGGTATGCATGGATTACCGAAAGCTCAATAGTGCAACATGAAAAGACCATTTCCCTATGACTTTTATTGATCAAATGCTTGATCGGCTAGCGGGGAGGTCATTCTATTGCTTCCTTGATGGGTATTCCGGCTACAACCAAACAAATATTACATTAGAGGATCATGAGAAAACAACGTTCTCTTGTCCCTATGGAACCTTTGCCTTTAGCCGGATTCCATTTGGGTTGTACAATGCTCCGGCTACATTTCAAAGATGCATGATGTCCATTTTCTTCGACATAGTGGAGGATTTTCTAGAGGTCTTCATGGATGACTTCTCGGTTGTGGGTAATTCTTTTGAGCATTGTATTAACAATCTTAGACAAGTGCTTAAGAGAAGAGAGGAGACAAATCTTGTGCTAAATTGGGAGAAATGTCCTTTCATGGTAGATGAAGGCATCATGTTGGGGCATAAGATTTCAAAGCATGGCATTGAGGTTGATCGGGCGAAGATCGAGATTATTTCCAAAATTCCTCCACCCACTTTGGTAAAAGGTGTTCGAAGTTTATTGGGGCATGGCAGATTTTATAGGAGATTCATCAAGGACTTCTCCAAGATTGCAAACCCCATGTGAATGCTTCTTGAAAAGGATGCAAAATTTATGTTTGATGAAAAATGCCTCAAGGCATTTGATGAATTATAGTTGAGGCTCACAACGTCACATATTATTGTGACACCCGATTGGACGCTTACTTTCGAGCTCATGTGTGACGCAAGTGGTGTAGATATTGGAGCAATGCTTGGGCAGCATCATAAGAAAGTTCTTCGTCCGGTCTACTATGCAAGTAAAACACTCAATGGGGCACAAATGAACTACACTGTTACAGAGCAAGAGCTTCTTGCCATTTTTATGCCTTTGAGAAGTTTTGAGCTTATCTATTGTGGACCAAGGTGGTGGTGTACACAGATCATGTGGCTCTCCGGTACCTCATGGCAAAGAAGGATCAAAGCCTTGGTTAATTCGATGGGTTCTATCATTGCAAGAATTTGACTTTGAAGTCAAGGACCGAAAGAGAACTCAAAACCAAGTGGCGGATCATTAGTCAAGACTTGAGGAAGTAGGGAGACCAAAGGAAGAGCTTGAAATAAATGATTCATTCTCGGATAAGCACATTTTGGCACTATCCAACACTTTTGCTCCATGGTATGCCGACATTGCTAACTACTTGGTGAGAGATCTTATTCCGGAAGGGTTGGATTGTCGGCGATATTATTGGGAGGAGCCCTATTTGTTCCGTGTGTGTGCCAACAATATCATCCGAAGGTGCATCCCAGAAGATGAGGTCATGCCAATTCTCAAAGCATGCCATGACTCACCGGTTAGGGGACATCATGGAGGAAATCGGACGGCATCAAAGGTTCTCGAATGTGGTTATTATTGGCCTTCCATCTATCATGATGCCAATCAAATGGTCAAAGCTTGTGATCAATGTCAATGACAAGGTTTTATTTCCAAGAGGCATGAAATACCGATGCACTTTGTGATGGAGATAGAGATCTTTGATATGTGGGGGATCGACTTCATGGGTCCCTTTATGAGTTCTTATGGGATGAAATATATATTGGTGGCTGTGGACTACTTGTCCAAATGAGGCGAGGAGTGTGACCGCATTTTTAAAGAAGAACATATTCACTCAGTTTGGCACCCCTAGAGCCATTCTTAGTGATGGTGGATCACACTTCTACAATAGAGCTTTTTCGGGGTTACTTGAAAAGTATGGTGTCAAGCACAATGTGGCCACACCTTATCATCTAGAGTCGAGTGGTCAAGTTGAGGTTTCCAACCGGAAGATAAAAAATATTCTAGCAAAAACTGTGAACACAAATAGGACTGACTGGTCAGGAAAGCTAGATGATGCATTGTGGGCATACCGTACGGCCTACAAAACTCCTATTGGTACTTCTCCTTACCGGCTCATCTTTGGTAAAGCATGTGATCTACCGGTGGAGTTAGAACACAAAGCCATGTAGGCATTGAAGAAGTTGAATTTGAAATGGGTTGAGGCTGCAAATTTGAGGTTGACCCAACTCAATGAACTGGAGAAATTCCAGTTCCATTCTTATAAAAGTGCAGTTGTGTAAAAAGAGCGGATGAATTTTGTCCACGACACAAAAATCTTGAAGAGAGAGTTCAAGGCAGGTGATTTGGTCTTGCTCTTTAACTCGAGGCTCGGGCAAGCTTAACTCAAAATGGTTCGGTCCCTTCAAATAATAAATGTCCCCCCGTATGGAGTGGTGGAACTAGAAT
This sequence comes from Nicotiana noctiflora, assembly GCA_032618575.1. Lineage (NCBI taxonomy): Eukaryota > Viridiplantae > Streptophyta > Magnoliopsida > Solanales > Solanaceae > Nicotiana > Nicotiana noctiflora. Next base: position 156,108 of record JASVEL010008736.1, on the reverse strand, counting down.
AAACAGACGGGTCCCCTACATTCAAAGTAAATGGCCAACACATCAAGTATTATTTTGGCATTAATGGTGAAAAGCATTTGGTGGAGCAGCTGGCTCTCAAAGATTGTCCTTTCCCGACCACTGAGTGAAGTTGAAGGAACATCAATCTCTTCGTGCCACGACGTTAAATCAAGCGCTTCATGGGAGGCAACCCATGGGTGGTAAAAACTTTTTTCTCTTTGCATTTTTCATTTTTTACGTTTACAATATCGGTTGGAGAGCACGGAGTTCAAAAGATCTCAATACTTGGTAAAAATGCATGAAAAAGTGAAGGAAAAGCATAGTGTTAAAAAGTGGCGGAAATGCGGTTGCAGAATTGATCTGCGGTCCACGGATCAACCGCAGACGTAGTCAGAGCAGAGCCAAAATTGGCAGTTGGAAATACGGCGAAAATGCTCATTTTGCGGTCCGTATGTTGACTCTTCGACCTCATATTTGACACCATTTGAGGACTTCTAAATTCCTTCATATCCCACATCGTAGAACACATATGTGATCACATAGTGTGCTATATGATGCTTTGTCCAGTGCAGATCTCACTGCAGATTCACTAGGTACGTCTCCTATACACTTCGCTTCAAAACAGAAAAAACTATAAAAGAACAAAATAGAAGAAAACAAAACAAAACGAAAAAATAGAAAAAAAGGCAAGAAAGTCGGATCGAACCCAAGAAGGGACAATCACCAAACTCACCAACAACTCTATTACTAACATTTTTGCACTGATCCTAGTATGTGAATCTCTTCCACTCTCTTTTATTCAAATCTCGTGTGCAAAGGTTTGGTCTAAGTTAGTTTGTGTGGTTGATTTTTGTTAAATGTGTTCGATTTTGGGCTAAGCATGAAGTGGGGAATGGGATTGAGCAAAAATACGGTAGCCATTGTTGGAGACTAGGGTTTTCTGCTGAGAACGATGAGTTCTGTGGTCCGCAAGTCTGATATGCGGACCGCATTGTAGTCGCAGACCTAACCCTAAGTCATCTGGAGAAGATGAAGTTCTTCAATCATTCTGCGATGGAAAAATTGTTATGCGGTCTGTAGAATGACCGCATAATCGACTCCTTTATTGGCTGAGCAAAATGGTGAAAATGCGATGGAGAATGCGATCGCAAAATTGACCTGCGGTCTGCATATCTACCGTAGATTGAAACAAAAGAACTGGAAAAATTTGAAGTTTAACATGTTCATTCCGCGATGATTCTGTGGTCCGCATAGTGGTTATGCCACCGCATTATACATTGCAGATTGACCAACTTGTTAGGCATGAAATTTTGCGGTGATTCTGCGGTCCGCAAAGTGGTTCTGCGACCGCAGAATGGATCGCATTTTTGACTTTTCTTTGTAAATTCTCTGGTACTTCTCCCAAAGTCTTGACGTTGTTATTCCACCCTTGTGCAGATATGGCCCCCCGGCAAAAATGAGTAGTAATCAAGCCTCCCCAGGCAAAGAAGCAAAACGTTGAACATGCACAACAACAGTCCTCCTAGTCCGAGGAGGAGGAGCTTCACCCTGAGGTTGACATACATGCCGAAGCCCGGAGAAAGCAATGGGTTAAAGGTGCAAAATACCATCTCCGCTGGGGAGTTGAGGGGTCTAGGGACAGGTATAAGGCTGGGCTCCTCCGGAGGTCGCTTTTACCTGAAAAGCAATTGAGTTTGAATGGGCTGATGTAGAAGTACCCTCCTATCCTCGCTAACATCAAACGGAGGAAATGGTTCACTTTCACTCAACCTCTTGCTGAGTACAATGAATCAATGGTGCACAAGTTATACCCATCCTGTAGGGCATCTTGAAACAGACACCATAAGCGTAAGACGATGTATCTGGAGAAGGTAGAAGTTTGGGGCTTTACCGTTAAGTGCATTGCCAAAGAAATAAACAAATTAAGTGTCCCAGACTGGGAAGAGGGTAAATCAATAGAAGAGTATGATAATCAAAGGCTGGATAGAAAGCATCCCCAAGTTAAGTGTGCTTCTACCCCGCCAACAGCTCTCCGGTCTCCCCAGGTGCTCATGTTACTTAACAGAAAAGCATGAAAATGATGACGTATGGTGGAAATCCTTTGTGACTGCAATCGTACATTTTCATCTTAAGAGAAACAACCTCTAAATGTGGTTTTGTCATTAGGATAAGAGGCAAATCGGTAGCTCGATGGGGAGCTTGCCCAGCCGCCATGGATGACTTGGGGAACCTTTATATTATCGTTCACCTCTAAAATCCCAGGTTTTTGAAAATTTATTTATTTAATTTTCATATATCTATTTTTCATATAGATCTATGGGTACACTCATCTCCATGTGAGAATTTATTTGTCATTTTTCTTTATACCATATTTCTATTCATCTGCTTGAAAAGAAGCCTCTCTTAAGTTCAAGAGTTTAGAAAGGCTCTTAGCATGGGAAGGAGCTCAGACTTTCATAGAAAGAGATAAGCTAGAATGATCTTATGTATGGGTCTCGGTCATTATATAGACTAGATCTTGATAAAATAGGGCAATATAGAGGGTCTCCCTTCCGTAGATTTGATTGGGATTGATTCTTAGAATCGAGCCCTTATTAGAGGCGTGCCTACCGACACCTATCAAAGGCTTCGGCTTGCACGACGTCTCCCTTTATTTGCTTAAGCTATGAAAGAAAAGAATTGGTGCAACATTTTATTCTCTTCTACAGCTCTTTGCTTAATTCTGGCCTTCCCGAACTCCTACACGGGCGGAGTCAGATTTTGGAGTAAGGTCATTTCTATGGGCAATCTACTCAAGAGTTTAGGCCCCTAATTTGGTCTATGTCTGGGCTGTTGCCGTACTCAAAGGTGAGGGGCTCCAAAAGCGGATGTGTTTGACCTCAGATGAGAGGGGAGGCAACTGGGGATTCTAGGCAAAGAGCTTTTTTGTATATAGCCTTCATATGGTATAGGATTTTCATTCCTTCAGCCAAAGCTAGAAAAGAAAGGAGCTCTCTCTTTTTTCCAGCCTTTTTTTTATTTTAAAGGCATATAGTGCATTCTCGCTTTCAGGGGGAATTCAAGTCAAAATCTAGTACAAGGAGGAAGCGAAAGGTTAGCCATCAGGTACGAAACAGAGTATTACTATAATAAATCATAGAGCAGTGGGGAGAGTGACCATCCCATTATATATTGCATGAACTTAGATCAATCAAATAATGATATTTCTATTCATATGGAAATATTCGGCCTAATCAATTTGTCCATTTAGATTTATCTAGGTGGAATTTACTATAATAAATTATAGAGCAGTGGGGAGAGTGACCATCCCATTATATATTGCATGAACTTAGATCAATCAAATAATGATATTTCTATTCATATGGAAATATTCGGCCTAATCAATTTGTCCATTTAGATTTATCTAGGTGGAATAATAAGAAAAGGTAAGGTTCAAAAGAATCTACAAAAAAGGGGATTTTTTGAGTATTTTAGAAAGGGTTGATTAGGAGAGGGAGGCATCTGTAATTGAATAACTATAAGCCAACCCTTCTAGATGTTTCGGCGCTTGATTCTCGAATATGATCAAATCTAAGATGAATGCTTGGTTTATGTTATGGAAGAAAGACATGTATATGTTATATTAGATATTGACTAGTGCTAGTTATATATGAAATGAACTAAAGATATATTTTACTACTCTAGGGGATTCTAATAGACTAGAAGTCCTTCTGGCCCCTTGTGCTTGTGAATTGAATGTAAAAACAGATGAAATTAAGAAATAATTCAACTAATAGTTCGAACCAAGAAATGGAAAAATGAACGTCGTATGGGTTCACAAAGACTCTGTGGCTGAAAAGTAATAAAGATAGTTCTTATGATTCAATAATTTTATCACTTCAATCCGAAGTTCTTAGTTACTTCGACTAGATGAATCCTAGCAAGGGAATAAGTAAGTCATAACTCATTGGTTGATTGTATCATTAACCCATTTTTTTGGGTACGAGGAATTTATCATGAATCAACTGATTTCTGCCACTTCCGTTATTGCAGCTGGCTTGGCCATATGGCTTGCTTCTATTGGACCTAGAGTTGGTTAAGACTATTGTGGGTCAAGCAATAGAGGGTATCACGAGACAGCCTGAGGCAGAGGGAAAAATACGAGGTACGCTATTGCTTAGTCTAGCTTTTATGGAAGCGTTAACAAATTATGGACTGGTTGTAGCACTAGCGCTTTTATTTGCGAATCCATTTTATTTAATCTTAGCTTGGAAATATGAAAAATAAATTGATTTTTCATATTTTATTTCCTTTTGTGATCCATGCAACTCAGACAAAAATCCTATATCCTACCCACCCAGTGATGTTCTGATTGAATTTCAAAGATCTTGCTCGCTGTCAAAGCGCATTTTGTGAAGTGTTCTCCTACTCCTGTCACTTGAGATAAAGTCAACTGGAAACCATGATCAGAGTCGTGGTTTGAAGATGATGATTTGAAGATTCATTTGACATAGAAGGGTGTCTTGGTTGCCGATACGGAGGTTGAATGAATCATTGCACCTGGGAACAGAAAAAATGGAGTTTGGCCTAGGTCAAATGGGAAAGCAAGAAGGAATTCCACTTTGGAAAGGAAAAGGGCAGTTCCAAACGAAGGACCCAGTCTCAAGGGTCAAGCTTCCCGGTGTCCAAGTGTCAAGTCCAATGGATCTTTTGTTCATACTTATTCAGTTGGAAGTATTGATCCAATTCAAAAGTTATGTTTAACAATTTCATAATCCAATTTTTAATGTCTAAGTGACCCTTGGATACAAATCACGAGAATGTGTATTTGTTCTCGAATTTTCATTGAGAGAAAAATGATTTAATCCTTTTAAGAAATAATGTTTTTGATCGGAGTACTAATCAAACCGAAGGACCCTTTAACTATTTAAGGGATAATTCAGAACCATATCACATCCAGGATCTGATGAAATAGGATGAATTGAGATGATATTTTGTATATACGTAATTATCATGAATATATTAATCATATCTTTATTTTTCTATCGCTTGGAAGGGATAAAAGAATGATCTTGTTGTTTCTTTAACAATTTTTTATCTCTAGTGGACCTCTTAGTAGGATTCGAACCCAGATGAAGTTCTGACCATCTATCAGAGAAAAAGAACGAACGAATCTTGTAGGATTCCCAAGAAATTCTTCGGTTTCTTCCGGAAACAGATGATTAATCACCTTCTTATCACGTTCTGTGAATAGCCGAAAGTTTAAGGAATATCAAGAAAGGCGTTTGGGAATTGGCCTGATTCTATCTCTTTTCGATCTATTTTATGAAAGGAAGGATCCCGTAGAATCAATCTTTCTTTGCGTTGTTGAATCTCTCTTTGATTAAGCGCTCTTGGTCTTCTATCTGTATCCGCTGCTCTTACCTTGTTAGAATCCGATGTTAGAAGGAAGAATTAAGTAGGCATCCCAATATCCATTTCTTTAGATAGATAAGAGATCAGCTAAAGTAATGGTCATACCCCTCCTCCCCCTCCATTTGAGGAAGATATCTCAGGTATTTGCCTACGAGGTCTTCACATAATAGGTTGAAAAAATCCTAATTAGGCAGAAGACTTGGACAAATCCCCGATCTTATGGAAGTTGCTAGCAAGTCTAGGTACCTAATGCATGCGAGAGTAAGGGAATGAAGTCTCTTTGCACGTATGAGTAGCTGTCACGAATCGAAGTTTCAAAAACCAAAAGAGAGATTTTCCGACAAGCAAAAAGTTGGTTGAGACACGAGATGATAGGGCAGCGGCCGACATGCGGTACTTTCATCCATTTACTACTATGCATATCTGATGTATGTGAATCACGCCCAAACAACGGTCGCTATCAATATAATCCGGTCTATTAAGTCCAGAGTTGATCCCACAGAGAATTAACCTATCAATTGCAACTTCCAAAACCCAATAATACTCTTGAATCAGCTTCCCAAACTTTTGAATATAATTTGTGGATGATTTCTACTAACTAACTTTTGCAAGAAACTAAAGAATTGAAGGAAATAATTGAAAGTGGTGTAAAGAATAAATAGAAAGACTAAGGTATTGATTACCCCTATTGATGGAATCCCTTCTGTTTATGCTCATACAAATTGCCAATATTATTCTATCAATCATGAACGCTATTTCTACTATAATTCTCTCCCAAGCAATTACAATAATTTACTATTGCACTCTTCCAAGCTACCCTAGATAGCTTTAATTTGAACAGTTCACTTTTGATTGCACCTAAGGTTTCGTTATTCCTAACCCCACCTTTACGCCTACAATTATAGATTCCTCCAATAATCTAGGTTGGTGTTTTTCAACAATTACCTAAATATGCACTCTTTTCCAAGTTATGCACCCTAAATAGGCACATCTAATTGAGGATCCTATCAATTAACTACAACAAGAACGAAGTCGAACAAATAGAAATATAGCTAACAATTTGTAGTCACATAACCCAGAAGTTCATCACTTAATAGGTTCCATCAAAACCTTTGATAAAGATTTAGCTACTCATAATCAAATAAACAAGATAGATAATTGAATTCATAATCAAAGATTCAACATAAAAGAAAGAAAAATGTTGAGAGAGTTCTCTCTTACTAGTTTTCTTGCAAAAGTAGTGAATACTACAATACTTGCCTTCTTTGGGCGAATCCTAACATTATATATAGGGTTTAGGTTACATAAATTGCATTTTGACAAGTTTAGCCATCAAAATCTTGGCTTCCACCGCGGTTCGACCACGGTTGCGGTGCAACCATGGTGGATCATGTCCTCTGATACTTCAGAAGTTCTGCAGGCTTCTTCTACCGTGGTCGCGGTGGAACCGCGGTCAAACAGTATTGCGGAATCTTCAAGCTGTTTTCAGCACAAACTCTTAACTTGTTCCACACTTGGCCTTTTTTCACCATCTTATGACTCCAAAACTGCTCCTTTAGTCTTCATTAGCTCATGTGTACCTATAACACACTAAAAACACTAATAAGAGCATTTTGGCATCATAAACAATATCAAAACAACAATAAAGTGTGATTACTTATGGCATAAATATAGTCAAATTCACCTATTATCAACACCCCCACTTAAACCTTTGCTCGTCCTCGAGCAACCTTAATCACACCTTAGGCATATTTTATTAATGTCTCCCCCAAAATATGTCACACAAGCTATCTTTCATGATTAACCTAAGACATGCACAATCCTTACTCAACTATAAACTCAAATGCCAGCACATTATTGCTTACTCTAATTATTATCAAAAACTTGCAAACATACTCTTTTCTTCCTGAGTTACATGCCCTCACACAATTTATTGAGAGAAGTTCCCACACATAAACAATTTAGAACATGGAACTTATAGATATAGAAAAATTTCACTCACTCTAAACAAAGAGCATTCATATGCATATAGATACACCATAGGCTTGCCCCTAGTGTAATACTCCACTAATCGAGTTATTCAATCACAGATCAAGAGGTCTTTAAGGGTTGTAATGTACGCAATGGGACGGGTAGGATACTTTTGGTTATAGTGACTAACCTCCCTAAGCACTTTCTTTTTCACAACTTCCTTTTAAGCTTTTTCATTATGCTTCCCCTAAACATTCCTTCACCTTTTATTCACTTTTAATCCCCATTTTTCTGTTGGTGGAACTGGCTTTCTCATTTACATATATACATTGATTTTTTTTCATTGCTTTGTAAAGAATTTACTGTATTTTTGCCAGTTCACCATTTTCTACCATTCATTCTTGATTTTCCCTTTTTCAATTTCCCTTCACCCCACACTTTGACTTTTGCATATTCATTACAACACAAGTGCTTCTAGGAGGTAAAGTACAACAATTTATGATATAGATTTTTATGAACATTATAGGGTTATCAAAGAACATGCTTAAGGCTCAAAGGGGTTAACTAGGATACTATGTACTGGTGAATTCACAGTTTATTGATTTATGGGGTTACACAAAGAAATGCCTCTATCATCTCTATAACTAAACAACTTGTATTTTGCTTTGCACACACACCGGGCAAGTTCTAGGTATCATGTAAAACATATAATGCAGGTAAAAGCTCACACACACTTGGCATGCAACTCATTTAGAATCAGGTTCATCTACAGAGTTCTACGAACGTTCAAGCAAGCTGTATTGTGCAATTTAAGGCATACCCTAGAATCTACAGTCAAGCTTAGATCATACACTCTCAATTTCATTTTAGTTTTGCTAATGTGCATACTTGGGGTTACAAGTTAAGCTTTACCCTCTAATCCTAAAAAAGAAAAATCTACCTAACCAGGTTTAATAAAAATCCTTGGAAAAGAACCATGGTCAAAAGAAAAACCAAGGCAGAGGTGATACACTACCTATTGTCACACCTCCTTTTTTTACTACTTTTCCGAAGATAAAGTATACCCCGTTATTTACTAATACACCCCAAGAAGGGATATAAAAATAACAACAAGAAAGGAGTTTTTCCACTTTAAGGACAATCGGAACAGGATTTATTTAGATTTCAGAGTCGCCACTTGGGAAAATAATGGTGTCCCAAGTCACCGGTTTAATCCCGAATCCAAGGAAATATGACTCTGTTTTAACAGTCCGCGAAACTAGAAATTCGAATAAGGAATTCTGTTAACCCGAGAGAAGGTGTTAGGAACTCCCGAATTCTGTGGTTTTAGCACGGTCGCTCAACTGTTGTATTTGATCTATTTGATTTATTTATATGCTTTTATAAATGTGAATGTTCTGTTTTGCTATTTTAACGACTTATGATGTCACAAAAATGCATTTTGAGTCACACCGCAACCAGTACGTGTGTGACTTTAGTGCATTTCAGCTTCGCCGAGATTTGAGATTTGAGTCACATAAATGTGCACTCGTATTAAGGATGTATATTTTAATCGTGCCTATAACATCTACGCCTTATTATCTTTAGGAAAGACCGTGAAATTTTCTAAACGGTCCTTCCGAATCTAACAATTATATTAAAATTTATATGGGGGCCACGTGTGTCTTTTAATTTTAATACAAGGCTCATCCCTTAATTTTAAAAGTCCAAACTTATCATACACTATGTTTGCTATTTCTGTTTTTTCCTCCTAATTAGAATATGGTTTTGTATTTTTTGAATTCATTATTACTATGTCCAGGCCAATTGTTTACTACTAGGCCTGGACATCTGGACTGCGTTAACAGTCCATTATGTGCAAATGGGCCTCTGAAGCACAGAATATGCGAGTATCTCCATACGCAACCCTAAAGGTAAATCTAATCGAATCTGGGCCTGTATTCATGATCAGGCCCAGAGTAAACAGATGAAATGTAGAATGGGATTGTAATTTCAACACAAAATTTAAACAAACATTCTTCAGATAACAGAATAAAGCAATAAGATTCATATTATTTCATAAGGATCCAGATTACATGTCAATCGCTACTAATTCCAAGTTCTAATAACTAATTAAACACTCTAAGAACAGGAATCTAGTACCAACAATATTATTTCAAATACTTAGGCAGTAATTATAATACTAACTTATTTGTTGTTTAATTTTTAATTAAAGGAGAAAAAACATTATTAAAATATTAACTGGACGGGCTTAGATTATTATCAATTACAAAACTCTAAATTATATTATAGGTAAATTATGGTTAAATGAAACTAGATAACAAAAGAGTCTAAACTATTATCTACTTATTTCCTTTTCTGAACTAAATAATCCTGATTCAAGACTTAATTAACAGAGGTAGTTAATTACCAGCTTATATATACCGGCTTTATAGGTGAATTAACTTCAGTATTACCCTGTTTTGAAATTAGATTAGGTGAGAATTATTTCTAATTATGTATCATTAGCTACTCTATTATAACCTACAACAATCCTCATATAGTGATTAATCATTACAAACGATCCTAATGAATTACAATGATACCAGGATATATCAATTACAAACTAAAAGGAAAAACAAAGGTAAAATCATCCAAAACAGCTCATGCGATTTCATTTCTTCAAACAATGTGCGATTACATCTTCAAGAAATGAAACTGTACCTGATTCAAAAACAATCTATGAGTTTAGGCTTTGAGGATAAAGAATAGTCAGCAAAATAACAGCAACAGAGCAGCAAACAGAATCCCAAATATAATAGTTCAGCAGATCAGCAAAGCAGAATCGAAGAGCTCAAGCAGAATCCAAATGAATTGAGAGATAATAGACCCAGCAGGAACTACCAAATTAATACCCAAAGTAATCTGCTAAGTATTGTAGTATATAGAACCAAATTTTAGCACTATCACTCGATTTCAGAATATAGATTTTTCGACCTTAAAAATCTGGACCTCAGAGATCAACCCCTATTTCTAAATTTCAGAGCTGAACCCCTTTTTCAGAATGTAATTTTTCAGACCCCTTTTCAGGCTCTCTAATGGCCTATTTATAGACTGGTTTTGGGGGAAATTGGGGGGGGGGGGAATTCAAATAAGTTATTTCCAATCCCCTTCCCTTATTCTTTCAATTATTTACAGATTAGTTCATTAAGAGTGTACCGAAATGCCTTAGAGGCCTTGCTAGAAGGTTCTAGGCAATTCTATAGTGTTCTATTAGGGGTATTTTACTAGGTTACCCTCACTTGCTAAGTTTTATTACAAGACTGCCTTTTCATTATGCCCATTTTGTCCTTTATTTTGTAGGTAATCACAGAAATACTAGGCACCTAAGTCATTTTTAACCCTATAGGCTCTATTAAATCTTCAAGAATGCCATTTATTATTTCCTGTTATACCCTTACTGTTTTTCTCAAGAACACATAAACAGACTTAAACATGTGTAATAATCAGAGGTAGATCTTAAGCATGCAAAATAGATAAGCTCACAAGAATATCAAGAAACATATAAATTAAACATTTTCAGAATCAGACAGACAAAGAAAGCAAGAACAGGGATAGTAAAACTTCACTTTTTTCGGGGCTTTCCTTTCCTTCTCTTTTCTTTCTTTCTTTTCTTTCTTTCCTCTTTATTTATTCTGTTTTCTTTCTTTATTTCCAGATTTCAAATGTTCCGAAGACTTTTAGTCTTTTGACTGTTAGACTTCTATAATGAGGCTTCTTTTTGAGTTTTGGTGGGTAAGGGGTGGTCTGGGCTTGGTTGAGTGATTTTGGGGTGGGGGTTATTTTTGGGTGCTCACCGAAGTAGGGTTCCGGCGAGCCTTTTTGTTATATTCAGAGAGTTCTGGTAAGATTCGAGACCAGCCATCTAGATAAGGTGAAAGATCTCCTCAAGGCGGTCTTATGGTGTTAATTACGAAGGCTGGTTCATAGGTTTTGAGGTCGCCGACTAGGGTTCCGGTGACCAGAATTTCAAGAAGAAAGTGGATTTTGGGTTTACTGGGGTTTTTATGGTGGTTGTAAGGTTTGGTGAGTACATGTGAAGTATTTGGTGGCTGCCTAAGCCGGAAATGGTGGTTGTTACAGGCCAGTCCGGCCAGTCTCCATGAGAGACTAATGAAGAAGAAGGTAGAAGGGGAGGCGGCTAGGGTTTACAATGTGTATATGAATGTGAGTGTATGTATTATTGAACGGAGATGAAGATATTTATACCCCCTTCGTCTTGTGTAATCCTGGCCTTTGGATCAACTAAGATCAACGGCCAGGATCTTTTCCTTTAAAACGGCACCGTTTGATTAAGTGTGAAGCTGCTTTACATCCGTTAGATGTTTAAGTTTGAACGGCCAGGATTATTTCATCATATAGTGTCGTTTAACTTTAACTGAGACTGAATGCCATCCGTTTGATCATTCCTTTGGACTGCCCAGATTGATCTTCTATACGGCGTCGTTTGATTTTCAATCGAATCGGCTCATCTGGTTCTTTGGATCCTTTCATCAATGGCTGAGGTTTTATTGACCTGTACGCCATCGTTTTGGCTACGTGCTTGGGCAGAACAGGCTGGTCTCTTGGGCCTATTATACTTGGGCTTATCAATTCTATATATATATATCATAATATAACCCAAAATTGTATTATATTTTTGTATTTTTGTCTTGTATTTCAATTATTTTCTTGGTATTTTCTTTTGTATTTCATTTTTCTCTTTTTGTATTTAATTTCAATTGTTATATTTCTTTTATTTTCCTATTTTTTCCTAATTTTCTGGTATTTTATGATATTTTTTGCCATTTTCTTTTGTTTTTCCGGTATTTTACATTTTTATTGATTTTTCTAAATTTTCATATTTTTGTGACATTTTCTAATTGATTCCTTTTGTAGTTTTAATTTCAAATTTATTTTAAAAACAAACGCACAAGTATTTCAATTAAATCATACAATTGCACACCAAAAACTATTTTTGTATTTATTTATATATTTATACCGGAATTTATTTTCTTAGGGCAAAAATCACGTGCTCACAGCTGCCCCTCTTTGCTCGGGAACACGAAGAGTCTCAGTGCAAAGATAAGTGAGCAGTAATGAGAGATTTTTGCCCACTGGCATATTCCGTAAGAAGCATTTTGAAAAACTTTTGACCGCACCCTACTTCAGAGGTTGCCTACATATTCTAGGCTAAATAGGAATCAGGTCAGTGTAGTTCGGGAAGGTCTGGTAGTTTGAAACTACCAAGACTTAATGTTGCTGTTGTTGTTGCTATAATCACTGACTAACTCCTTATTATACCAGGATAAAATGACAATAAAGATGCTATTCTAAACTATGATCTTATGAATTACAAGAGAATCCTATCTATGACTTGTCTTCTTGCATTGTCTTGATTTTGCATATCACATGTTGCTCTTTATTTGCATCCTTCTTTTTTTGTGAATTTTGATTATTTCTTGTTTATTATATACTGCTTCCATCCCTTCGTGTGACTTCAAAATGAGCTTCTTGCTTCCAGGTCGATACCTGTTTAAAAACAAAAACAAAGAGAACTTTTTCCTCTGCCCCAGTGTGAGGATTTCCATGTGTTATGGTGTTTCTCATGTTAGAAAAACAATTAAAAATACTGAAAAGTATTCCCTTGTGATACAGGTGGGCGCCTGAATAGAAATTAAAATGCTAAAAAGTATTCCCTTACTATACAGGTGGGCGCCTGAACAGAAATTAAAATGCTGAAAAGTATTCCCTCGTTATACAGGTGGGCGCCTGAACAGAAATTTAAAATGCTGAAAAAGTATTCCCTCGTTATATAGGTGGGCGCCTGAACAGAAATTTATATGCTGAAAAGTATCCCCTCGTTATACAGGTGGGCGCCTGATGCATGAAATGAAAATGCAGAAAAATATTCTCTCGTTATCCAGGTGGGCGCCTGATGCATGAAATGAAAATGCACAAAAATATTCCCTCGTTATCCAGGTGGGTGCCTGATGCATGAAATGAAAATGCATAAAAATATTCCCTCGTTATCTAGGTGGGCGCCTGATGCATGAAATGAAAATGTAGAAAAATATTCCCTCGTTATCCAGGTGGGCGCCTGATGCATGAAATGAAAATGCAGAAAAATATTCCCTCAGTTTGATAACTGGGGTGTGAATTCTGAAAAACAATACCTCTCTCGCTATTTTGGGTAGGTTCCTGATTATTGAGTGAGTCCTCCTTTGTGGATTCTCCCATTTTATTGTTGTTTTCTTTTTTATGTTTTCTCCCACATTGGTCACATTCACTTTAAAGTGATTAGTGAGAATTTGAATCTTTTGTCCCTGTCTAAATCAGTGAACAATCCTATTAGTTATAAAATGGTGGTTAGCAACTGGCATTCTTGTTGGCTTTGCTTCCATCGACCGCCTCTTCTTGTTTCATCCTACTTTGCAGGTTATTGCCAGGTTTTCTTCAACTTTCTTTTGCAATCCTCTTTTTCTTTTCTCTTTTCGTTTCTTTTCCTTTCATTTTCCTTCGGCCTTGATTGCCATCCTGTTTTTTATTTTCTCTTTTCCTTTGACCCTGTGTTATTATGCCTTTTAACATGAGAAGCTGGTAGTTAGCTTTCAACTGGCAACTGGTTTTGATCAATGAAATGCAAAAATATGAATTTGAAGGGGTAGGGGTATTTTTGAAGTAAAGACATAACTTATCTGGGTATGACTGCTGATTCCTTTGACCATGACATGTATTTAAATACTGACCCAGTCTATCCAATCGAATCGCTGCTATCTTATTTTCCTGCAACCCAAACCTTTCTTATTTTTTTGCTTTTTTTCCTTTTTCATCAAAATGTTCCTCACTTTCGCCTTATGGTGCCTGTTAAGTTATTCACCAATAAGACTCTCTCATTTATTCTTCTCTCATCTCACATTCTCCTTATGGTGCCCGTTAGGGTTTTCACCAATAAGACTCTCTCATTTTTATTTTCTCTCATCTCACATTCGCGTTATGGTGCCCGTTAGGGTTTTCACCAATAAGACTCTCTCTTTTTTATTTTTCTTTATTTTGTTTCCAAATCTCCGGGTATTGTCCATGCCATGTTTCACCTTATTCTTATTGTATCGTCATTTTCTTGAAATTACTCAAAAGGTCTTTCTTTGGACTGTAATATGGCTTTTGGATAGGTTTAGAAAGAAAGGTATAAAGGCTCAAAATTTATATGAGGGTTCAAAATATTTAAAACTCTCAGAATTATAAATATAACTTCTGCCCCAGTTTAAACATTTGGGGAATCTTGGATTTTATTTCTGTCGTGACTGAACCTCACTGAGGCTGCCTACGTACCCTTTTGGGATCAAGTCAGACGTAGTTCAAACCATAAGATCATTCGTCTTTTGACTTTTTCCCAATTTTCTTTTGTATACTTTTTTCTTTTCTTTTTTTCATCATCATTTTTCTTTCATTTTCTTCATTCTCATTTTCTCATTTTCTTTTCTTTTCTTTTCAATTTCTTGTTCATAATTGATTCCGAGAGAGGGATATGAAAGAATAATGCAATTACGCTCAACAGGGGTATCAATGGATAACGTGTTTGGATAGAGAATAAAATGTCTTAATCATTTCAATTTCAAAATTATGATAAATACAATTGTACATATGAAAAGGGAATCATACATAATATCTCTTGACTGCATCTGAGTTGATAGCAGTCTCTACACATTTTCCTTCAACATATGTTAAATATAAAGCTCCATTGGACAATACCCGGGATACCAAGAACGGCCCTTGCCAATTAGGTGCAAACTTTCCTTTTGCTTCGACCCAGTGAGGCAAAATACGTCTTAGCACCAACTGTCCAATTTTGAATTTCCGTGGATGTACTTTCTTGTTGTATGCTCTGGCCATCCTCCGCTGATATAACTGTACGTGGCAGACTGTCGCTAATGTTTTCTCATCAATCAATCTCAATTGTTCTAGCCGATCTTTTACCCATTCATCATCATCAATTTCAGCCTCAGCTATGATCCGAAGTGAAGGTATTTCATTTTTTGCAGGTATGACTGACTCCGTCCCGTACACCAATGAGTATGGTGTTGCGCCAATTGAAGTACGTACAATTGTACGATAACCCATGAGAGCAAATGGTAATTTTTCATTCCACTGTCTTGACTCTTCCACCATTTTCCTAAGAATCTTCTTAATGTTCTTATTCGCAGCCTCAACTACTCCATTTACTTTAGGCCTATAAGGTGTAGAGTTACGGTGCAGGATTTTGAACTTTTGACATGCTTCTGCCATGAGGTGACTGTTCAGATTTGCTCTATTGTCTGTGATAATCACCTTAGGAATTCCAAAGCGACAAATGATATTTGTGTGCACGAAATCCACTACCGCCTTCTTTGTCTCTGCTTTAAATGTCTTTGCCTCCACCCATTTAGAGAAATAATCAATTGCTACCAAGATAAATCTGTGCCCATTAGATGCTGCAGGCTCTATTGGTCCGATGACATCCATGCCCCAAGCGATGAATGGCCACGGTGCTGACATTGTATGCAACTCATAGGGTGGGGGTGAATCAAATCTCCGTGTATCTGACATTGGTGGCATTTCCGCACATATCTAATGCAATCACGCTCCATGGTGAGCCAATAATATTCTTCTCTCAATATTTTCTTGGCCAAAATATATCCGCTCATTTGAGGTCCGCAAGCTCCTACATGTATTTCAGCCATAATTGTGTCCTCTTGCTGTGCATCTATACATCTCAATAGACCCAAATATGGTGTTCTTTTGTATATAACTCCTCCACTGAAGAAAAATCCATTTGCTAATCGCCTTATAGCCCTTTTCTAGTCCCCTGTGGCTTGCGCTGGGTACACTTCTGTCCTCAAATATTCTCTGATATCATGATACCACGGCTCACCATCAAGTTTTTCTTCCACGGCGAAACAATAAGCATTTTGATCACAAACTTGTATCTATGGTGGATCTGTGTAAGCTTTATCTGGATGTTGCAACATGTATGATAATGTGGCTAGAGCATCCGCTACTTCATTGTGCATTCTTGGGATATGCTTGAACTCTATGGATTGAAATCTCTGAGACAGTTCATGCAGATAATGTAGATAAGGTATAAGTTTCAAATCCCTTGTCTCCCATTCTCCTTGAATTTGATGTATCAAGAGATCCGAGTCACCCATGACCAAAATCTCTTGAACACCCATGTCTATTTCCATTCTCAATCCCAATATGCATGCTTCATACTCGGCCATGTTATTAGTACAGAAAATTGAAGCTGAGCGGTAACGGGATAATGCTAACCCGTTTCTGAGATGAGTACTACTCCAATTCCGACTCCCTTACTATTGACAGCACCATCAAAGTGCATTCTCCAGCCTGGATTATCATCTTGTTCCACTTCTTCAAAATTCATTGTCTCCTCATCAAGAAAATAGGTCTTTAATGGTTCATACTCATCATCGACCGGATTTTCTACCAAATGGTCAGCGACTGCTTGTGCCTTTATTGCCGTACGAGTTACATAAATGATGTCAAACTCTGTAAGTAGAATTTTCCATTTAGCGAGCCTTCCTGTGGGCATAGGCTTCTGGAATATATACTTCAGTGGATCCAACCGAGATATCAGATAAGTAGTATAAGCCGACAAGTAATGTTTCAATTTCTGCGCAACCTATGTTAAAGCACAACATGTTCTCTCCAACTGACTGTATTTTACCTCGTAAGATGTAAACTTCTTACTAAGATAATATATTGCTTGCTCTTTCTTCCATGTTTCGTCATGCTGCCCCAGTACACAGCCAAAAGAATTATCCAATACAGTAAGATAAAGGATCAGAGGTTTTCCTGGTTCTGGAGGAACTAATACAGGAGGATTAGCCAGATATTCCTTAATTTTGCCAAATGCTTCTTGACATTCATCAGTTCAATTCACCGCAGCATCTTTCTTCAGTAATATGAAAATCGGCTCACAAGTCGATGTTAACTGAGCAGTAAATCTACTAATATAATTCAACCTGCCCAATAAACTCATGACTTCTTTCTTGTTCTTTGGCGGAGGCAAATTCTAGATTGCTTTTATCTTTGACGGATCTAATTCAATACCACGCCAACTTACTATGAACCCCAATAACTTTCCTGACGGCACTCCGAAAGCACACTTTGCTGGATTGAGCTTGAGATTATATATTCGGAGCCTCAGGAAAAACATTCTTAAATACTTGGCATGGTCACTTTGCTTTTTGGACTTAATGATAACATCATCCACATATACTTTAATCTCTAGATGTATCATGTCATGAAACATAGTGGTCATTGCCCTCATATATGTAGCCCCGCCTTTCTTTAACCCAAACAGCATTACCCTGTAGCAATATGTTCCCCAAGGCGTGATAAAGGCCGTCTTTTCTTGTCACGACCCCAAAACCCGGTCGTGATGGCGCCCAGCACACTACTAGGTCAGCCCGACCAATCAACAAAATCACGGAGCTAGCAGCTCACATTTAACCACTTTTAGACAAAATCAAGATAGAATAATTATAAAAAAATATCCAAATACGGGAACCACGTCCCAAACCAACAAAACCTCCCAAAGACCAGGAGTCATGAGTCATGAGCCTCTACAGAGTATATAAAGTGTGATAGTGTCTACGATGGTGCTCAAGTGCAGAAATAGATATCAACATGAATAAAAGTAAGCTGGAAAGTCAGGTCCTACGGACGCTGGCAGCTACCTCGACTGTCCAAATGCACTCCCGAGCAGCTATAGAATCAGCTCTGGTGTGATGTACCTGGATCTGCACACAAGGTGCAGGGAGTCGGGTGTGAGTACTTCCAACTCAGTGGCAATAAAAGTAAATAATGCTGAATGAAAGAAAACCACGCAAGGCACTATCTCATGCTACACAATACAGAACTATCTTTTTATCCCTTTCCAGCAAATGTGAGTAGATTATTTAGAAATCTCAATTTTTAGCTTTCTTTCTTTCATGATAACATACCAATACCTCGGTACAATCTCAAGCAGTGCAAGTCTGCACTCAAATAAGCCCCTCGGGCTCAGCACTCCTTAACAATTTCCACCAGGAGATCTGGTCAATAAGGCAAATAATGCATGTGTGCCAGTAATGTATGAGTGCTAAATGTTATGCCACGTAGTACACGTAAACCAATGTATGTATGCCATGAAATGCATATGATGCTGTGGCATACAGCCCGATCCATGAAAAAGCGCCCGCGCTCACTGTTGGGCTTCAGACTCCGGAAGGGCTGCTACAGCCCAAGCGCAATATCAATATCACACCTGCTGCGGCGCGCAGCCCGATCAAAATACCACTGCAGCGTGCAGTCCGATCTATGCATGTGTATGCATATACTCACATAAATCGTCATGATCTAACATATGGCCCTCGGCCCCAATTAGTCTAACAAATAATCAAGAAAAGCCCCTCGGGCAACAGTATCATATTAGCTCACAGCTAGAAATGTCATTAAGACCTTGTTCAAGTTTTTCATAACCTTATAAAAATGCTGAGTAGCATAATACCATTTAAAAACCTTAGACCGAGACAAAAATATGCACAGTGTTATCAAGACAGTGATACCAATCCCTGAAGGATTCAAATAATCAGCACGAAGCCCAAGCATGATAATTAGTCCAATTCATGATAATTACTATCTTTTATTAGGATGTCAATTCAATTTCAAGCAATTAGGTGTTATTATTCATTACGCGGGACGGACCAAGTCACAATCCCCAATGGTGCTCTACCCCACGCCCATTATCCGGCGTGCAAGTCACCTCAATACAACACTAAGATGTGCAAGTCCGGGGTTTACTAACCCTCAGGATATCATTTACAAGTATTACCCACCTCGATCCGGCAAAAACTCAAGCTCCGCGACGCCTTAGCTCCTCGAACCAGCATCCACGCACGCCAAAACTAGCCAAATTCAGTACAAATATATCAAAATAGGCTAATGGAACAACACCCAATCGAACACAATCAAATTACATGAAAAACCACAAAGTTGACAAAACTCGACTTTCGGTATGCTTCTAGAAAAATTACAAAAGTTACATATTCGGATTCCTTATCTCAACACGAGTCCATACATATAAAGTTTATTAAAATCGGACTCTGTTTGCCCATTCAAATCAATGATATACCATAACCCAAGCTTAGGGCAAAAATCCCCCAATAATCCTCCCATTTACAGTGAAATAATTAATGATTCTAAGATAAAATCGCGTATTTAGACCATAGAACTTACCTCCAATGTTTACCCGGTGAAATTCCCTCTTGGAGCTCTCCAAAATCATCCAAACGAAATGAAATAAATGAAAGAAATAAACAAATTCCGTGTAAAAAAAGAATCTGCCCGTGCTTCGTCGAGTTGTACCTTGCACATGTGCTATACGAGTTCTTTAGTTTTCTGGAAACTAGACAAGAAGGTCTACAACTTTCGTATTTTTAACCTTTTGTGATTCCTTGTAGATTACAAGATATCAGCTCCCAAAGTAGCCAAAAAGCTGTTGAAAATCTGCTGCAACAGCAGCTTTTTTTCCAAAACCAAAAATGCCCGTTAGGCATCCGAAATCACCCCGAGGCCCTCGGGACCTCAACCAAAAACACAAACTCAACCTTATACTTCATTCAAACTTGCTCGGATCATAAAAACGGTATCTTAAACATAAAAAATCACCAAAATCCTAGAATTCGATTCAAACTTAAACTTAAACTTTCAAAATTCACATTCGATCAAAAACCCGACCAAACGATGTCCGAATGACCTGGAAATTTGCAGACATATCCAAAATCACCTAACGAAGCTGCTGCAACTGTCGGAATTCCATTCAGACTTTCGGATCAAAATATCTCCTATCGATCGGATTCCGCCAAAATTCCAACTTCGCCAAAATAGGCTAACTTCTTCACCGGACCTCCAAAATTACTTCCGATTGCGCTCCTAAGTCTTAAATCATCCCCCGAAACTCACCGAATCATCGAAATTAAGTTCCGATCTCTCTAACTCATAAGTCAACGTTGGGTTGACTTTTCTAACTTAAGCTTTCCTTAAAGAGATTAATTATCCCATTTCCTACCAAAATCGATCCGAATTGACTCAAAGTTTGCACACAAGTCACATTCGACATTACAGACTTGCACCAACTTTCGGAATCGCATTCCGACCCCGATTTCAAAATTTTCACTTCCGGCCGAATTTTCTCATAAACCTTCAAATTCCTATATTTAGCCAAATGACTTCAAAATGACCTCCGGACATTCGAATTCACTTCCGATCGCCTTCCCAACTCCAAAATCACCATACGGATCTATTCCCAGGACTCGGAATCCCAAATGGACATCTATAACTCTAAAATGCCTTCCAACCCAAATTTATGAAATTCTTCTAAAATACTAACTTCCACCATATACGCCGAAATGCTCACGGGTAATCAAAAACCAAATCCGGACATACGCCCAAGTTCATAATCATAATACGAGCATGCTGGAACTTTTAGATCCCAATTCCGAGGTCATTTACTCAAAATTCCCATCCTAGTTCATTTCTTCAACTTTAAGCTTTGAAAATGATAATTTCCATTGAGATATTACTCCAAACTTCCTGAATTTTAATTCTGACCATACACACAAGTAAATATACTTGAGATGAAGCTGTTCATGGCCTCAATCTGCTGAATGACGTGTCGGAGCTCAAAACGACCGGTCGGGTAGTTACATTCTCCCCCATTTAAACATACGTGCGTCCTCGAATGTGTTGAGAACTACAATGATGTAGTCTCAAATAACTTGTTTAACACATCATGCACCTTTTCGTGCTACCACTACTTAATTGAGCACATTAGCTATATAATTCTGTAAATATAATTCTTTATTCAAACGAATAAGCTATTAGGCCAAATTCCAACACCCTGAATTTCCTGCCAAGTCTATTTCCATCATTCGACCACCATATCAATCTCCACACGTTGTACCCAAACATTAATGCATAACTTTGTTGAATTTACACTTCGCATCACTTTACTCATATGACCACAATAACATTCTTTATTTACTGCAGTTGCCTAAAATACCCAAATATCTATGGAAACCTCTTATTAGTTGAAGTCTTATTCCAACACTTTCATATACTGCCAACGATAAATAAAACATGGGCTAAACCGTAACAATTCCTCAGATCAACCATTTATGAAGCCATTCTCTTTTGACAGATATTACAACGGATTTTGGAGCCAAACCTCAATATTACCTTTCTATCTAGCTGAAATAACGTAGGTTCGCGCTCATTAATGACTCCAACGATCATTTTGATTATAACACACCACAATGGTAATATGACAATTCTTCATCGGCCTAAGCCACGACGAGCAAAACACACGCTCCAATAAGAAATGATCTGAACACACTCGAATCATGACAACTCACTCACACAAAAGAGCTGTAATTCAAATTCCTCAATTCCATCACAACACATAACTGAGATCTCGTCTCACATCACAGAATTAGAGTACCTAAACCCTCTTCGAAATGTCATAACATCACGTGGCCTTGCCACGACTCACGATTCTATCCAAGCACTATTAATCATGGAGAACCTCAAGTCACCATGCTCAAAACGGTCAGCCACGCACATATTTAGATCTGAACTCAAGCAATCAATCACACCTGCGGTGATACATTTAATATATGCTATCAAATCCTGAATGGATACAACCGATGTGCTATTCCCCGAGCGGTACCCAATACGGACTATTCCTTAGAAGCTAGGAAGTATTATATACAAAGTAACTTATAGGAAACTATATTTTCCACATCACACTGTTGCAACGCGCAACCCGTTCCAGTAACATACCCGCGGCGGCGTGCCACCCGATCCAGATACCATACCTGTGGCGGCGTGCCACCCGATCCACGAATAAACTCGCAAGAGGAAATGCACATCGAGTCAAGTTGCTCATTACAACAAACATATATAGCCTCAAGATTGGCCACAAGAAACGCATCCGACAAAGTTCCTCAATACCGGAACTGAATCAATGGTAGATACCTCTACACTAACATCCGCCATGAAGGCCCAACTGACAAAGAAATACCTACCAGTCGTCCACTGGCCCTAGGGTACCTCTACCCTGCTGGAGCATGATCAGATGCTCTCTGCCACGCAGTTTGTGACATTTGTCTGACATAGTCCATAGCACATCAGTCTAGACAACCTGACTTATGACAACCAGTCTGCAATCATATATCATTATTCAAATTCGTCATATCAAGTAACGAGAGAGCCACTAGTGCTTCCAATTTCCAACGACCGCTAAATGGTGCCGATACACACGAGATACCACCACTGCGTAGGCGGATTACGAGAACTTCTAGTCTCTAACACATATGTAACACATGAATCACTATGCCTGATTCCACATTCCACCGTACGAATACATAACACACATCAAGCATCTATTCATACCATGATAGCCATTCAAAAATTTCCCTATGCCATCAACAACTCAACAATCACCGTCAATCTAACAAGGGGATACCACAATACTACTAGGTATTATCAGTTTACATTACCTTGCTTTTTTGACCATATACTCTGCCAAATCACCAGAATAGCAGTACCATTTCCATTAATCACCAGAAAAATTGACTCTCAGATTATTTGCAGTTGCCCACGCTGCTTGAGAATTTTTATGACTCCCCATATGGAAGAAAAATCATTACACATTCTATGCTTCGCGTACCTACATAAAGTATAATCATTTTCAAACCATGGTAAAACACATCACAACTCTTTCTTCCAATTGGTTGCATAAGTTTAACTGCCAGGACTGAGTCCTTTTTAACCATATCGAGCTACGCCACTGCCAGCACTCAAGAGCTTTGTTGCACCATATCTGCAAGACACATTACCTCGAACACATACCAGGAATTAATCGTATCCATATCATACCGTTTCAGTTTATTAACAAATTGTTCCATTTACCCAATTCCTTTCTGATTCATTTTTAATTTAATATTAGCCTTTACTTTAGCACCACAATACCTCAACTCATGTTACCACACGAGACTCGTACATAAGACCACACGGTCTAAGACCCATAGGCTACTGAATACTCTCTCAATGTTTCCCAGAAGTACCACATTCTACAACACTTTATTTTGAAGAACTTACTGCGATTTTGAATTTGTTATCATTACTTCCCAATACGGATACATAGAATCCCATCATTCACATGATATAACACAAGCCTTGATCTTTTCTAACGAAACTACCGTCTTTAGCCACATACACAATCTTATGGCACCTGACTGTTACAAGCAAAATCTTGAACACTGCAAAACCATTATCGGGCGTCATTCACCCTTATTCAGCTGTAATTCAACTGTCCTATTGAACAGAACCTGTCACACCTCCTTTTGGCACGCCCCGCGAGGGCGCAAAGGAGTTTTTCCAATTAAAGGACAATCGAAACGGGATTTATTTAATTAATTCAGAGTCGCCACTTGGGAGATTTATGGTGTCCCAAGTCACGGGTGAATCCCAAATCGATGAAAAGAATGACTCTGTTTAACAGCCCGCGAACCAGAAATCCGGATAAGGAATTCTGTTAACCCGGGAGAAGGTGTTAGGCATTCCCGAATTCCGTGGTTCTAGCACGGTCACTTAACTGTCATATTCGGCTTATTTATCTGACTTTAACGGTTATGTACTTAATGCAAATTAATATCCCTTTACCGCTTTTATTATTATTATTATTTACAAAAGAGGATGTTTCCTAAAAATATGTTTCGAATCACGTCACATGAAATGCACCCGGATCCTCGACACATTCTTATTCAACATTTTTGGGTTTTGGATTTGGGCCACATGAAATGCACTCCCAGATTTAAGAAGGTAAAATTATTAAAATACGCGCCTAGAGCGATTTCTTATTTACATTTTTGGAGAAGGCCGCGAAATTCGTTAAGAAACGCAACATCTCGATATCTAAGTATATTATATGTACATTATTGAGGGCATCATGATTTATACGTTATTTAGTGGGGCTCATCTCATTTATTTAAAAAAAAGGTTATACTTAACGTGATTCATGTTGCTTTCTCAAATTGGGATTTCATCAACTACTTGATTTCCTTCTATTTTATACAGTTGTTCAAAGAATTAAGAATATGCTAAACTAGTTGATTCAACGATCATTAGGTGAACATGATTTCAGATTCCTCACGATTACATTGTTCTAATTCGAATGGATTCGAACATTATGAGACTCTATTTTTCATTTGTTATTGTTTCTTTTGACACAGCTGTCGATTATTAATTAGCTATCACACACTTAAACTACACGACAGATCAAATTGATCCTTGATGTTTATTCATTCGTCTTCTAATGGCTACACTAGTCACAGGATAACATAAGTAGTAATCACATTAACAAATTTTTGAATACATTTGACTACATACTTCTCGCTGGTGTACTAACTGAACTTCCCCTAATAGGAAAATAACACCCAAAATCTAACAACTGTAACAAAGTTCAGCAGTCCAGATCTCCTAACAGTTTCAATTCGAACTAAATATCAGTTGATTATACATTCATACAATTTCAAAGTTGATCTAATGAACATACAGCTTAATAATTTTTATGTGCAAAAGGAAATAAGAAAACAAGAACAGAAAGATTGCGACAGTATAGCTTTGAACAGCTTTCAATTTATTTCCATAAGCTTTAAGATTTACGAAATGTGTACCTGGATGATGACAATAAAAGAAGAAAAAATAACCGTCAGCAGTAGCAACACAGTAGCACCAGCAGTAGGAATATAACACCAGACCAAACTTAAGCAAACAGTAAGGTCAACTTCCTTCAGAATGCACTTCAAATGACAACTCAGAAGCAATTGCAAACAACCAAACAGCAATAACCAATACCCAATAGACCCTAATGAACTTGAACTTAAACCAGAAAAGGGCTGATAATTATCAGAATCAACTAGCACACTCGAATTGAATCAAAAGGACCCAATGGAGCAATAAGACCTAATGTGTTCTAGGCTTTAATCACAGATACTGATCTTAACAGGATTAAACTCTCAAAAAATCTCTCACAAAGACTGTTTTTCAGGTCTCTCAAGCTGATCCTTCTTAAAGCTTTCTCCCTTTCGAACCCCTCTTCTCTGTGCCCCCCTCCCTCTACTTATAACAAAACAGGCTCCCAGGGACACTTCAAGAAATTAAAAATAGAACTCTGCCTATCCTCCTTCTGCCCAGCCCATAATATTCTTCTGTTACCCCACTACCAAATGTCTTCCCCCTTTTTTATTCAAAAGTGTGACAGCTTATTGTTTAATTATTTCTATTAAGTTTTTGACTTAAACTAACCCATCACTATTAGACAGATTCAACAGTTAAGTGGTCCACTAGCATTCATCTCACAAGCCACTCAAACCAACACATTTTCAAACCTTAGATTCCTAATCACCCTTGACACCCCTGTCAGAGGTACAACTGTAACCAATTCAACCCTAATCAAACTTAATCAGCTATTGAGGTAGATGATGGAAGCCAGTGAGACAACAATGCCTTTTAACTATCCTGGAAAACATGGTAACTCAAGGATTTGACGAATGGTAGTCACATGATCAAATTAATTCATTGGTATCACTGCCTAAGGCATGAAACAATTATTGTGTGATTCAGGTGCTCACATATACTAAACTAACTGACGACACCTAATCAATCGACTATATGAGACATAACAAACACACAATAAACCGACAGGCCACCAAATGACTTTGGTGGCTTCAGGCAAAAACATGGGATCAAAGTGAATTAACATGTTTCAACGATGTTAATCGAATTGAAATTATGGTTTACAACGCAATACAATTGATGAACATAACAAGAAATCGATCAAATGAAAGGTCATTTGGAGACGGGCAGAATAGATTTGGAAGACGAAAAATAAGAAAATCCAGAGAGACAGATTATACATGTAGCCAAATATCACTAAAAACATAACTAGAACAAAAATGAGAGGAAAATTACCTCGGGAACCAAAATGAACCAGGTTCGAATTTGGTTTGGAACTATTGAGGCCAAACGGGCTTTAATCGAGATGTCTCGATTGAGAATACCTAGACTAAAGTCCCTTGGACCTCAATCGACGACTAATCCGGCTCGAATTGGGCTTCTTGAAAATTAGGGTTCTTGGGGCTTGGATTTAGGGCTTGAGCAGTTCGGGCTTGATTCGAACTGAACCAAGGTTGGTAAGGGTGTGAGGGAGGTCATGGGAGTGTTTGGGGTGAGTTTGGGGCGGTTTGGTATAGGTTTTTGTTTCCGACGAAACTTTGATTCAATATTCGAAGAAGTTGGAGATTATTCGAGGAAAACGAAGGCCGGATTCATGTCGGGGGAGGTGAGGGGAAGAGTTGGTGTAAATTTGAGGAGGTTTGGCCTACCGGAACCGCCGTGAGGCGATTTCCGGTAGGCGGAGTGCGGCGGAGATGGGCGGGCTCTGAGTTGGTCTCTTGAGGGAGACGAAGGAGGTGGAAATGAGGAGTTACAGAGGTTTGGGGGGGGGGGGGGTTGATATATTCGAATTGGCTTAATTAATCAAGACCGTTGGATGTTAGAAACCAACGGTCTGGATTAAATCGCTTAACACCAAACGTCGTCGCTTAAGGTGATACGGGCGGGGGCTGTGGTGTGGTTATGGGTCGGGCATTTCCATCGGGTAGGGTAGATGATTAATGGCCGTTAGATTAGTTGGGGTGAACGACCGAGATCTGGGAGGATCTGGACTTGGGCTGTGCGCACGGTAATTGGACTGGGCCTGGATTTTGGTCCAATTTTCTTTTCCTATTTTTCTTCTTTTTATTAATTCCTAATTTATAAAATCGTAAATTACACTACAAAAATAAAATACTAATTAAGTTACACTAACGAATAACACGCGCGATTAAATATCTATTAAATATAAATCACCGCTAGGATATTAAATACCAAAAAAATGCAAAAAATACATATTTTGTAGTTTTTCTATTTTTATAAAATAAACTTGATTACTTTTAATGAATCCTTAATGCAAATGTGACATATTTTTGTATTTTCGTTAATTAAACGAATAAACATGGACATAGAAACGCAAACAATATAAGAAAAATAACATAAAATCCACTAATATTGCAATCAACACAAAACTATTTTATTTTGAATTTTTGGGAGTAATTCTCATGTAGGGCAAAAATCACGTGCTCACAGCTGCCCCTCTTTGCGCGAAAATAATGAAGAGTTTTCGTGCAAAGATAAGTGAGCGGATACGAGCGATTTTTGCCCGTTGGAGCACTCCGTATGAAGCATTTTTGGAAAAGTTTGACCGAACCTTTGCTTTAGAAGGTCTCCTACATATCCCTGGCTAAAAGGGAATCAGGTCAATGTAGTTCGGTTTTGGTAGCTGGGACTACCATGACTGCTGTGATCTTGCTGTTGCTGCTATTGTTGCTGTTGCTGCTGTTGCCATTGCTTAACCGATCTCCTTATTACACCATGCTAAACAAAAAGTAAGAAGCTAGACTAAGTTACAGTATTGCAAATTCTTATCTATCTTTTCAACTTGATCTTGCCATGTTCCTTGCCATCCTGCTGGCTTTGATGTTTCTTCACATGCTTCTTCTCTTCTGACAATTGTTATTTCGGCCTATCTTGATTGCCGAACTCCGACCATTGGTCCTTTCCTTATGATCTTCGAACATTCTCCTTCGAAGTCTGAATCTATCTTTCCGATCCTTGTTGCCTTCCTTCCGATTATGAACTCGGATTCATGCTGGGGATTTCCATTACACTCTGCCACTTTCCGATTCTTCACTATCGTTATCAAATCTTAGAAATTGAGATGTCGTTTTGCTTTTCGGCGGGCTTATGACTTTATCGACAAACTCTAATCATAAATCGCCACTCCATTCTTCAGGCGGGCACCTGACCTCAACAACAACTTCAAAATAATAACTCGCCATTCTTTTCTTCAGGCGGGCTCCCTGACTTCAACTCATAAACTTCGAAACTAAATCGCCACTCCATTCTTCAGGCGGGCTCCCTGACTTCAAATACAACTTCAAAACTAGATTGCCACTCCATTCTTCAAGCGGGGCTCCCTGACTTCAACTCAAAAACTTCGAAACTAAATCGCCACTCCATCCTTCAGGCGGGCTCCCTGACTTCAATTACAACTTCATAACTAAATCGCCACTCCATTCTTCAGGCGGGCTCCCTGACTTCAACTACAACTTCAGGACTAAATCGCCACTCCATTCTTCAGGCGGGCTCCCTGACTGCAACTCTAACTTCAAAATAAATCGCCACTCCATTCTTCAGGCGGGCTCCCTGACTTCAACTACAACTTCAAAATAAATCGCCACTCCATTCTTCAGGCGGGCTCCCTGATTTCAACTCTAACTTCAAAATAAATCGCCACTCCATTCTTCAGGCGGGCTCCCTGACTTTAACAACAAACTTCAAAATAAATCGCCACTTCATTCTTCATGCGGGCTCCCTAACTTTAACAACAAACTTCAAAATAAATCGCCACTCCATTCTTCAGGCGGGCTCCTGACTTCAACTCTAACTTCAAAATAAATCGCCACTCCATTCTTCAGGCGGGCTCCCTGACTTTAACAACAAACTTCAAAATAAATCGCCACTCCATTCTTCAGGCGGGCTCCCTGACTTCAACTCTAACTTCAAAATAAATCGCCACACCATTCTTCAGGCGGGCTCCCGGACATTAACAACAAACTTCAAAATAAATCGCCACTCCATTCTTCAGGCGGGCTCCCTGACTTCAACAAACTTCAAAACTAAATCGCCTTCCTTTGCTTCCTGTACCATTTTCTTCTTCCTGCATCGACTCTTAGGCCACCCTTTCTTCTGAATTACCTTGTTTCAAGATTGCTTTCATCCTGGGTCATGTTATTTTTTCTTGACTGCTGGGGATATCTTTGGGATTGTTTACTTACCTGCTGGGGATAATCCTGCTGGGGAAGTATTCTTTATTTCCTCTTTTTGTACTTCCTTCAACCTTTATTCTCTCCTGGGCTCGCTGAGGATTGAAATTTCATTGACTGAGGATTACCCTGGCAGGGAATCCTCTCTCCCAACCTCCTTCGGGACTCGCACTTTGTTTCCTTGAAAAACTTATGGGATATAATGCTGCTGGGGAAATCTCGAAATCAGTGTTTCATTTTTCCAAGAACTGCTGGGGATGATACTAGGCTCAAAGATCACTTCCTCGTGTTGTCTGGCCTCTTTCAAAACTATTCTGCTCGAAACTGGTATTTCCCAAAATCTTGTGTTGCTTTCTATCCTTATCTACTGGGTATTTGCTTTCAAGAAAATTTTCGCAATGGGGAAAAATTTTCTGCCCCAGTTTGATATCCTTCTATGTGGCATGCTTTTCCGCCGACGCACCCTATTTTCCTGCTTTAAATCATAGAAAAATTGTTAGTTTCAAAAAGCAGTGAGCGGTCGTGCTGCTCTTGCTGGGGCAATTCTCCTTTTCTTTTAGCTGCTTTGCCTTCCTAGAACTTTGGGGATGACGTTGATACTTGCTGGGGATGGTGCTCTTTCCACAGATGATCTCTCATCTCTCCCTTTATTCCAAACTTCAGTGTGGTCCGACCCTCTTAGTCGACGATTTGTTGTGAGAAACTATCTCCCGGATGTGTAATATGTGTCCTTGTTGTTCTCCGCCCTACTCCGTAATTCCTCTGAACCTTCCAATCAACCTGTCGCTCGAATCCTAATTATCGGAACGTCTTTTGACATATTGCCTTGTTCCACGCCTATTCATCTTCATTGTACCGATTTGGGAGACTTGATAGTAAGCTTTGAAAAGTCAATTTTCGACATAAACATAAAAATATTTAAAAAGAGAGAAAAATAATAGATAAAAACGAAAAGAATACTGACCGCAAAAGACAAAAAATGGAAAGCTTTTCTGAACTCAAAACTGGGAAAAACTTATCCGAATGTATAACCGATCCAATGGTTATGCCGTGCCTTCGAGATTAATCTACACAGTCTATTTATGTCAATCGCTTTTCTGACGGCTTCGTTTTGCTAGAAGTAAACGAATGTCCCAACCTCGTCTCATGCAGACACCTTGCAACCATCTCGCCTTGTCACCTCACAGTGCCCTTCATAGGGTTTTCACTAATGAGATTCTCTCATTTCTCTCGACCTCCCTTCACCTTAGGGTGCCTGTAAAGGTTTTCACCGTAAGACTCTCTCATTTTATTTCTCACAGCTTTCTTCGCCTTAAGGTGCCCGCGAGGGTTTTCACCGTTAAGACTCTCTCATTTCGCTTTCTTTCCATGCGGTGGGCTGGGGCATTATCCACAAAATTCCCTCTAAAGGGCTATCCATTATTTTTAACTTGTGAATCCTGGACTCAGTCGAGAATCGGAGTGTCATTCTTGGCTTTCATTTGCATGACTTGGCATTTCTCAAATACTGATCGAGAGGTTTTTTTTTGGTCATTAATGCGGTTTTTGTGTACGGGGCTAGAGAAAAGGGATTTAACCTCAACGGTTAGCTCATTACAACTTTCGGAATCCACACTATCTTTTCAAACAAAACATGACTTCTGCCCCAGTTTTGTTGCTTGGGGAATCTTTGATTTTTATTTTACTATGACCGAGCCATGTGGCGCATACGTATCCTTCTTGAGGAATCAGGTCGAACGTAATTCACTATTTCTTGTGTCTTTTCTTTGTTTCCTTTTTCTATTTTGTTATACATCTTCCTTGAGGATTCCAAAAGAGGGTATATGAAAGAATAATTAAGGCTCAAAGGGGAAAACAAGGGTTAAAGTGTTTGGGTAGTAGAAAAAAATTGCCTCTGTCATTTCATTCTCCGAAAAATGCCAAATACAAACAAACAAAACCAAACGTTGTCAAATACATTAAAGAATTACACATAATATCTCTTGACTGCATCAGAATTGATAGCCTTATCGGTGCATCTTCCCTCAATATCAGTTAGACATAGAGCGCCGTTGGATAATACTCTAGTCACAACAAATGATCCTTGCCAATTTGGAGCGAACTTGACTTTTGCTTCGGCCTGATGTGGTAGAACTCTCTTCAGCACATGCTGTCCCACTTCAAATTTCCTGGGACATACCTTCTTGTTATATGCTCTCGCCATTCTCTTTTGATACAATTGGCCGTGACATACTGCTGTCAATCTCTTTTCATCGATCCAGCTCAATTGCTCCAATCGGGTTTTGACCCACTCATCGTCGTCAATCTCAGCTTCAGTGACAATTCGGAGGGATGGGATTTCAACTTCTGCTGGTATTACTACTTCAGTTCTGTACACCAACAGGTAATGAGTTTCACCTACCGAAGTTCGGACGGTAGTGCGATAACCCAAGAGTGCAAATGGCAACTTTTCATGCCATTGCATAGACCCTTGTACCATCTTCCTCAATATCTTCTTTATATTCTTGTTTGCTGCCTCAACCGCACCATTTGCTTTAGGACGATATGGTATGGAATTTCGGTGCATAATCTTGAACTGTTGACATACCTCCTTCATCAATCCGCTATTAAGATTGGCACCGTTATCCGTGATGATTATCTTTGGGATTCCAAACCTGCAGATGATGTGTGAATGTACGAAGTCCACCACCGCTTTCTTGGTCACTGATTTGAAGGTTTTAGCCTCCACCCACTTGGTAAAATAATCGATTGTTACCAGAATGAACCTATGACCATTGGAAGCCGCAGGTTCTATAGGTCCGATAACATCCATGCCCCACGCAACAAATGGCCATGGCGCTGACATTGTATGCAATTCGGTCGGTGGAGAATGAATCAAATCTCCGTGTATCTGACACTGATGGCATCTTCGCAAGAAAATTATACAATCATGCTCCATAGTGAGCCAATAATAACATGCTCGAAGAATCTTCTTTGCCAATACATATCCGCTCATATGTGGCCCAGAAACTCCGGCGTGTATCTCTGTCATCACTATTGTGGCTTGACTTGCATCTATACATCTCAACAATCCCAAATCCGGGGTTCTCTTGTATAGCACCCCTCCACTAAGGAAAAATCCGTTCGCCAATCGCCGAACAACTCTCTTTTGATCTCCAGCTACATGCTCTAGGTATATTCCTAACCTGAGGTATTCTTTGACATCATGAAACCAGGGCTCACCATCCGTTTCTTTTTCTATCATATTGCAATAAGCATGTTGATTCCGAACCTGAATATGTAACGGATCGACACGAACCTTGTCCGGGTGATGTAGCATTAATGCCAAAGTAGCTAGAGCATCGGCAACCTCATTATGCATCCTTGGGATATGTTTGAATTCCACTGACCGGAAACGCTTAGTCAGATCATGCAAACACTGATGATACGGGATAAGCTTTAAATCTCTGGTTTCCCATTCTCCCTGAATTTGATGTACCAGAAGGTCCGAGTCCCCCAAGACCAAGACGTCATGTACATCCATGTCCACCGCTAATCGCAACCCTAAGATGCATGCCTCGTACTCAGCCATATTGTTGGTACAATGAAAATGCAGTTGAGCAGTAACAGGATAATGATGTCCTGTTTTAGAGATAAGCACAGCCCCTACTCCGACTCCTTTTGCGTTCGCCGCTCCGTCGAAGAAAAGCTTCCACCCTGGATCCTCGGTTAATTCTAATCCATCAATTTGCAACACTTCTTCGTCTGGAAAATACGTCCTCAAAGGTTCGTATCCGTCGTCGACATGATTCTCAGCTAAGTGGTCGGCTAGGGCTTGAGCTTTCATAGCCGTCCTCGTCACATATATGATGTCGAATTCTGTAAGTAATATTTGCCATTTTGCCAACCTCCCTGTAGGCATAGGCTTCTGGAAAATATACTTCAATGGATCCAAACGTGAAATGAGGTAAGTAGTGTAAGAAGACAAATAATGTTTCAGCTTTTGGGCTACCCAAGTTAAGGCACAACAGGTTTTCTCCAAATGAGTGTATTTAACCTTGTGAACTGTGAATTTTTTACTAAGATAGTAAATGGCCCGTTCCTTTCTGCCAGTAAGATCATGCTGCCCCAGTACGCAACCGAATGAATTCTCCAAGATCGTTAGATAAAGAATCAGGGGTCTACCCGGTTCAGGCGGAACTAGTACGGGTGGGTTTGACAGATACCCTTTGATTTGGTCAAACGCTTCATGACATTCTGTCGTCCATTCTATCGCAGCGTCTTTCTTCAACGGACGGAATATGGGTTCACAGGTTGCTGTAAGCTGAGCAATAAACCTACTGATGTAATTTAATCTTCCCAGCAAACTCCTTACCTCTGTTTTATTCTTTAGCGGGGTAACTCCTGGATGGACTTGATTTTGGATGGGTCCAACTCAATGCCCCGTTAGCTGACGATGAATCCTTGCAACTTCCCTGATGGAACCCCGAACGCACATTTGGCCAGATTGAGCTTGATATCATATCTTCGAAGTCTTTGGAAAAACTTCCCGAGGTCGGCTATGTGGTCTTCTTGACGTCTAGATTTTATGATCACATCATCCACGTACACTTCAATTTCTTTGTGTATCATGTCATGGAATACCGTAGTCATCGCCCTCATGTATGTTACCCCTGCGTTCTTTAAGCCGAACGGCATTACATGATAGCAGTAAGTTCCCCATGGTGTGATAAAGGCTGTCTTTTCTGCGTCCTCTTCATCCATCAAGATTTGATGATATCCCGCATAGCAGTCCACAAAAGATCCGATCTCACGCCCGGCGCAATTATCAATCAGGAAATGGATATTGGGAAGCGGGAAATTATCCTTAGGGCTCGCCTTGTTGAGATTGCGGTAGTCCACACATACTCTGATCTTTCCATCTTTCTTTGGCACTAGTACTACGTTAGCCAACCAATCAGGGTATCGAGTGACACGAATGACTTTTGCCTGCAGCTGCGTGGTTACTTCCTCCTTGATCTTTACACTTATCTCCGTCTTAAATTTCCGCAGTTTTTGCTTGATGGGAGGGCATGCCGGGTCAGTAGGTAATTTGTGAACCACTAGATCAGTGCTGAGTCCTGGCATGTCGTCGTACGACCACGCGAAAACATCTTTAAACTCCATGAATGTTTTGATCAATTCTTCTCTCAGGTTGGGTTCGATATGGACACTTATTCTGGTTTCTTTAACATCATCCGTATTTCCCAGATTAACAGTCTCAGTATCATTTAAATTAGGTTTGGGCTTTTCCTCAAAGTGACTTAATTCCTCGTCGATTTTTTCTACGGCTTCATCATCGCCGTATTCCGATTCACTCTCGTCACTTCTTATTTCATGCGTTATTATTTCCAAACTAGATTGACTTTCTAGACTGCGTTGATTAATCTTTACGCACGTCATATCATTAAGATCAGTTGAAAGAAAGCTGCTCAGAAAAGTAAAAGAAAGAAAAATAAACAAAATTAGGAACAAAGGGAACAAAATTTCATTAATGGGAACAATACAAGGAAAACAGGCTTGCATACCCAAACAAAAGAAAATGAACTAAAACAAATGGATTTTTGTCACGACCTGGATTTTCCCCCAACATCGGGATCGTGATGGCGCCTACTCGTGGTAGCTAGGCAAGCCACTGTATTCATACTATCCTATTTTTATACCTATTTTAATTAAATAAATGCGGAATACTTCATCGAAATGGAAATAACAAATCACAAGGTAAAAATCATACTGAAATCCTCTACCCAAGACGTGGAGTCACCAATTCACGAACTACTATGGAATACTACACATAAAAGTCTGAAGGAAATATATCATAATTCTATTTGTCTCGGAACAAAGAGACTACAGCTAATAACATAAATAAAGAGAGAGACGCCGGGCTTGCGGACGTCCGCAAGCTACCTCGGTCTCAAATATGATCAACTCCCACGCAATCGATTTACTGCTGCTGCTGCTCCTGATCGTAACCTGGACCTGTGCAAAAACGCACAGAAGTGTAGCATCAGCACAACCGACCCCATGTGTTGGTAAGTGCCTGGCCTATCCCGGCGAAGTAGTGACAAGCCTAGGACCAGACACTCACATAAACCTATGCAATTCAATATATATATATGTGTACCCCAAAATAACAAGAAATAATCAAGTATTAACACAATAAGGAATACCTTAAAGAATTCAACAATTAATCACAATTAATAATTTCACAAGGAAAAACAAAGTATAATGTAAACACAAGTAATATCACTTCAAGAAATAGCAAGCAGTTGCACGGCATCACCCTTCGTGCTTTTACTCTCATCCTCACATCCATAGTACGGCATGATCCTTCGTACATGGTTCAATAACGGGGCACGGCATGATCCTTCGTGCATAATCAATAATAGGGCACGGCATGATCCTTCGTGCATAATCAATAAATAAACATGGCACGGCATTAACCTTCGTGCATAAATAAATAAACATGGCACGGCATGATCCTTCGTGCATAATCAATAATAGGGCACGACATGATCCTTCATGCATAATCAATAATAGGGCACGGCATGATCCTTCGTGCATAATCAATAATGGGGCACGGCATGATCCTTCGTGCATAAATAAATAATGGGGCACGGCATGATCCTTCGTGCATAAATAAATAAACATGGCACGGCATCACCCTTCGTGCATTATCACTCTTCCTCACCCAAATAACAATTACAGTTAAGGGCAAAGAAAGAAACAGTAATTCATAAACCGTCCCATCAAGGGCAATCAATAATTATCTTCACAACAAGTCCCAACAAGGGAGAACAATAACAATTTATCTGTAATATATCTCAAAATAATCATTTTCCAACGACTCACGGTCATACTAGACGCCAGTGTATGGATGCTCGCCACCACAGCCCATACACCGCACTCGATCACATAACACATAACACATAATCCTATTCCCTCGAGCTAGGATAGAACAAACACTTACCTCGAATGCTTATGAACAATTCAATCCGTGGAAATGTCTTTTCTTTCAATTTGGCTCCAATCCAACCGTATCTATACACAATTGATTTAGTATCATCAATTCTACTCAACAAACGAATTCTTAATACCAAATACAACTTTTACAACATTCTGCCATGAATAGTGAATTTCAACCCCGGGCCCACATGGTCGGAATTCGGGGTTAGGACCAAAATCCGGTTACCCATCCCCCACGAGTTCATATATATAATTTGTTTCAAAATCGGACCTCAATTCGAGGTCCAATTCCCCAATTTATGAAAAACCCTATTTTCTAATAAAAACAAGAATTTTACCATGAAAATCTTTGATTTCTTATGAAAAACATGTTTAATGATGTTAGGAATTGAAAGAATTAAGTAAAAAGTGACTTACAATCGTTTTGATGAAGAAGAAATCCTTGAAGAATCGCAAATGGGTGTTTTGGTTTTGTAAAATG
This sequence comes from Nicotiana noctiflora, assembly GCA_032618575.1. NCBI lineage: Eukaryota > Viridiplantae > Streptophyta > Magnoliopsida > Solanales > Solanaceae > Nicotiana > Nicotiana noctiflora. Next base: position 119,229 of record JASVEL010008736.1, on the reverse strand, counting down.
TGAAGAAATGATTGAAATTCGTGTTTTTCAGGTCTCTGTGTTCGCATTTGCGAACATGGGTTCGCAATTGCGAACCCCGACCAATTTCTAGAGTTTGAAAAATAAGCTAAGGGTGGGAAGTTCGCATTTGCGAACATTTGTTCGCATTTGCGAACAGTTCGCATTTGCGAACTAATGTTCGCATTTGCGAACACATGTTGTATAAGGCAGTGTTCGCATTTGCGAACAATGGTTCGCATTTGCGAACCAAGGCATAATGGGGAATGTTCGCATTTGCGAACTTTTGTTCGCATTTGCGAACATAGGCTAGCACTGGGGACCTTCGCAAATGCGAACAATTGTTCGCATTTGCGAACAAGGCTGGACTAAAGGGGGCTTCGCATTTGCGATGAATGTTCGCATTTGCGAGCCTGTCCCCCTTCGCAATTGCGAGAAAACTTCGCAATTGCGAAGCCAACAGTTGGGTGAAAAACCAGCAGTTCAAAAATTCAGAGTTTCATCCAACGGCCTATCAAATCTTTACCCGAGCCCCCGGGCTCCAAACCAAACATGTACACAACCTCAAAAACACATTATGGACTTGTTCGTGCTATCATATCGCCAATATCACTTCGTTTTAATCAAATCAAGCCTCAAACTCATGATTTTGATACTTTTGATTTTCAAAACTTCTTAACATTGGAACTCAAGGTCCAAAACATCTCAAACGACATCCAAATGTCACCAAACTTTACAGAAATCACATATATAATATTTAAGACTTGTATCGGGCGTCGGAACCAAAATACGAGCCCGATACCAAGGTCAATTAATTTATTTCCTTTAATAATTACATCACAAAACAATTTCACATAAAAATTCATAACTTGGGCTCTAGGCCTCAGAATTCGACTCCGGACACATGTCTAAGTCCCATATTTTCCTACGGACCTCCCGGGACCATCCAATCTCGGGTCCGGATCCGTTTACCAAAAATGTTGACCGAAGTCAACCATATCAATATTAATATCATTTTTATCCAAATTTCTCATAGAATTCATATTTTCTATCACAAAATCTTTCCGGCTACATGCTCGGATCATGCACGTAAATCGAGGCAACATAGAATGAGGTTTTCAAGGCCTCGGAAGCTCGAAATGATTAATTAAATAAGTGATGACCCTTTGGGTCGTCACAGAAGGCTCCTCTGAACCTGACCCACCGCGGTTGGACCGCGGTCGCGGTCAAACTGCGGTGGGTGACCCTTTCAGATTCTCATTCCTCGCGGTTCCACCGCGACCGCGGTGCGACCTCAGTGGAACACGCACGAAGGATAACTCTTCGACCTCAACTGTCGAACCTGCCGGTCTAGAATAGTCACCGGCTCCTCCTCGTAAGATAGATCATTGTCCAATTGGACAGTACTGAAGTCTAACACATGTGTGGGATCACCGTGGTATCTCCGAAGCATAGATACATGAAAAACTGGATGCACGACTGATAAGCTAGGCGGCAAAGCTAATCTGTAAGCCACCCCTCCCACTCTGTCTAAAATCTCAAATGGGCCAATATACCTAGGGCTAAGCTTGCCCTTCTTCCCAAACCTCATCACGCCCTTCATAGGCGACACCCGGAGCAATACTCGTTCACCAACCATGAAATCTACATCTCGAACCTTACGATCCGCATAAGTCTTCTGCCTGGACTGAGCTGAACGCAATCTCTCTCGAATAGTCTTGACCTTATCCAAGGCCTCCTGAACTAAGTCTGTACCTAACAACCGAGCCTCTCCCGGTTCAAACCGTCCAACTGGTGATCGACATCGCCTACCATACAACGCCTCATACGGAGCCATCTGGATGCTAGATTGGTAACTATTATTGTAGGCGAACTCTGCTAATGGTAGAAACTGATCCCACGAGCCTCCGAAATCAATAACATAGGCTCGAAGCATGTCCTCAAGAATCTGAATAGTCCTCTCGGACTGGCCATCCGTCTGAGGATGAAATGTTGTACTCAACTGAACCTGGGTGCCTAACTCCTGCTGGACCGCTCTCCAGAACCGCGAGGTAAACTGCGTACCCCGATCAGAGATAATAGATACTGGCACCCCATGGAGACGAACAATCTCCCTAATGTAAACCTCCGCTAACCTCTCCGACGAGTAGGAGACCGATACTGGAATAAAGTGTGCTGATTTGGTCAGCCTATCAACAATGACCCAAATAGCATCAAATTTCCTCCGAGTCAAAGGAAGTCCGGTAACGAAGTCCATAGTGATCCGCTCCCATTTCCACTCGGGAATTTCAATCCTCTGGAATACACCACCAGGTCTCTGGTGCTCATATTTCACCTGCCGACAATTTAGACACCGAGCGACATACGCAACGATATCTTTCTTCATTCTGCGCCACCAATAGTGCTGCCGTAAGTCCTGGTACATCTTCGCGGCGCTGGGTGAATAGAATACCGCGAACTGTGGGCCTCTGCTAAGATTAACTCTCGAATCCCTTCGACATTGGGTACACAAACTCGACCCTGCAATTTCAATACCCCATCATCATCTAGGATTACCTGTGTGGCACCTCCCCGCTGTACTGTATCTCTCAACTCATGCAAATGAGGATCATCAAATTGCCTCTCACGGATACGCTCTAATAAAGAAGAACGAGCGACCGTGCAGGCTAACACTCTGCTAGGCTCGGAAATGTCTAATCTCACGAACCGGTTGGCTAAGGCCTGGACATCTAGAGCTAATGGTCTCTGATTGACCGGAATATAAGCAAGACTACCCATGCTGGCATACTTTCTACTCAATGCATCGGCCACCACATTGGCCTTACCTGGGTGATACAATATAGTAACATCATAGTCTTTTAGCAACTCTAACCATCTCCGCTATCGTAGATTCAACTCCTTCTGCTTGAACAAGTATTGTAGGCTTTTGTGATCAGTGTACACCTCACATGTCACACCATATAGATAATGCCTCCAGATCTTTAAGGCATGAACCACTGCTGCTAATTCAAGATCATGAACTGGATAATTCTTTTCATGTATCTTTAACTGCCTCGAAGCATAAGCGATAACCTTACCATCCCGCATCAATACCGCTCCAAGCCCTGTACGAGATGCGTCACAATAAACTGTATAAGGCCCTGTACCTGTAGGTAGTACCAACACTGGTGCGGTGGTCAAGGCTATCTTGAGCTTCTGAAAGCTCGCCTCACACTCCTCTGACCACTGAAACCGGACACCCTTCTGGGTCAACCTGGTCATCGGGGCTGCAATAGAAGAAAACCCCTCTACAAAACGACGGTAGTAACCTGCTAATCCCAAGAAACTCCGGATCTCGATCACTGAAGCTGGTCGAGGCCAATTCTGGACTGCCTCAATCTTCTTTGGGTCTACCTGAATACCTTCCACTGATACAATGTGACCCAGAAATGCTACCGAACTCAGCCAGAACTCACATTTAGAAAATTTGGCATATAGTCGGTTATCTTTCAGAGTCTGAAGAACCACTCTGAGGTGCTGCTCGTGCTCTTCCTGGCCGCGGGAGTACACCAGGATGTCATCTATGAAGACTATCACGAACAGATCTAAGTAAGGCCTGAATACCCGATTCATCAACTCCATGAATGCTGCTGGGGCATTGGTCAACCCGAAGGACATGACCAAGAACTCATAATGCCCATATCTAGAGCGAAAGGTTGTCTTAGGAATGTCAGCCGCCCTGATCTTCAGCTGATGGTAGCCTGACCTTAAGTCTATCTTAGAGAATACCCTCGCTCCCTGGAGCTGGTCAAACAAATCATCAATCCTCGGCAGTGGATATTTATTTTTGATAGTCACCTTGTTTAACCGCCGGTAATCAATACACATCCGCATCGAGCCATCCTTCTTCTTTACAAATAATACAGGTGCTCCCCAGGGGGAAACACTGGGCCTGATAAAGCCCTTCTCAAGAAGGTCCTGCAACCGATCTTTCAACTCTTTTAGTTCCGGCGGGGCCATACGATAGGGTGGAATAGAGATGGGCTGAGTGCCCGGTGCCAAATCAATACAGAAATCAATATCCCTGTCGGGTGGCATGCCCGGCAGGTCTGAAGGAAAAACCTCAGGAAACTCCCGTGCAATAGGGACTGAATCAATGGAAGGAACTTCTGCGCTGGAATCACGAACATAAGCCAAATAAGCAAGACACCCCTTCTCGACCATACGTCGAGCCTTAACATAGGAAATAACAGTGCGAACGGAGTGGCTTGAGGTACCCTTCCACTCTAATCGGGTGATTCTGGCAAGTCTAAGGTGACAGTCTTAGCATGACAATCAAGAATAGCATGGTATGGGGACAACCAGTCCATCCCCAATATGACATCAAAATCTACCATATCCAAGAGCAACAGATCAACACGGGTCTCAAGACCCCCAAATATAACTACGCACGAACGATGCACCCGATCGACTACATTGGAGTCACCCACTGGTGTAGCCACATAAACTGGAATATCCAGAGCATAGCTGGGCACAGCCAAATACGGTGCGAAGTAGGAAGACACATAGGAATATGTAGATCCAGGGTCAAATAATACTGAAGCACCTCTGCCACACACAAGAATAGTACCTGTAATCACAGCATCTGATGCCTCTGCCTCTGGCCCGGCTGGTAAAGCATAGAATCGGGGATCTGCACCTCCCCTCTGAGCTGCGTCTCTAGGACGACCATCAACTGGCTGACCTCTACCTCTCGCCGGACGGTCTCCACCTCTACGGTCTCGACCTCCACCTCTATAATCTCTACCCCCGCCTCTGGCTGGCTGGGCAGGCTGAGGGTCAGCTGGGGCCTGAATCATAGGACGAGGACCCCGCTGCTGAGAGTTGCCCGCTGCTCGAGGGCAATACCCGATAAAATGACCTGGGTCACCACAACCGTAGCAACTCTTAGACTAATAGGGCTGCTGGCCCTGACGACCTGAATGGCCTCCACGAACACTCTAAAGAGGCTGAGCATTAATAGGAAGCTGGTCTGAATGATGCCCACGAGAACCACGATCACCTGATCCACCCTGTGAAGCCTGAAGGGCGGAATGAAAAGGCCTGGAGGACCGGCCTCTATCAAAGGATTCTCTGCTACCAGAGGAAGAACCACCAAACCTGCCTGAATGACGAGGCCTCTTATCTGAAGAATAACCGCCTCCCCTAGCAAGAGCCATCTCAACTCTGCGTGCTGCATTGGCTGCCTCCTGAAATGATATGTCACTCCCCATGCCCATAGCCATCTGGAGTCTGATCGGATGATTAAGCCCATCTATAAACTTGCGGACCCTCTCCCGCTCAGTGGGAAGTATCACCACTGCATGATGAGCCAAGTCGTTAAATCTCGTCTCATACTGTGTAACTGTCATAGTGCCCTGATAGAGGCGCTCAAACTGCCTCCGAAGTACATCCCTCTGAGTAGCAGGGAGAAACTTCTCCATAAATAGTTCCGCAAACTGGTCCCATGATAAAGCTGGGGACCCTGCTGGTCGAGTCAGGCAATAATCTCTCCACCAAGTTTTGGCGGATCCCGCAAGTCTGAAGGTACAGAAGTCAACTCCGTTTGTCTCCACAATCCCCATAGTCTTGAGAATCTCATGGCAACTAAATAAGAAGTCCTGAGGATCCTCTGATGCGGCTCCACTGAATGTAGTGGTAAATAGCTTGGAGAACCGATCAAGCCTCCATAACGAATCAGAAGTCATGGCCGCTCCATCACCTGCATGAGCTGTGGTACCTGACTGAGTGGCCACAGCTGGCTGAACCACTGGTGCCTGAGGCTGAGGAGCTACTAGCTCCGGAGTACGAGCAATAGGAGTCTGGGCCCCTCCCCCAGCCTAAGAAGCGGCTGGTGCAACTGATAATAAACCCGCTCTGGTAATGCTGTCCATAAATCGCGCTATTCTAACCAAAGCATCCCGGAGATCCGAGGTAAATAAAGCCTCTCCCGGGACCTGAGTTGGGCCCACTGGAGCTGCTGGAACCGGAACCTCCTCGTCAATCTCAATATGAGGCTCCACCTCTGGGGTAGCTGCCTGAGGCTGAGCTCTACCCCTACCACGGCCTCTGATACGGCCTTGGCCCCTGCCCCTCACGGGAGCTGCTTGGGGCTCGGGCTGCTGGTCAGCGGACGAAGAAGCGCGTGTCCTCACCATCTGCGAAAGGACAGAATAGAAATTCAATCAGTATTTGAGGAACAAGTCGCACGACAAGAAAGAACAAATGAGAGACTCTTTCCTAACTCAATAGACTCTGGAGGACAAGTACAGACGTCTCCGTACCTACCTCTCAAACTCTACTAAGCTTGTTCGTGAGTGGTGAGACCTATGTAACCTAGAGCTCTGATACCAACTTGTCACGACCCGGATTTTCCCCCAACATCGGGATCGTGATGGCGCCTACTCGTGGTAGCTAGGCAAGCCACTGTATTCATACTATCCTATTTTAAACACAATTTTAATTAAATAAATGCGGAATACTTCATCGAAATGGAAATAACAAATCACAAGGTAAAAATCATACTGAAATCCTCTACCCAAGACGTGGAGTCACCAATTCACGAACTACTATGGAATACTACACATAAAAGTCTGAAGGAAATATATCATAATTCTGTTTGTCTTGGAACAATGAGACTACAGCTAATAACATAAATAAAGAGAGACACGCCGGGCTTGCGGACGTCTGCAAGCTACCTCGGTCTCAAATATGATCAACTCCCACGCAATCTATTTACTGCTGCTGCTGCTCCTGATCGTAACCTGGACCTGTGCAAAAACGCACAGAAGTGTAGCATCAGCACAACCGACCCCATGTGCCGGTAAGTGCCTGGCCTATCCCGGCGAAGTAGTGACAAGCCTAGGACCAGACACTCACATAAACCTGTGCAATTCAATATATATATATGTGTACCCCAAAATAACAAGAAATAATCAAGTATTAACACAATAAGGAATACCTTAAAGAATTCAACAATTAATCACAATTAATAATTTCACAAGGAAAAACAAAGTATAATGTAAACACAAGTAATATCACTTCAAGAAATAGCAAGCGGTTACACGGCATCACCCTTCGTGCTTTTACTCTCATCCTCACATCCATAGTACGGCATGATCCTTCGTACATGGTTCAATAACAGAGCACGGCATGATCCTTCGTGCATAATCAATAATAGGGCACGGCATGATCCTTCGTGCATAATCAATAATAGGGCACGGCATGATCCTTCGTGCATAATCAATAATAAGGCACGGCATGATCCTTCGTGCATAATCAATAATAGGGCACGGCATGATCCTTCGTGCATAATCAATAATAGGGCACGGCATGATCCTTCGTGCATAATCAATAATAGGGCACGGCATGATCCTTCGTGCATAATCAATAATGGGGCACGGCATGATCCTTCGTGCATAAATAAATAATGGGGCACGGCATGATCCTTCGTGCAAAAATGAATAAACATGGCACGGCATCACCCTTCGTGCATTATCACTCTTCCTCACCCAAATAACAATTACAGTTAAGGGCAAAGAAAGAAACAGTAATTCATAAACCGTCCCATCAAGGGCAATCAATAATTATCTTCACAACAAGTCCCAACAAGGGAGAACAATAACAATTTATCTGTAATATATCTCAAAATAATCATTTTCCAACGACTCACGGTCATACTAGACGCCAGTGTATGGATGCTCGTCACCACAGCCTCCCATACACCACACTCGATCACATAACACATAACACATAATCCTATTCCCTCAAGCTAGGATAGAACAAACACTTACCTCGAATGCTTATGAACAATTCAATCCGTGGAAATGTCTTTTCTTTCAATTTGGCTCCAATCCAACCGTATCTATACACAATTGATTTAGTATCATCAATTCTACTCAACAAACAAATTCTTAATACCAAATACAACTTTTACAACATTCTGCCATGAATAGTGAATTTCAACCCCGGGCCCACATGGTCGGAATTCGGGGTTAGGACCAAAATCCGGTTACCCATCCCCCACGAGTTCATATATATAATTTGTTTCAAAATCGGACCTCAATTCGAGGTCCAATTCCCCAATCTATGAAAAACCCTATTTTCTAATAAAAACAAGAATTTTACCATGAAAATCTTTGATTTCTTATGAAAAACATGTTTAATGATGTTAGGAATTGAAAGCATTAAGTAAAAAGTGACTTACAATCGTTTTGATGAAGAAGAAATCCTTGAAGAATCGCAAATGGGTGTTTTGGTTTTGTAAAATGTGAAGAAATGACTGAAATTCGTGTTTTTCAGGTCTCCGTGTTCGCATTTGCGAACATGGGTTCGCAATTGCGAACCCCGACCAATTTCTGGAGTTTGAAAAATAAGCTAAGGGTGGGAAGTTCGCATTTGCGAACAGTTCGCATTTGCGAACTAATGTTCGCATTTGCGAACACATGCTGTATAAGGCAGTGTTCGCATTTGCGAACAATGGTTCGCATTTGCGAACCAAGGCATAATGGGGAATGTTCGCATTTGCGAACTTTTGTTCGCATTTGCGAACATAGGCAGGCACTGGGGACCTTCGCAAATGCGAACAATTGTTCGCATTTGCGAACAAGGCTGAGCCAAAGGGGGCTTCGCATTTGCGATGAATGTTCGCATTTGCGAGCCTGTCCCCCTTCGCAATTGCGAGAAAACTTCGCAATTGCGAAGCCAACAGCTGGGTGAAAAACCAGCAGTTCAAAAATTCAGAGTTTCATCCAACGGCCTATCAAATCTTTACCCGAGCCCCCGGGCTCCAAACCAAACATGTACACAACCTCAAAAACACATTATGGACTTGTTCGTGCTATCATATCGCCAATATCACTTCGTTTTAATCAAATCAAGCCTCAAACTCATGATTTTCATACTTTTGATTTTCAAAACTTCTTAACATTGGAACTCAAGGTCCAAAACATCTCAAACGACATCCAAATGTCACCAAACTTTACAGAAATCACATATATAATATTTAAGACTTGTACCGGGCGTCGGAACCAAAATACGAGCCCGATACCAAGGTCAATTAATTTATTTCCTTTAATAAGTACATCACAAAACAATTTCACATAAAAATTCATAACTTGGGTTCTAGGCCTCGAATTCGACTCCGGACACATGTCCAAGTCCCATATTTTCCTACGGACCTCCCGGGACCATCCAATCTCGGGTCCGGATCCGTTTACCAAAAATGTTGACCGAAGTCAACCATATCAATATTAATATCATTTTTATCCAAATTTCTCATAGAATTCATATTTTCTATCACAAAATCTTTCCGGCTACATGCTCGGATCGTGCACGTAAATCGAGGCAACATAGAATGAGGTTTTCAAGGCCTCGGAAGCTCGAAATGATTAATAAAATAAGTGATGACCCTTTGGGTCGTCACAATTTTACTCCAGGATAGCCCCACACAAAATTTGAAAGAAAACAATCCAAAACAGACTACCAAGACTCCTTCCGGATAGGGAGAGGAGTAGCCTTCCAATTGTTCAACTTTGCTTTCGATCCCACAAACTGTATCTCGGCATGGCTGGGTCCTTCGCCATCCTCTAACATGCATACATCTGAGAATAAGTCCTCGAACCTTCTCAATAACTCTTCGTCTGGCCTGACCATAGGACCGGGAACCTTTGTCGTCGGATGTCTTCTTATTCCGGACCTGACAAAAGATCGGGAAAGGCGAGGAACAGGCTTTGGGAGCACCCATGTCTTCTGTTTATTCCTTTTGGCTCGCTGGATGTCCTCTGGTGTTGGCTTGAATCCCAAGCCGAAGGTTCCCATATTTTCGACCACAGATACCTGTTGTATGATTCCTTGCAGAGATGCACCTAAACCTTTGCCGGGTACGAAACTGTTTCTCAACATTTCATGAGCGACCATGACATCAGCAGTAATTATTCTGTCATTGTGAATGCATTCCCCCTCTGGAACTCGGTTGACGGATACCGTATCGCAGATCTGGTTTACCCATGGCCCAACATCCTCTTATGTCTCAATTGCCTGGTTGTAGATCATTCTCTCCATGGACTATGATCTCCTGTCGATCCCACTCAAACTTGACTAATTGGTGTAGGCTGGATGGAACTGCTTTTGCAGCATGGATCCACGGTCGTCCTATCAGAAGGTTGTATGAAACTACCCTGTCTAGCACCTGGAATTCCATGGTGAACTCCACAGGTCCGATTGTTAAGACTAACATTATGTCCCCGACCGATGCCTTGCCTCCTCCATCGAACCCTCGGACACATATGCTGTTCTTGCGTACCCTACTGAGGTCCACTTTCAACTTGTTTATTGTAGAGAGAGGACAAATGTTCGCACTGGACCCATTGTCGACTAGAACTCTGGTAACCACCGACTCTTCACACTTTATCGTAAGATATAAAGCCCTGTTATGCTCGGTGCCTTCCTCAGGCAACTCATCATCGGTGAAGGTGATCCGGTTTGCTTCGAAGATCCTATTGGTGATCTTTTCCAAATGACTCACAGAGATTTGATCGGGTACATGGGCCTCATTCAAAACTTTCATCAAAGCTTGCCGATGTTCTTCAGAGTGTATCAGTAAGGACAACAATGAGATTTGAGCAGGAGTCTTCTTTAGTTGCTCTAAGATAGAATAATCATGCAGCTTCATCTTTCAGGAACACCTCTACCTCTTCGTCAGTTACCCGCTTTTTTAGTGTTGCCGGAGTAGTCTTCCTCAATTCTGCAGGGGCAAAACATCTCCCTGAACGGGTCAAACCTTGCGCTTCGCAGACTTCCTCTTTAACTTCTTTTCCTTTGTAAGTTGTGGTGACCCGATCATAATTCCATGGAATAGCTTTGCTATTAGCTATCGGCAACTGTATTGCTGGCTTGATGATGAAAGGATCCACTCGAACACTTGCTACAGTTAAGACGGGTTTAGTTGCTGCCCCTGGTACAACTATTTTTACTCCCTCTGGCCTCATAGGCACTTTGTTCACACTTCCCTTTTCTGCTTCCGACCCCTCTTGTACGTCCTTCTTGCAGATGAGTGACTCATCAAGGCTTGGCCCCTTTTTCATTCCTACCCTACTAGACCTGATCATCATTACGGTCTGAGAGGTTTTCTACTTTCCCTCTTCTACCCGTACCAACTCGATCATGTTGGTCTCATGATGAGTTGGGAGTGGATTTTGGTTGATGTTGGGCTCCGCAAAAGTCTGGACCTCAATTCGGCGAGTGTCAATGAGTTCTTGGATAGCTGTTTTCAACCTCCAACATTTTTCTGTGTCGTGCCCCGGACATCCTGAGCAATATGCACAATTTATTGAATGATCCAGATTTTTTGGGAGAGGGTTTGGTAGCTTAGCCTCGACCGGATTCAACAACCCTACTTGCTTCAATCGGTGGAACAAATTGGTGTAAGACTCTCCCAAAGGAGTGAAAGTCTTCGTCCTTGGTGCTCTATCGTTCTTGAAGGCTTGATTCGGACGAAAACCCGCACCCGTGGGGTTTCTATAGGTTCTTGGGGTGGGTAATTATTCTGTGGATTTGGCGCACGCCATGGTGCCTGGACGGGAGGTGGGGCATATGATTGGGCGTGATGGATGGTAAAATGGGGATCAGGTGCTGGATAGTAGTGTTGCGGGTGGTTATATGGATTGTGGAAGTAATTTTCGTGGTGGGGCTGTGGCGGATTATACTGGGGTGCGAGGCCTGTGTTTCTGAACCATGCTCCGGAATCGACTGCCGTGACTTCTTCTTTCCTCTTTTTTCCAAGCACTCCTCCGGTGCCACTTTGAATAGCTTGAGTGGTGGCTTTCAACGCTGAATAACTCATGATCTTGTTAGCTTTCAAGCCTTCCTCGATCATAGCCCCCATCTTTATCACCTCAGTGAATGACTTACCCACGGACATCACCAGATGTCTGAAATAGGTTGGCTCCAGTGTCTGCAGGAAGTAATCCACCATCTCATTCTCTCTCATCAGCGGATCTACCCTTGCTGCCTGTTCCCTCCAGCGGAAACCAAATTCTCTGAAACTTTCGGCGGGTTTCTTCTCTAACTTTAGCAATGATAAGCGATCGGGGATTATTTCAAGATTATACTGGAACTGGCCGATGAATGCTTGAGCCAAGTCATCCCATGTAAACCATCTGCTGGGATCCTGCCTAGTGTACCACTCTAATGCAGACCCCCCCAAGCTCTGACCGAAGTAAGCTATCAAAATCTCATCTCGCCCTCCGGCTCCTTGCATTTTGCTACAAAAACCTCGAAGATGGGCTACTGGGTCGCCATGCCCCTCGTATAAGTCAAACTTGGGCATTTTGAACCCGGCTGGCAACTGTACATCTGGGAATGGACACAGATCTTTGTAAGCGACACTGACCTGGTTGCCCAAACCATGCATATTCCTGAAGAACTGCTCCAGGCTTTTAACTTTTCGAATAACCTCATCCTGCTCCAAACTTTTGAAGTGCTTCTCTAGTTCTGCCGGGTTATCCCAGTGAGGGGTGTGTGAATGCGGTCCAGGAGCCCTAAAGGTAGGCTCGGGAGGATAGTAAGGGTTGTCATGGATTTGAACATGCGGCTCACCGGACGACTTTTGTAGGGTAGCAGGTGGAGGTGCAACAAAAACATGGGTGACCGGGGGAGGAGGATTTTGTTTGGCTGGTGGAATTTGGGAGGTATAAGGGTTTTCCCCTTGATAGTATGGATAGATCGGGGCACTTGTCGAAGGGTCAAGGGGTGGATGTTCTGGAGCTGATGCGAGAGTATGGAGGTTTGGTGAGGACTGTCCCATAGCCCAGGCTAGGTGCATCTCTGTTCAACCGATCTACCTCCTCTTTCATGATCTGTATCTCTGATTTCTCTTCCTTGAGACTTTTGCCGGAACTAGACATGCTTGCTGGAATTGGCCCTTTAGATCTAGTACGGTAATGGTGGCTGGCCAGTATATTCTGTCAAGTCAACTGCTAAACTTTTTTGGAATGCAACAAACTCGTTAGCTTACTGAGTTTAACAGATACGTTATCACACGTTGGATGCAATGCACCTAATCAGTTAACCATTTCTATATGTATTTACCACATGCGTCGTTCCAGCTTTTCTCTTTTCAATTAGCTTTGAAACCCTCGCTTGTTATTAGCATTTTTATCAGTTAACCATTTTTTTTTAAGTGATGGTCGAACCTTATGTGGATTGCCTACGTATCACGTCCCCGCGTGAATCAGACCGAGCGTAGTTCTGGTAACAAGATTGTGGCAAAATTCTGGAATTCTTATAATGAAAACCTTTACGGTCACAAAACATGTCTTACAATAATCAACAAAATGAGAGAAATGCTTGACTCAAGAAAAAAAAACATTAAAATACTAAAATAAAAATGCCAACCAATTTTTCAAAATTTCAAAAAAAACAAATACATCTTTTAATCAATAGCCTAATGCTCTTAAATTCCTGGGGGCCCGCGAGGTATCGTTCGGCCTTGCCGCGGGCCTTGGTGTGAGGTCCCTGTTTATTCCCCTTAACTCTCTCATGATCTGATGAACATAGTCCATAACCGAAGCAAAAAGGGCGGTGCGGGGCATTTGTTCACAAGCTAAGCACTTCATGGTGACATAATGCCCGATTTCTTCAATTCTGTCCTTGATCCCGTCCCTTTCTCTGAGTAGCTGTTTTATCCGCTGATTCTTCGCCCCCAATCTTCGAGCATTGTTGGTGACCTGGTCTAAGAGCCTATCCACTTGTTCTTGCAGTCGGGCCGTCAAATTGTGGCAACGGTCGAGGTCTACCCTGGCATCCCGGGCTTGTTTGAAAACCCGTTCCCTGAGGGTAACATTTACTTCCCTCAGGTTGGTGATGACCTCGGTATAATCTTTTTCCACTTATTGTAGATGAAGTGCCTGTTGATGTGCCTCCCTTCTCCAACTAGCGCGGATCCTCATCGTTTGGGCCTTTGACTCTTCCAATTCTTTTTGGACATCTGTGACTCGATTTTTTAAACCTTTTATCAATTTTTCGTCTGATCGACTCCTCAACTGTCTGTCGGCATCCCTTTTCATTTGCTGGATTTGAACTCTCAAAAAGTCATTTTCTTGTGCCAACTTCTTTTTATCTCCTTCGTCGGCGGCAGCTTGCATACTCTTCTCGAATTGAAGGTCCCGGACCTGCTGTTCTATCTTACCAATCTTCGTCCTGTAACCTTCCTCCTTTGCTAGCCAATTCCATTGCTCTTGTGAATCTTCCGTGAACTGTTGGACATGGTCTCTTTTAGCACATTTCCGACGAATCTGAAACCTTTTCCCGAACCAGACATTGTACTTTGGATCTACCTCACCCTTAGCCAGTTCGCGAACCATAGTCTTAGGCTCAAGGAATCTACATTCATGCCACAGCTTTCTAATCTTTTCTTCGGGGAATACTACTCTTGGGCTCAACTCAATGGCGTGCTTTCTTAGATCTTCATCAGTAGGAATAACCTGAAATCTTCCTAGTTGACGTAATACCCGATGAGGAACATATGGTTGGATACTGCGAATCCCCATCAGAAGAATATAACATTCCTCGGCTGCCATGTATACTACTTCAGTATCAGGTAACCACCCGAACGCCCATTCAACCTGATCGGCTTCTATTAAGCTTAGTCATGCAAGCCATGCTTCGACGCCTTCGGGGAATACAACGCCTATCATCCGTTCCTCAAAACCACTAATACAGCTTTTTCCAGTCAACCCATGGTTCATGTATTGTGCCCGGTGATGGAGGTGTTCTTGCATCCACAATTGGAGTAACAGATTGCATCCTTGAAAGAAATTGCCCCCTTCTCGGCATATAGTCAAGGCTCGGTAGATTTCGGACAAAACCAAAGGGACTACCGTGCTGGTAGCCTTTTTGATTGCAACATCGGCTATTCCTACAAGATTTATCTCTATTTTCTTATCTTCGCGTGGACAAATCACAATCCCCAGGAACGTCGTTATGAATGCTAGAATTCGTCTGGCCTCCCACTTGGTTCTATTCCCTGCGTGAGTTAGTCCAAGATTTGACTCTTCAAAACCCCGAGGAGTGCCGTACCGTTGGTATAAGAATTGGAGATCGCAACATCCTCCTGATAAATCCTCATTTTTCACCTTCCGACTAATGCTTAGCAAATCCATAAACCCATGCGGAGATACCGGTCTTGGTGAAAGCAGGTATTGTCCTCTTAATTTCCCATTTAATTCTGCATAGCCTGCAATCTCCTCTAGCGTGGGTGTAAGTTCAAAGTCGACAAAACGGAACACATTTCGGGTCGGATCCCAGAACGATATCAGTGCCTCGATGATGTCTTTCCTTGGCTTGATATTCAGCAGATTAACAAAACCTCCCAAAATTCTTTCCACTATCTTTTTACTACTGTCTTCCAAATCATTCCACCATATGTGGAGCTGCTGAGGGACCTCGCTACAGACTGAAAATGATTTATTCTGATTTGTGCTCATCCTGCACATTTATTAAGGTGATTAAAGAAAGAAAAACAACTTTGTTTTACTAAACAAAAAACTCAGTTTTCAATCACGGCCTTTCAACGCCTCGGGGACAAAGATTTTAAGGATGTGTGGGTTAATCGATCAAAATCAAAAAATCGACCCAAAGGTTGCCGTTTATACAAAATCAGCCTTCCGGCGTCCCTTTCGGGAACATTCGGCTATTTTTGAAAACAGCATCACCGACTTATTTACGACGAAAAATTAGTTTCGATATTTTGGCTATTTTTGCAAAAGGGGAAGTTGGACCTGATAAAGGTTGCCTACGTATCTCACATCCAATGAGAATCAAACCCGTGTAGTTCGGTTTTAATAAAACAAACTACAATCTGTAAATGAAAACTATTTTTTTTTATTTTTTTTTATTTTACTGAAAAACAAGTAAACTATTTTTATTTATTTCAAGAATAAAACACACTATTTTTTCTTTCTTTTTTAAAAATCTCCATATTTAAAACCGGTCAGCATGCAAGTCTGAAGCAGATAAATGCGTAAGACAAACAGGATGCAGCAGGATGGTCTTTTCATTTCAGGTCACCTGTCCTATACGGACTCAACCCCTGTGTTGAGTCCCCTACGTCAAATGCAACATGATGCAAATAAACGTTCCTACTAGGGATCCGGCATGAAGCTTGTTATTCTAGGTTCAAAAACCTGGGTTTATTGTTCTAGACCTGGCTTACCCGAGCGGACAGCTCGAGTCGAGGAGGAGGCAGCAACCCGGGAATACAGAAGCTTCACCGGTTTTGCAACTTATACAAACCTCATCCTAAAGTGGGAATTAGACACTATACAGAAAAGAAGTCACACGAAGTGCACCCTTCTTCATGATTTAGAAGACTCAGAGAGGAGATTGGTTTCGGCACAGTTTATATGTACAATTCACAAAATATCAAAGCAGTAAAAGCTACATTTAGCACATTAAATATAAACATATAATAAAATCAGATAATAATAAGCCAAATACAACAATTATTCAAAGCTCGAATTTCTAACCCTGAACTAGTGGTTCTGGGTTGTGTTTCCCCAGTAGAGTTGCCAGAGCTGTCACACCTCCTTTTGGCGCGCCCCGCGAGGGCGCAAAGGAGTTTTTCCAATTAAAGGACAATCGAAACGGGATTTATTTAATTAATTCAGAGTTGCCACTTGGGAGATTTATGGTGTCCCAAGTCACCGGTGAATCCCAAATCGAGGAAAAGAATGACTTTGTTTAATAGTCCGTGAACCAGAAATCCGGATAAGGAATTTTGTTAACCCGGGAGAAGGTGTTAGGCATTCCCGAATTCCGTGGTTCTAGCACGGTCGCTTAACTGTCATATTCGGCTTATTTATGTGACTTTAACGGTTATGTACTTAATGCAAATTAATATCCCTTTACCGCTTTTATTATTATTATTATTTACGAAAGAGGATGTTGCCTAAAAATATATTTCGAATCAAGTCACATGTAATGCACCCGGATCCTCGACACATTCTTATTCGACATTTTTGGGTTTTGGATTTGGGCCACATGAAATGCACTCCCGGATTTAAGAAGGTAAAATTATTAAAATACGCGCCTAGAGCGATTTCTTATTTACATTTTTGGAGAAGGCCGCGAAATTCGTTAAGAAACGGCACATCTCAAAATCTAAGTATATTATATATACATTTATGAGGGCATCATGATTTATATGTTATTTAGCGGGGCTCATCTCATTTATTTAAAAAAAAAGGTTATACTTAACGTGATTCATGTTGCTTTCTCAAATTGGGATTTCATCAACTACTTGACTTCCTTCTATTTTATACAGTTATTCGAAGAATTAACAATATGCTAAACTAGCTGATTCAACGATCATTAGGTGAACATGATTTCAGATTCCTCACGATTACATTGTTCTAATTCGAATGGATCCAAACATTATGAGACTCTATTTTTCATTTGTTATTGTTTCTTTTGACACAACTGTCAATTATTAATTAGCTATCACATACTTAAACTACACGAAAGATCAAATTGATCCTTGATGTTTATTCATTCGTCTTCTAATGGCTACACTAGTCACAGGATAACATAAGCAGTAATCACATTAACAAATTTCTGAATACATTTGACTACATACTTCTCGCTGGTGTACTAACTGAACTCCCCCTAATAGGAAAATAGCACCCAAAATCTAACAATTGTAACAAAGTTCAGCAGTCCAGATCTCCTAACAGTTTCAACTCGAACTAAATATCAGTTGATTATACATTCATCCAATTTCAAAGTTGATCTAATGAACATACAGCTTAATAATTTTTATGTGCAAAAGGAAATAAGAAAACAAGAACAGGAAGATTGCGACAACATAGCTTTGAACAGCTTTCAATTTATTTCCATAAGCTTTAAGATTTACGAAATGTGTACCTGGATGATGACAATAGAAGAAGGAAAAAAGAACCGTCAGCAGTAGCAACACAGTAGCACCAGCAGTAGCAATATAACACCAGACCAAACTTAAGCAAACAATAAGGTCAACTTCCTCCAGAATGCACTTCAAATGACAATTCAGAAGCAATTGCAAACAACCAAACAGCAATAACCAATACCCAATAGACCCTAATGAACTTGAACTTAAACTAGAAAAGGGCTGATAGTTATCAGAATCAACTAGCACACTCGAATTGAATCAAAAGGACCCAATGGAGCAATAAGACCTAATGTGTTCTAGGCTTTAATCACAGATACTGATCTTAACAGGATTGAACTCTCAAAAAATCTCTCACAAAGACTGTTTTTCAGGTCTCTCAAGCTGATCCTTCTTAAAGCTTTCTCCCTTTTGAATCCCTCTTCTCTATGCCCCCCTCCCTCTACTTATAACAAAACAGTCTCCCAGAGACACTTCAAGAAATTAAAAATAGAACTCTGCCCATCCTCCTTCTGCCCAGCCCATAATATTCTTCTGTTACCCCACTACCAAATGTCTTCCCCCTTTTTTATTCAAAAGTGTGACAGCTTATTGTTTAATTATTTCTATTAAGTTTTTGACTTAAACTAACCCATCACTATTAGACAGATTCAACAGTTAAGTGGTCCACTAGCATTCATCTCACAAGCCACTCAAACCAACACATTTTCAAACCTTAGATTCCTAATCACCCTTGACACCCCTGTCAGAGGTACAACTGTAACCAATTCAAACCTAATCAAACTTAATCAGCTATTGAGGCAGATGATGGAAGCCAGTGAGACAACAATGCCTTTAAACTGTCGTGCAAAACATGGTAACTCAAGGATTTGACGAATGGTAGTCACATGATCAAATTAATTCATTGGTATCACTGCCTAAGGCATGAAACTATTATTGTGTGATTCAGGTACTCACATATACTAAACTAACTGATGACACCTAATCAATCGACTATATGAGCCATAACAAACACACAATAAACAGACAGGCCACCAAATGACTTTGGTGGCTTCAGGCAAAAATAGGGGATCAAAGTGAATTAACATGTTTCAACGATGTTAATCGAATTGAAATTATGGTTTACAACGCAATACAATTGACGAACATAACAAGAAATCGACCAAATGAAAGGTCATTTGGAGACGGGCAGAATAGTTTGGAAGACGAAAAATAAGAAAATCCAGAGAGACAGATTATACATGTAGCCAAATATTATTAAAAACATAACTAGAACAAAAATGAGAGGAAAACTACCTCGGGAACCAAAATGAACTAGGTTCGAACTTGGTTGGGAACTATTGAGGCCAAACGGGCTTTAATCGAGATGTTCTCGATTGAGAACACCTAGACTAAAGTCCATTGGACCTCAATCTATGACTAATCCGGCTCGAATTGGGCTTCTTGAAAATTAGGGTTCTTGGGGCTCGGATTTGGGGCTTGAGCGGTTCGGGCTTGATTCGAACTGAACCAAAGTTGGTAAGGGTGTGAGGGAGGTCATGGGAGTGTTTGGGGTGAGTTTGGGGCGATTTGGTATAGGTTTTTGTTTCCGACGAAACTTTGATTCAATATTCGAAGACCTTGGAGATTATTCGAGGAAAACGAAGGCCGGATTCATGTCGGGGGAGGTGAGGGGAAGAGTTGGTGTAAATTTGAGGAGGTTTGGCCTACCGGAACCGCCGTGAGGCGATTTCCGGTAGGCGGAGTGCGGCGGAGATGGGCGGGCTCTGAGTTGGTCTCTTGAGGGAGACGAAGGAGGTGGAAATGAGGAGTTACAGAGGTTTGGGGGGGGGGGGGTTTGATATATTCGAATTGGCTTAATTAATCAAGACCGTTGGATGTTAGAAATCAACGGTCTGGATTAAATCGCTTAACACCAAACGTCGTCGCTTAAGGTGATACGGGCGGGGGCTGTGGTGTGGTTATGGGTCGGGCAATTCCATCGGGTAGGGTAGACGATTAATGGCCGTTAGATTATTTGGGGTGAACGGCCGAGATCTGGGAGGATCTGGACTTGGGCTGTGCACAGGGTAATTGGACTGGGCCTGGATTTTGGTCAAATTTTCTTTTCCTATTTTTCTTCTTTTTATTAATTCCTAATTTATAAAATCGTAAATTACACTACAAAAATAAAATACTAATTAAGTTACACTAACGAATAACACGCGCGATTAAATATCTATTAAATATAAATCACCGCTAGGATATTAAATACCAAAAAATGAAAAAAATACATATTTTGTAGTTTTTCTATTTTTATAAAATAAACTTGATTACTTTTAATGAATCCTTAATGCAAATGTGACATATTTTTGTATTTTCGTTAATTAAACAAATAAACATGGACACACAAACGCAAACAATATAAGAAAAATAACATAAAATCCACTAATATTGCAATCAACACAAAACTATTTTATTTTGAATTTTTGGGAGTAATTCTCATGTAGGGCAAAAATCACGTGCTCACAGAACCACTTGTGCTCTGACATCGTAGAACATGATTACTTACAGGTACAATTCGCTATCTTTCTTTTCTATACACCGAACATTCTTTACCAACAACAGTTCGAAGCATCCTCGTATTTCTTCACATCTATGAAGCACCATAACCTTTGTCAGAATTTTCCCAACATACTTAAAGACAGTGCCCACATAGCACACAACCGTGCAATTAGTTATTTAATAGCAACCTCCCCAACTTGGCTCGAAGCCATTCATCAAAGCACTTTTAACTACTCATAGCATTATTACTCAAATGATGCCGAAATGTTACAATGAGATTAAACTCGAGTCATTTATAAGCTTTGGCCGAGACTCGAATCATCAGAAATCTTAATTCTTTTGCACTTCTTGTATTCATTCAGACACAACAGCTAAGCCCATTCCTTAGGTGACACAAATCTTTTCTAAGTCTCAAATTTTCCAAAAATTTAGGCAGAGTTTCCTTTGTAATATGGCCTATCCGCCTGCCAGAGAATCACAAAAACCATCCTAACAATACATCGACAATTTGACAAAACATCATAATGCACATAGCACAACACATTTGATCTTTCTGAGTCTGAACTCATACTACCACACGTAATGCACCTTACCTTTCCACTAAGAGACATGGACATATTCACCACGCCCATAGCTAGGGGCTACACAATGGATCACAATAACAGTCTAACACCTAACAGCTCATCCATTACCAAGCTGCCATTTACACAATTTGGGACAACACTGATCATATAGATTTCATAATACCAGCTTGCAAAATCAGCACCTTGGTGCTCAAACCATAGACAAAGATCCGGCCTCAAGTCCTCCCGACTGGCTCAACATAAACTCACGGAGATCATATCTCGTCCCTCAATCGGGGAGTCACAAGCCATCAAGGAAATTATATTACTAAGCGCTCGAGTGCGCATACAGACGTGTGGAAGGAATTTCAAGAATTATAGCTCAAGCTGAATCAAGTACGCACAATAAGAATTCCAAGATTGTGAAGTGTTTCCTAAAGGTTTGCAGCCTTCCGAGGATAAGTACAGGCGTCCCCATACCGATCCACAAGATTCTACCAACCGGCTCAAGACTCATGAGGCCTAGTAACCGAGGCTCTGATACCAACTTGTCACGACCCAAAAACCTGGTCGTGATGGCGCCCAGCACACTGCTAGGCCAGCCCGACCAATCAGCAAAATCACGGAGCTAGCAGCTCACATTTAACCACTTTGAGACAAAATCAAGATAGAATAATTATAAAAAAATATCCAAATACGGGAACCACGTCCCAAACCAACAAAACCTCCCAAAGACCAGGAGTCACAAGTCATGAGCCTCTACAGAGTATATAAAGTGTGATAGTGTCTACGACGGTGCTCAAGTGCAGAAATAGATATCAATATGAATAAAAGTAAGCTGGAAAGTCAGGTCCTGCGGACGCTGGCAGCTACCTCGACTGTCCAAATGCACTCCCGAGCAGCTATAGAATCAGCTCTGCTGTGATGTACCTGGATCTGCACACAAGGTGCAGGCAGTCGGGTTTGAGTACCTCCAACTCAGCGGTAATAAAAGTAAATAATGCTGAAGGAAAGAAAACAACGCAAGGCACTATCTCAAGCTACACAATACAGAACTATTTTTTTATTCCTTTCCAGCATATGTGAGTAGATTATTTAGAAATCTTAATTTTTAGCTTTCTTTCTTTCATGATAACATACTAATACCTGGGTACAATCTCAAGCAGTGCAAGTCTGCACTCAAATCAGCCCCTCGGGCTCAGCACTCCTTAACAATTTCCACCAGGAGATCTGGTCGATAAGGCAAATAATGCATGTGTGCCAGTAATGTATGAGTGCTAAATGTTATGCCACGTAGTACACGTAAACAAATGTATGTATGCCATGCAATGCACATGACGTTGTGGCGTACAACTCGATCCATGCAAAGGCGCACGCGCTCAATCTGGGGGTACAGACTCTGGAGGGGCTCCTACAGCCCAAGCGCAATATCAATATCACACCTGCTGCGGCGCGCAGCCCGATCCAAATACCACTGCGGCGTGCAGTCCGATCCATGCATGTGTATGCATATGCTCACATAAATCGTCATGCTCTAACATATGGCCCTCGGCCCCAATCAGTCTAACAAATAATCAAGAAAAGCCCCTCGGGCAACAGTATCATATTAGCTCACAGCTAGAAATGTCATTAAGACCTTGTTCAAGTTTTTCATAACCTTATAAAAATGCTAAGTAGCAAAATACCATTTAAAAACCTTAGACCGAGACAAAAATATGCACAGTGTTATCAAGACAGTGATACAAATCCCTGAAGGATTCAAATAATCGACACGAAGCCCAAGCATGATAATTAGTCCAATTCATGATAATTAATATCTTATATTAGGATGTCAATTCAATTTCAAGCAATTACATGTTATTATTCATTACGCGGGACGGACCAAGTCACAATCCCCAATGGTGCTCTACCCCACGCCCATTATCCGGCGTGCAAGTCACAATAATACAGCACTAAGATGTGCAAGTCTGGGGTTTACTAACCCTCAGGACATCATTTACAAGTATTACCCACCTCAATCCGGCGAAAACTCAAGCTTCGCGACGCCTTAGCTCCTCGAACCAGCATCCACGCACGCAAAAACTAGCCAAATTCAGTACAAATATATCAAAATAGGCTAACGGAACAATACCCAATCGAACACAATCAAATTACATGAAAAACCACAAAGTTTCCAAAACCCGACTTTCGGTACGCTTCTCGAAAAATTACAAAAGCTACATATTCGGATTCCTTATCTCAACGCGAGTTCATACATATAAAGTTTATCAAAATCAGAATCTGTTTGCCTATTCAAATCGATGATTTACCATAATCAAGGCTTAGGGCGAAAATCCCCCAATAATGCTCCCATTTACAGTGAAATAATTGAAGATTCTAAGATAAAATCGCGTATTTAGACCATAGAACTTACCTCCAATGTTTACCCGATGAAATCCCCTCTTGAAGCTCTACAAAATCATCCAAACGAAATGAAATCAATAAAAGAAATAAACAAATTTCGTGTAAAAAAAGAATCTGCCCGTGCTTCGTCGAGTTGTACCTTGCACCTGTGCTATACAAGTTGTACATCCTATTGCTCCAGCAGTCCTTTTCCGTCGTACATAACTTCCAGTAATGATGTCGAAATTACAAGTTCTTTAACTTTCTGGAAACTAGACACGAAGGTCTACAACTTTCGTGTTTTGTACTTTTTGTGATTTCTTATAGATTACAAGATATCAGCTCCCAAAGTAGCCAAAAAGCTGCTGAAAATCTGCTGCAACAGCAGCTTTTTTTCTAAAACCAAAAATGCCCGTTAGACATCCGAATCACCCCGAGGCCCTCGGAATCTCAACCAAAAACACAAACTCAACCTAATACTTCATTCAAACTTGCTTGGATCATAAAAACGGTATCTTAAACATCAAAAATCACCAAAATCCTAGACTTCGATTCAAACTTAAACTTAAACTTTCAAAATTCACATTCGATCAAAAACACGACCAAACGATGTCCGAATGATCTGAAAATTTGAAGACATATCCAAAATCACCTAACGAAGCTGCTGCAACTATCGGAATTCCATTCCGACTTCCAGATCAAAATATCTCCTATCGATCGGATTCCGCCAAAATTCCAACTTCGCCAAAATAGGCTAACTTCTTCACCGGACCTCCAAAATTACTTCCGATTGCGCTCCTAAGTCTTAAATCATCCCCCAAAAACTTACCGAATCATCGGAATTTAGTTCCGATCCCTCTAACTCATAAGTCAACGTTGGGTTGACTTTTCCAACTTAAGCTTTCCTTAAAGAGATTAATTATCCCATTTCATACAAAAATCGATCCGAATTGACTAAAAGTTTGCACACAAGTCACATTCGACATTACGGACTTGCACCAACTTTCGGAAATCGCATTCCGACCCCGATATCAAAATTTTCACTTCCGGTCGAATTTTCTCATAAACCTTCAAATTCCTATATTTAGCCAAATGGCTTTAAAATGACCTCCGGACATCCGAATTCACTTCCGATCGCGTTCCCAACTCCAAAATCACCATACGGATCTATTCCCAGACTCGGAATCCCAAATGGACATCTATAACTCTAAAATTCCTTCCAACCCAAATTTATGAAATTCTTCTAAAATACTAACTTCCACCTTATACACCGAAATGCTCATGGGTTATCAAAAACCAAATCCGGACATACGCCCAAGTTCTAAATCATCATACGAGCATGCTGGAACTTTTAGATCCCAATTCCGAGGTCATTTACTCAAAATTCCAATCCTAGTTCATTTCTTCAACTTTAAGCTTTCAAAATGATAATTTCCATTTAGATTTGACTCCAAACTTCCTGAATTTTAATTCTGACCATACACACAAGTCAATATACCTGAGATGAAGCTGTTGATGGCCTCATTCTGCTGAATGACCCGTCAGAGCTCAAAACGACCGGTCGGG
Source organism: Nicotiana noctiflora (assembly GCA_032618575.1). Taxonomy (NCBI): domain Eukaryota; kingdom Viridiplantae; phylum Streptophyta; class Magnoliopsida; order Solanales; family Solanaceae; genus Nicotiana; species Nicotiana noctiflora. The sequence continues at coordinate 94,236 of JASVEL010008736.1, read as the reverse complement.
TCATTACATTTCTGCATCTTCTTCGTCCATCAGAATCTGATGATAACCCGCATAACAATCTACAAAAGAACCAATTTCATGCTTAGCGCAATTGTCGATCAATATATGGATATTTGGCAATGGAAAATTATCCTTTGGACTAGCTTTATTGAGGTCCCGATAATTAACGCACACCTTGGTTTTTCCATCCTTTTTTGGAACAAGCACAACATTAGCTAACCAGGTGGGATATTTAGTGACCCGTATGACCTTCGCCTTGAATTGCTTGTTAACTTCTTCTTTTATTTTCACACTAATGACCGTTTTGAATTTCCTTAACTTTTTCTTTAACGGCCAGCATTCTAGATAATTGGGCGATTTATGTACCACCAAATCAGTACTGAGCCTGGGCATGTCATCATAAGACCAAGAAAATATGTCCTTGTACTCATGTAACAACCTGATTAAATCTTCTCCGAGGGAAGTCTCTAAATGCACACTAATCTTTGTTTCTCGGACATTCTCCTCACTTCCCAAATTAATAGACTCCGTCTCATTTTAGTTCGGTTTGGGTTTTTCTTCATAATGACTCAAATCTTTACTAATTTCTTCCAGTACTTCCTCATCCTCATATTCCACTTCATGTTCATTTTTAATTTCTTGCATTACTATTCAATTATCAAGACTGGACCGGGAATCCTTCATGCATGACATATCATTGGAATCAACAAATATTGAACTGTACAAAAGAAGAAAAATAAAATAAGGCAAAAATGGAGGAAGAAGAGAAATTGCATTTCATTTAATTTTCAAAAGGTAACAAGAGTTGGATACATTTAATTTGACGGGATATGGGATTACAATTTTAAAACAAGACAATTTTGGAAATTAAATATTAAAAGCTAACTACCACAACTCCCTCCTAATCGGAAGAGGAGTAGCTTCCCAGTTATTTAGCATAGTGTGGGGTCCCACGAATTGAACATCCATTTGGCTTGTTCCTTCACCCGTCTCTAACACATTCACATCTTCAAATAGCCTCTCAAATCTTGCTAAAAGCTCTTCATCCGTTTTATCTCCGCACGGTATTGCATGACAGTTGCGATACGTCTCTGTGTACCAGGCTTGACAAAGGAGTTGGATAGTTTTGAGATAGGTTTGGGGAGGGACCACCCTTTCTCAATTTCTTAGCTCTGTGGATATCGGCAATGGTTGGCTTGAAACCCAAGCCAAAAGTAGCAGTACTGCCTGGAAGGTGGATCGGCTGTGTTATACCTTGCAAGGTCACTCCTAAGCCCTTTCCTGGAGAAAACCCATTCTTTATCATCTCCGTGGCGACCATTGTGAGCACGTGATTTTTGCCCTAAGCAATAAAGTTCCAAAATTAAATAAATAATATTTTTGTGTGAAATTACATGTTTGTTTGAAATATAATTCATTTGTGTGAGTAAACAATAAAATATGAAAATTAAAAAAAATAGGTGGAGTATAGTTGTGACAAATAAAAGATTTTTAAAAGAAAATTAACAAAAATACATACATATGCCGGAAAATAAGAAAAAATAGCAAAAAAATGTGAAACAATATCAGAAAAATTGGAGAAAATAGGAAATTTAAAGAATATGAGTAATTGGAAAATAATATAAAAATAGAGAGTGAAATACAACAAGAAAATACATCAAAATAATAGAAATACATGAAATAATATAAAAATACACATCTGGGCCATTTGTACAGGCCCAGATGCAATTGGCCCAATTGAATATGAGAGCCAGTCCATTTTTTAAAGTAACAAACAATCTCAGCTGTTCATTTATCTAATCCTATGGCTGAGGTTTAATCCGGAAAATTAATTAAATCAATATAGTTTTGATAGTGAATCTGAGCCGTCCATTTATTATGATCTAACGGAGAAGAGTCGGCCTCCATTTTAATCGAACGGCGTCATTTTGAACATTAGATCCTGGCCGTTGATCATCAACGATCCAATGGCCAGGAATTGATCAAGTGCTACGCATATAAAAGGTCCGGTCTCTCAAGAGACCGGCCATTTCTCATATTCTCAAACCCTAGCCGCCCTGATTGCTTCTTCTTCCTCTCTTCTTGACCTCACCGGCCATGGAGACTGGCCACCTTTCATGGCCGTCTCCGGCCGTTCTCAAACGCCAAACCACTCTCCTCCTATTCCTTTAGCCCAAACCACCATAGAAAACCAAGAAAATCCCAAAACCCCCAAATCTTGAAAATTCGGTCACCGGATTTCTCCTCCGGTGACCACCAACCGTTGACACTGGCAAAACTTTTAATGAAGTGGTGAAAATGGGGAGTTTCGCAGAAGAAGGATTGAAAACCAATAAAATAATGAGCCTTTCGGCTATTAAGGCCACGAATCAGGCCAAACAAACCGGAAATGGGGGATCTATCGGTAAAAAGAATAAGGAGGAGGTCGCAGTTGTTGAGAGTAGACCGTGGTCTCGGGGCCAAAATACATACTATCATCTACCTCGCCCATACCAACCATACCCACCAGCACCTTACAACCCACCTCCACCATATTATCCACCCACCACTCCACATTATCCTGTCCCACATGCTCAACATTACCCACCGCCTCCACATGTATGGCGAGCCCAAACCCCACAAAATGTCTACCACACACAAAATACCTACCCACCTTCCAGAACATATAAAAATCCAAATAGACCCGGCTTCCGTCCAGATCCGGAAGTGAGAAACAGAGCCCAAACAAAGAAAACATTCACTCCACTGGGGGAGTCTTACACCAGTCTTTATCATCGCCTGAAGAAGTTGGGGATGCTAAGACCAATTGAGCCAAAACTTCCAAACCCACCACCTAGAAACATTGACCAATCAGTCAGATGTGAATATCATTTCGGGGCGCAGGGGCACGATACTGAAAAAGTGTTGGCACTTGAAATCTGCTATACAAGAGCTCATTGATACTAGGAGGATCGAGGTGCAGGCTCTAGAAACTTCTAATATTACTCAGAATCCATTACCAACCCATCATGAGACGCACATGATAGAGTTGGGTCAAGAAGAAAGCAGCAAGAAACCGTCCCAATCGGTGATGATGATAAAAGCCAATAGCAAAGTGGAAAGAGAGGTTGAGAAAGAGAAAGCGACAGTCGAGTTACCAGTGAAAAAGCCGATAGTGGTTGAAACTATGAAAATAGTGGTGTCAGGAGCTAAGCCGTTGTTGACAGTAAAATGAGCATATGTGGAACCTGTAGTCATTAAAGCGGTGGTGCAAATGCCAATTGTAGACACTAAAGCCATATCGTGGAACTACAACAAAGTCACAGTGACGTACAAGGGAAAGGAGGTTACAGGAGAGGTCAATGAAACACATGGCCTAACTCGTTCCGGGCGATGCTTTGCCCCGGAAGAGTTGAGGAAAACAAAAGTGGCGAAGGAGAATCCTAATCATATGAAGAAACTGGTTTTTGAAGAAGAAGCAGAAGAGTTTTTGAAAAGGATGAAAGCTCAAGACTATTCGATAGTAGAGCAGTTGAGAAAGATGCCTGCGCAAATTTCATTGCTTTCATTGTTAAACCATTCAGAAGAGCATAGGAAGGCGTTAATGAAGATTCTGAATGAAGCACATGTCCCCGAGAAAATCTCAGTTTGCCATCTTGAAAAGATCACGAACAAAATCTTTGAGACGAACAAGATAACATTATCGGATAATGCATTGCCACTTGAAGGGACGAAACACAACAAAGCACTTTATCTCATCGTCAAGAGCGAAGAATCTGTGGTTACTCGGGGTCCTAGTAGACAACGGGTCAAGTGCAAACATTTGTCCACTCTCAACACTGGGAAAGCTAAAGATTAATCCTGATAGAATCTGTCGAAACAGTGTGTGTGTACGAGGCTTTGACGAAGGAAGCAAGAATACTTTGGGGGACATTGTGCTGGAAGTTACCATTGGACCGGTGGACTTTACCATGGAGTTCCAAGTGTTAGATGTTGCTGTTTTTTATAATTTGTTATTGGGACGTCCGTGGATCCACGCGACCAAAGCTGTACCATCTTCCCTGCACCAGATGGTAAAATTCGAATGGGAACAACAGGTAATCATAGTGCATGGAGATGATGATGCCTGTAACACCATAATGTCGTTTGAAGAAACTGAAGGGGACAAGGGCCCATGGATATATCAGGTGATGGATACTGTGGTAGTTAACAAGATATCCGAAGGGGAGAGCATGCCAATTCCTACAGTGGCTCCTACGGCAGTAAAGGTGGCTAAAGAAATGATCAAAAATGGGTTTGCACCTGGAAAAGGTTTGGGGTTAACTTTACAGGGGATAACACAACCTGTCCACTTGCCGGGAAATAATGATACCTTTGGCCTAGGCTTTAAACCTACTTATGCCGACATCCAAAGAGCCAAAAGAACGAAGAAAGAAAAGTTGGACCCTCCCAAAACCAATTCCAAAATTATTCGACACCTTTACTAGGCCTGGTACACGAAGACATTTGACAACAACTGTGCCAAGTTATGCTGAAATAAGGCCGGATACGGAGCTTCTCGCAAGGTTTGCAATGTTGTTCGAGGATGTAAGCATGTTGGAGATGGGTGAAGGGATGAGTAGGATGGATGTCTAGTTCATGGGACCCAGCGCTGCACTTAAAAATTGGGAAGCTACTCCTCTTCCGATCAGGAGGAAGTTGTGGCAGTTAGCCTTAAAAACATTTCATCTTTCTCAAAGCTGTTTTATTTTGTAATCCCACACCCCACTGAAATCAAATGTATCCAACCTCTGTTATCTTTTTGAAAAAATATCAATGAAATGCAATTTCTTCTTCTTTCTTCACTTTTGCCGTATTTTATTTTTTTCTTCTTTTTGTACAGTTCAATATTCGCTTATTCTGATGATATGTCATGCATGAAGGATTCCCGGTCCAGTCGTGACAATCGAATAGTTACACAAGAAATTGAAATTGAAAATGAAAGTGAAATAGAATATTAAGATGAGGAAATACTGGAGGAAATCAGTAAAGATTTGAATCAATATGAGGAAAAACCCAAACCGAACTTAAATGAGATAGAATCTATTAATCTGGAGAGTGAGGATAATGTCCGGGAAACAAAGATCAGTGTACATTTAGAGGCTTCCCTCAGAGAAGATCTAATAAAGTTATTACATGAATACATGGACATATTTTCTTGGTCCTATGATGACATGCCCGGACTCATCACTGATCTGGTGGTACATAAATTGCCCATTTATCCAGAATACCGGCCGGTAAAACAGAAGTTGAGAAAGTTTAAAACGGACATCAGCGTGAAAATAAAAGAAGAGGTTAATAAGCAATTTGAGGCGAAGGTCACACGAGTTACTAAATATCCCAGCTGGTTAGCAAATGTTGTGCCAGTTCCGAAGAAAGATGGAAAAACCAGGGTGTGTGTTGACTATAGAGACCTCAATAAGGCTAGTCCAAATGATGATTTTCCATTTCCAAATATCCATATACTAATTGACAATTGTGCCAAGCATGAAATTGGCTCTTTTGTACATTATTATGTGGGTTATCATCAGATCCTAATGGACGAAGAAGTCGTAGAAAAGACAGCTTTTATCACGCCTTGGGGAACATATTGTTTTAGAGTGATGCCGTTTGGGTTGAAGAATGTCGGAGCTACATGTATGAGGGCAATGACCACTATGTTTCATGATATGATGCACCGAGAGATAGAAGTTTATGTGGACGATGTCATCATTAAGTCGAAAAAGCAATGTGATCATGTAAAAGATTTGAGGAAGTTTTTTCAGAGGCTCCGAAGATATAATCTTAAGCTCAATCCAGCAAAATGTGCTTTCGAGGTGCCTTCAGGGAAGTTATTATGGTTTATAGTAAGCCGGCGTGGTATTGAATTGGATCCATCAAAGATAAAAGCAATCCATAAATTACCTCCGCCGAAGAACAAGAAGGAAGTGATGAGCTTACTAGACAGGCTGAACTATATTAGCAGGTTCATTGCTCAGCTGACGTCAACATGTGAGCCTATTTTCAAATTGTTGAAGAAAGATGCAGCAGTAAATTGGACCGATTAATGCCAAGAAGCCTTTTATAAGATTAAAGAATATTTGGCCAATCCTCCAGTGTTAGTTCCTCTGGAACCGGGAAGACCTTTGATCTTGTATTTGACAGTGCTAGACAACTCTTTTGGTTGCGTACTGGGGCAGCATGATGAGACCGGAAAGAAAGAGCAGGCGATATATTACCTCAGTAAAAAGTTCACATCTTATGAGGTAAAATACACTCGGTTGGAAAGAACGTGTTGTGCTCTAACCTGGGTTGCTCAGAAACTGAAACATTACCTGTCAACTTATACCACATATTTGATATCACGGTTGGTGTGAGCACGTGATTTTTGCCTAACATGAATACAAGAAGACTTGCTAAATGGCAGATTCTGTTCACAGAATTTGACATCATCTGTGTAACACGTACGACAATGAAGGCGCAAGCAGTTGCAGGTCATCTAGCAGAGAATCTAGCAGATGACGAATACGAGCTGCTAAAGACATATTTTCCGGATGAGGAGGCAATAAATGTTGAAGAAAAAGAGCAAAGCGACAAGCCAGGTTGGAGAATGTACTTCGACGGAGCCGTCAACGGTAAAGGAATTAGAATTGGAGCAGTACTTATTTCAGAAACGGGTCAGCACTATCTCGTTACTACTCAGCTTCGATTTTTCTGTACCAACAATATGGCCGAATATGAAGCATGTATACTGGGATTGAGGATGGCAATAGATATGGGTGTTCAAGAGATTTTGGTCATGGGTGACTCGGATTTTTTGATACTTCAAATTCAGGGAGAATAGGAGACAAGAGATTTGAAATTGATACTTTATCGGCATTGTCTACATGAACTATCCAGAGATTTCAATCTATAGAGTTCAAACACATCCCAAGAGTGCACAATGAAATAGCAGATGCTCTGGCGACATTATCCTCTATGTTGCATCATCCGAATAAAGCCTATATAGATCCATTTCAGATACAGGTGTATGATCAAAATGCTTATTGTTTTGATGTGGAAGAAGAGCTAGATGGAGAACCGTGGTATCATGACATCAAGGAATACTTGAAGACAGGAAAGTACCCAGAACAAGCCACTGGAGATCAGAAAAGGGCTATAAGACGATTAGCAAATTGCTTTTTTCTCAGTGGAGAGATTGTATATAAAAGAACACCAGACTTGGGATTGCTGAGATGTGTGGATGCGCAACAAGCTAACATGATTATGACTGAGGTACGTGCGGGAGCTTGCGGACCTCATATGAGCGGGTATGTTTTAGCAAAGAAAATACTGAGAGCGATATTATTGGCTTACCATGGAATGGTATTGTATTAGATATGTGAAGAAATGCCACCAATGTCAAGTACATGGAGATTTGATTCATTCCCCACCTTATGAATTGCATACGATGTCTACACTTTGGCTATTTGTTGCCTGGGGCATGGATGTCATCGGACCAATAGAGCATGCAGCCTCTAATGGACACAGATTTATCTGAGTCGTGATTGACTATTTTACCAAATGGGTGGAGGCAAAGACATTCAAGGCAGTAACGAAGAAGGCCGTAGTGGATTTCGTGCATGAAAATATAATATGCTGATTCGGAATTACTAAAGTAATTATCACGGACAATGGGGAAAATCTGAATAGTCACCTCATGGCGGAAGCATGTCAGAAATTTAAAATCAAGCATCATAACTCTACACCTTACAGACCAATGGCAAATGGAGCAGTAGAAGCTGCAAATAAGAATATAAAGAAGATTCTCATGAAAATGGTGGAAGAGTCTAGAAAATGGCATGAGAAGTTACCTTTCGCTCTTATGGGTTATCGCACAACAATACGTACTTCGATTGGTGCCACACCCTATTCATTGGTGTATGGAACAGAGGCTGTTATACCCGCAGAAATTGAGATACCTTCCCTTCGAATCATAGCTAAAGCTGAGATTGATGATAATGAATGGGTAAAAGCCCGGTTGGAACAATTGAATTTGATTAATGAGAAGAGGTTAGCAGCAATTTGCCATGGGCAATTATATCAACGAAGAATGGCTAGAGCATATAATAAGAAGGTACGTCCTCGGAAATTTGAAGTAGGACAATTGGTATTGAGGTGTATCCTGCCGCATTGGGCTGAAGCGAAAGGCAAATTTGCACCAAACTGGAAAGGATAGTTCATGGTATCACGTGCGTTGTCCAATGGAGCCCTATATCTGACAGATGTTGAAGGAAAATGAGTAGAGACTGCTATCAATTCAGATGCAATCAAGAGATATTATGTATGATTCCTTTTCATTTGTATAATTGTATTTGTTGTCATTTTGGAATTGAAATGATGAAGGCATTTTATTCTCTATCCAAACACTTTATCCATTGATACCCCGTTGAGCCTTATTCGATCTATTCTTTCATATCCCTTTCTCGGAATTGCTTATGATACAAGAAGAAAAGTAGAAAAATGAAAAATGGAAAATGATGAAAAAAAAAGAAGCAAATGCAAACAAAAGAAAAATGTAAACAAAAGAAAAGACAAAGAAATCGGGAAAAAGTCAAACGAAACCATGAATTAATGGCATAGTTTGAACTACGTCTGACTTGATCCCAAAAGTGTACGTAGGCAGCCTCACTGAGGTTCAATCACAATAAAGGAAGAATCCAAAAATTCCCACATATTGAAACTGGGGCAGAAGTTATGTTTTATAATTCCGAGAGTTGTAAATATTTTTAACCCTTCGTAAATTTTTGAGCCTTTATATCCTTTTTTCTGAACCCATCCAAAAGCCACATTATGGTCCAAAAAAAGACCTTCTAATCAATTTCAAGAAAATAACAATACAATGAGAATAAAGGAGAACAGGGCATGGACAATATCAGTGGTTCAGAAAACAAAAAGACAAAAGAAAATATATAAAAAATAAGAGAGTCTCATCGGTGAAAACCTTAACCGGCACTGTGAGGTGATTGTGAGGCTGAGAGAAATAAAAAATGAGAGAGTCTTATCAGTGAAAACCTTTACCGGCACTGTAAGGCGATGGTGAGTTTTAAGAGAAATAAATGAGAGAGTCTTATTGGTGAAAACCTTTAATGGCACCGTAAGGCGACTGTGAGGACTATTTGAGAAAAGGAAAACAACAAAAAATAAAGATTGGTTTAGGTTGAAAGGAAGATGGAGTTAAAATAATGGGCAATTTGATTGAACGGACTGGGTCAGAGTTTAAATACATGGCATGGTCAAAGGAATCAGCCAACATACCCAGATAAGTTCTGTCACTCCTCCAAATCACCCTTACCCCTTTTTTGAAATTCATTTGTTTCTGCATTTCATTGATTAAAAACCAATTTGTCCATTGAAAGCTAATTACCAGCTTCTCATGATAAGAAGTGAAATAACGCTGGGCCAAAGAAAAGAAAAAAGAGAAAGAGGAAATAAAGAAGGACGGCAATCAGAGCCAAAAGAAAAAAAAAAGAAATACAAGGAAAATGCAAAAAGAGTTTACAAAGGAAGTCAACTGAAAGGCCGCATAGTGGAAGAAAAGCAAAAAAGAGGAAGGCAATAAAATGCAGAAGCAACAAATGCCAGTTGCCAGCAGTTTACAACTAATAAAATTGTTCTTTGATTTAGACAGGAACAAATTGTCACTAATAACTTTAAAGTGAATCTGACCAATGTGAAAAGAAAGAAAAACACAAAAAAGAAGTACAGCAATAAAATGAGGAATTTGCAAATGAGGACTCACTCAATCAAGCAAGAAAATACCCCAAAACAACAGGAAGGTAACATCTTTTTAATTTCACACCCCAGTTATCAAACTAAGGGAATATTTTTTCTACATTCGCATTTCATGCATCAGGCGCCCACCTGGATAACAAGGGAATATTTTTCTGCATTCGCATTTCATGCATCAGGCGCCCACCTGGATATCAAGGGAATATTTTTCTGCATTCGCATTTCATGCATCAGGCGCCCACCTGGATAACAAGGGAATAATTTTTCTGCATTCGCATTTCATGCATCAGGCGCCCACCTGGATAACAAGGGAATATTTTTCTTCATTCGCATTTCATGCATCAGGCGCCCACCTGGATAACAAGGGAATATTTTTCTGCATTCGAATTTCATGCATCAGGCGCCCACCTGGATAACAAGGGAATATTTTTCTGCATTCGTATTTCATGCATCGGGCGCCCACCTGGATAACAAGGGAATATTTTTTTGCATCCGCATTTCATGCATCAGGCGCCCACCTGTATAACAAGGGAATATTTTTCTGCATTCGCATTTCATGCATCAGGCGCCCACCTAGATAACAAGGGAATATTTTTGTGCATTCGCATTTCATGCATCAGGCGCCCACCTGGATAACAAGGGAATATTTTTCTGCCTTCGCATTTCATGCATCAGGCGCCCACCTGGATAACAAGGGAATATTTTTCTGCATTCACATTTCATGCATCAGGCGCCCACCTGGATAATAAGGGAATATTTTTGTGCATTCGAATTTCATGCATCATGCACCCACCTGGATAACAAGGGAATATTTTTCTGCATTCGCATTTCATGCATCAGCCGCCCACCTGTATAACAAGGGAATACATTTCTGCAATTTTTATTTTGATTTGTGTTAGATAACATGAGTAACACCGTAACATGAGAAAAAACCCACACTGGGGCAGAGGAAAAAGTTTTGTTGTTTTGTTTTTGTTTTAAGCAGGTATGAATTTGAAGGCAAGGAGTACCATTGAAAAGAAAGAAAGCAAGAAAAAAGAAAATCAACAAAAAAAAGGAGGATGGAAACACAGAAAATCAAGGAAAAGAGACAAAGAAGAATAAGAAGACAAGAAGTAGATAGGAACCATTGTAATTCGTAGAGCTTGTTCATTTTACATTTTTCACCCCTGGTGTAATAAGGAGTAAGTCAGTAGTCATAGCAATAGCAATGCAACAGTAGAGTCTTCGTTGTTTTAAACTACCAGACCTTCCCGAACTACACTGATCTGATTTCTGTTTAGCCCAGGATATGTAGGCAACCTCTGACGCAGGGTGCGGTCAAAAGGTATTCAAAATGCTTCTCACGGAATATTCCAGTGGGAAAAAATCTCTCATTACTGCTCACTTGTCTTTGCACTGAAACTCTTCGTGTTATCGAGCAAGGAGGGGCAGCTGTGAGCACCTGATTTTTGCCCTAAGCAATAAAGTTCCAAAATTAAATAAATAATATTTTTGTGTGCAATTACATGTTTGTTTGAAATGAAATTCATTTGTTTGAGTAAACAATAAAATATGAAAATTAAAAACAATAGGTTGAGTATAGTTGTGACAAATAAAAGATTTTTAAAAGAAAATTAACAAAAATACATACATATGCCGGAAAATAAGAAAAAATAGCAAACAAATGTCAAACAATATCAGAAAAATTGGAGAAATAGGAAATGAAAAGAATATGATTAATTGGAAAAGAATATAAAAACAGAGAGTGAAATGCAACAAGAAAATACATCAAAATAATAGAAATACATGAAAAAATATAAAAATACACATCTGGGCCATTTGTACAGGCCCAGATGCAATTGGCCCAATTGAATTAGAGAGCCGGTCCATTTTTTTTAAGCAACAAACAATCTCAGTTGTTCATTTATCTAATCCAACGGCTGAGGTTTAATCCGGAAAATTAATTTAATCAATGTAGTTTTGATAGTGTCCACTAAGTGGGATTATACTGGGTTTTTGTTGTTGTTGTTGTTGTTGTAGTTTTGATAGTGAATCTGAGCCGTCCATTTATTATGATCTAACGGAGAAGAGCCAGCCTCCATTTTTAATCGAACGGCATCATTTTGAACATTAGATCCTGGCCGTTGGTCATCAACGATCCAATGGCCAGGAATTGATCAAGTGCTACGCATATAAAAGGTCCGGTCTCTCAAGAGACCGGCCATTTCTCTTATTCTCAAACCTTAGCCGCCCTGATTGCTTCTTCTTCCTCTCTTCTTGACCTCGCCGGCCATGGAGACTGGCCACCTTTCATGGCCGTCTCCAGCCGTTCTCAAACGCCAAACCACTCTCCTCATATTCCTTTACCCCAAACCACCATAGAAAACCAAGAAAATCCCAAAACCCCCAAATCTTGAAAATTCGGTCACCGGATTTCTCCTCCGGTGACCACCAACCTTTGACACTGGTTTTCAAGCTAACAACCCAAAACCCCCTTCTCTTGATCTAAAACCCCATGTAAACCACACCATTCGGATCCTTCTTGAACTGTTCGAATATTCCAAAAAGAGTCGCCGGAACCCTAACTCCGGCCGACTCAATCCAAACCCCAAACCAAAAAAACCTCTTTTTTACATCTCTAAACATACTCCTTCTGTTAAAACCAATAAAAGACTTCGAGGTTGATGTCTGAAATCTGAAAAGGAGAAAAGGAAACTGAAAAAAGAAAAAGTCAAAGAAAAGAAAAAGAAAAGGAAACAAAAATGGGAAGCTTAGGAGACAAATCCTGCTAGCTAAGTTCCCAACCCTCTGTTTTTCTATTTTTTGATTGATAAACATGTTTTGTGTTCTTTTCTGTTATATTTTGAATGTTTGCATGTTAGATTTTATACGACTTCTCTTCATTTTATCTTTTATGATTCTGTTTCTATTAGCTTTTCTAATGTTCTTTGTTAATAACATGCTTCACTAGTCTTTGTTAATCCCGGCAATTACACTTGACTATGTTTGCTCAAGCACTTTAGGGCTTTTCTGTTAGTCTTTAACATGAAGAATATTCTGATTATGCCTCTTGTGTCAAATCTGATATGCTGTGCTTGAAATCTGAATTATGAAGTTATTTGATTGAAATTCAACAATATTCAAATTTCCCCTCTGAATTTTGGTTAAATGGCAAATGATTCTGATTTTGTGGCTATGTGTGTAATTTGATATGAAAAGGTTATATCTGTAATAGTTTCATGTTATTAGACTACAGTTAAGCCTAATATGCTTTAGGGTGATATCGGTTATAGTTGTTAGACAGTTAACTGATTAGTTTTGAAACATAAAAGTAGTGTAATTAGATTAAAAATGAAAATAACATAAAAAGTGGCTAAAATTGAAATAACAATAGAGTGGTCAGTGTTAAAATTGGCTAACTCTGTAAAACTCTAAGTCTGAATCCAAGTGGTTAATTCTGAAATTAGCTTAACTCTTAATAATAGACAATAAAGGCCCAAGATGGCTAGATTTGTAAGTCTTAAACTAGCCTTAAAAAGGATATTGAATAACAGTGCTTAAGTTTGTAAAAGCCAAGTCCAAATACTGGACTGGCTAAAATTGAAAAGCTTAGTCCTTAACAAATAAATAGGCTAGTCCTGCAAATTATCTCTAATATAGAAAATGAAAAGAAAACCTCTTAAAAGAGGTTAAAATTGAAATAATTAAGAACCTAATTTGGCTAAATCTTAAAGACCAATATAATAACTGGCCAGAAGTTAAATAAAGGTTAAAATTGAATACCCAGACCTGGACAAGGTCGGGTAAATAACTATTGACAATAAGGGTATAATAGGAAATTAAAATGGCATAATTGTAGATTTAATAGAGCCTATAAGGACATTTAAGACATTTAGGCCTAGTATTTCTGCATTATTGAACAAAATAAAGGATATAATACACCCAACAAAAAGGCAAATCAGTTAATAACCTTAGCAAGTGAGTGTATACTAGTAATACACCTAAAATAGAACCTAATAGAACCTTCCAGCATATGCTGGAAGGAAAATTTGAATTTGAAATGGGTATTAAAGTGTAACAATTAAAAGAATTAAGAGGAGGGAATTAGAAAGAACTTTTTCAAATCCCCCCCCCCCCCCCAAATTTTCACCAACACTATCTATAAATAGGCTGGAATAGAGCCTGATTAAGGGCTGCATTTTTTAACAAATTCAGAGATACACTGAAATATATACATAGAGTAATTTTCCTGGGTTAGTCGAAGCTGTATTCTGAAGCTCTGTAGAAAATCCTTCTGTTATTTGCTGGTTTTCTACTGGTCTTTAGCTGGGTATTGGTTTGCTGGTTCTGGAATTCATACTCGATTGCTGCATTTGATTGTGTTGTTGTGATTCATTCACCTCCATTGCTGTTGCATTACTGCTGTGATCTACCTGATTATTTCTCATCTCCATCTCCCTTAGACTCATCAATTTTTATTGCTGAATCAGGTACACAGCTTGAACCTCATGTAATTGCAATTGGAATTGAAGTGGATGAATAAAGTTGAATTCTCAAGAGTTCATTTCTGAATTTGTTTCTGTATTTAGATGATAATTAGTTGAAATTGTAATTTAGTAGGAATTATTGTATAACTATCTCATGTGAGACAAACGAAGCTGGAACTATGTAATAGTGTAGTAAGTAGAATAGTGTAGTCGATAGTAATCGTAATCGCCTAGTTAATCAAATAGGTTAATAACTAAGCTAATATATTTAATCTAAAAACAAGTGCATAACAGGTAAACTAGTAACAATATTAATTCGTGTGGTAATTAGTTTAATTCGATAATTGTCAGTACAATCTGGACAGTTTTAGTAACAATTGGAATATCATAGTCAAAACTAACAATCAAACGTGGAGTCACACATCACATAGGTAGTCGAATGAATCACATAATTAGTATAGTGTTAAATACAATTGGTTAACTCTATGCTTATTGCAATTAATTGAGATTAGTATATTATCAAATAATAATTCTGATAGTTTTATCTATTAAGTAATTTGATTCATTAGTTTAAAAATAATTGTTGAAACATATAGATAAAAGCAGTCTGTTAATTAGACTTCGCTCACATTAGATGATTAATATTTGAAATTGATACTGTAAATCTGTATTTTTATTTCTCTTCATTGAATAAAATAGTTTGAGTGTTATTATCTTCTGAATCTGATCATCTGTTTAAAGCATGAATTATGATTCCTATTTCTCTTATCTAATTTTGTTGGATCTGGTCCTAATAAGTTGCAAAGGCCCAGAGTTGTGTAAATGCATTACTGGGCTTCTGCAAAACACTTGTAGTGTGTTCCTGGGTTCTAAGACCCAGATATATGAACTGGTCTACTGAAATAAGTACAGACAACCTAGGCCCATATAATATAAAAATAACGCCTGGACTCAAATTCTGGAAAAACAATAAACTAGGGAAAAACCAAAAATAGAAAATATTGTATGAATATAGGATTGAATTATAAAATTGAGTGGGATGAGCCTCGCATTGAAGACAAAGTAGCGGGGCCCCCATATAAATGAATAGTTATATAATAGACTCGGGAAGGTTGCTAGTTAATTTCACAACCTTTCCAAATGATTAAGAAGCTGATAGACGATTTACGCATTACTTTAAAAATACACTTTCCCTAATACGAATGCACATTTGATGTGACTCAAATCGTAAATCCCGGCGAAGCCGAAACGTGTTAAAGGTCACAGGCGTACTGGTTGCGGTGTGACTCGAAATACGTTTTCGCGACGTCACAATTCGTAAAATATTCAAGTTGAAACACATACATATTGTTAAAAGGCATGTAATAAATCATCTAAAACCAAGAATGACAGTTGAGCGACCGTGCTAAAACCACAAAATCCGGGAGTGCCTAACACCTTCTCCGGGGTTAGCAGAATTCCTTATCCGGATTTCTCATTGCTCAGACTGTTAAAAATAGAGTCAACTTCCTCGGATTCAAGATTAATTTGTCATTATTTTCCCAAGTGGCGACTCTGAGATTATTAATAAAATCTCGGACCGATTGTCCTTTATTTGAAAAAACTCCTTCCTCGTTGTTATTATATCCTTTCCTGGGGTATTCATAATATCGAGGAATACCTTATTCTCTTAATCGGGGAAATAAAAAAAGGTAGTAAAAAGGGAGGTGTGACAACCATCACTGCTGCAGGGGCCACCGTAGGTACTGGCATGTTTTCCCCCTCAGATATTTTGTTCACAACCACGGTGTCCATTACTTGGTACACCCACGGACCTTTATCTCCTTCAACTTCCTCAAATGGTGTAATAGCATTGCAAACATCGTCTTCCCTGTGCACTATTATCTCTTGCTGCTCCCACTCAAATTTTACCATTTGATGTAAAGAAGATGGTGCTGCTTTAGCAGCATGGATCCACGGACGTCCTAACAAGAGGTTGTATGACACAGCGACATCTAGCACTTGAAACTCCATAGTGAAATCCACTGGTCCAATAGTAAGCTCTAGTATGATATCCCCCACGCTGTTCTTTCCGCCTCCGTCAAAACCCCTTACACATACACTGTTCCAATGAATTCTTTCATGATTGACTTTCAACTTCCCGAGGGTTGACATTGAACATATATTGGCGCTTGACCCGTTGTCCACCAAAACACGGGTTACTATAGATTCTTCATATTTTCCATGAGGTATAGTGCTTTATTATGCTTCGTCCCTTTCAGTGGCAACTCGCTGTCTGAAAATGTTATCTTATTTGTCTCAAAGATCTTGTTTGTGATTATCTCCAGATGACATACCAAAGTCTTCTCCGGTACGTGGGCTTCATTTAGAATCTTCATCAACGCCTTTCTATGTCCATCAGAATGAATTAGCAGGGATAACAACGATATATGTGCGGGCGTCTTTCTTAATTGCTCAACTATAGAGTAGTCTTGAGCTGTCATCTTCTTCAAAAATTCCTCAGCTTCCTCCTCAGTGACTGCCTTCTTCACATAAGCTGGGTTTTCTTTCGCCACTTTTGTCTTTCTAAGTTCATCCGGAGCAAAGCATCGCCCAGAGCAAGTTAAACCATGAGTTTCACAAATTTCTCCTTTAACTTCTTTCCCTTTATACATCATTGTCACCTTATCATAATTCCACGATACAGCCTTGGTATTTACAACTGACATCTGCACAACTAGTTTGATAACCACTGGCTTTACATAAGCTCCCTTCACAGTCAGCAAAGGCTTCACTCCAAGTACTATTACTTTCACGGGCTCAATCATTGATGGCTGCTTTGCTGGTAACTCAATTGACACTTTCTCTCTTTCAACTTCCGCCTCCACCTTGTTGTTTGCTTTAATCGTCATCACTGTTTGGGAAGGTTTTCTGAAGCTCTTTCCATGTTCTAGCTCTATCATATGTGTCTCATGATATGCTGGCAAAGGATTCTGTGTTATATTGGGAGTTTCTGGAGCTTGCACCTCAATTCTCCAGGAATCAATAAGTTCTTGTATTGCGGACTTTAAATGCCAACACTTCTCTGTATCATGTCCCCGTGCCCCAGAACAGTATTCACAACGGATAGATTGGTCTAGATTTCTGGGTGGAGGATTGGGAATTTTAGGTTCAATAGTGCTCAACATCCCTAGTTTTCTCAAACGGTGAAAAAGACTGGTATATGATTTTCCCAAAGGAGTGAATGTTCTCTTCATTTGAGCCCTATTACCTTTTACTTCTGGATCAGGGCGGAAGTTAGGTCGATTTGGATTTCTATAGGTTTTTGAATGTGGATAGGCATTTTGTGCCTGGTAGACGTTTTGTGGAGCTGGGGTATGCCATAAATGTGGAGGCGGTTGGTAAGATTGAGCATGTTGGACAGAAAATTATAGACCGGTTGGATTAATATGGTGGAGGTGGATTATATGGTGCTGGTGGATATGGTTGGTATGGGCGAGGTTGATGATGATATGGGTTGGGGCCCCGGGACCAAGATCTACCTTCTATGACCGCCACTTCTTCATTTTTCATCTTTCAGATCGACCCTCCTGTTCCCGTCTGTATTGCTTGGTTTGTAGCCTTGGTGGCTGAGTAGCTCATAATCTTATTTGTCTTTAACCCTTCTTCAACAAAGCTTTCCATCTTTACTACCTCGTTAAAGGTTTTTCCAATTGCAGACACCAAGTGGCCATAGTATGTCGGCTCCAAAGCTTGTAAGAAACAATCCACCATTTCTCCTTCTTTCATTGGTGGGTCTACACGTGCAACCTGTTCCCTCCACCTGAATCCATATTCCCGAAAGATTTCTCTGGGTTTCTTCTCCATCTTAGTCAATGATAACCTATTAGGGATAATTTCCAGATTATATTGGAAATGGTTTGCAAATGATAGAGCTAAGTCATCCCAAATGAACCATCAGGTATGATCATGTCGAGTGTACCATTCCAATGCCGAGCCACTGAGACTTTGACTGAAATAAGTCATGAGTAATTCATCCCTTCCTCCTGCTCCGCGCATTTTACTGCAGTATCCTCTTAAGTGGGCCACTGGATCTTTGTAACCATCATACATGTCAAACTTGGGCAACTTAAACCCCGCAGGTAGCTTGTACCTCAGGAAACAAACATAAGTCTTTGTATGCCCATACTAACTTGGCCTCCCAACCCCTGCATATTACAAAATGACTGCTCAAGAATCTTCATCTTACGGGCCATCTCCTCCTGTTCTGGGTTTCTAGCAAGTTTCTCCTCCTCCGTCATGTCTATGAGTGGGGTGTAAGAATCATGTTGCCTGAAAGTAGGTTCTTGCGGGTAGTAATGGGTATCCTGGACATGGAACACAGGTTCGCTGGAAGATTTGTGTAAAGTAGCTGGTGGCGGTGCCACGTATACTGGAGCGACCTGAGGTGGTGGTGGTGGAGCTTGTTTTGGCAAGGGCGGCGGTGCTTGTGATGTTGTAGCATAGTAATGCGGGTAAGTTGGATATATGGAGGATGAGTTCATGGTGGGTAGTTCTAGGTTTGGGTTCGGAGGAGGAGTGTATGCGGGGTTGGCTAGGTAGGAAGGTAAGGGTTGACCCCTCGACCAAGCCTGGTACATCTCTGACATCTATTGTTTCAATTTGTACATCTCTTCCTTCATACTAGTTACGTCCATAACTTCTTCTTCTTGTACAGGATCCATAATAGTAGGCTCGATTTCCTGAGTTACCACTTTGGTCATGACTTTAGAATGTGTGTTGTAGCTGTGATGTGCCAGAATGCCAGTTGCTAACTGTTTATCTGATACTCATCAACAACAAAAACTTGTTAATTGTTAGATTATAATGGATAATCATCACAAGTTCTAAAACCAAAACTTTTGCCTAGTAATTATGCATCATCCCGACATTTTCTTCTTTTTGAACCGCCAGCTTTCTTTCCACTTTTGTTTTTCATTATTTCATTGGTTTTGTTTATTTCTTTTCTTCTTTTCCTTTTCTTTTTCTCTCCTCTTTTTATTTTTTTATTTTTTGTTTTTCACTCCTATATGTTTGCCTATCGCCCAAGCAATTTGCATATATAAGAGAAACAATAATGGCAATTTCTTTTGAATTTTCATTGATATTCAAACATCGGTTACAAAATGATGTTATAGTACAAATGCACAAAGAAAATACAAATACAAAAATGCATGCCCTATGAATACGTTAAAGCTCCTAGTGCCCGCGAGACATCATTCGGTCTTGCCGCGGGCCTATATGCTAATCCACTTTGGAGTTTGTCCAGGTCGGTCATTACTTGCCTTACAAATATCATTACCGCTGATATGAATGTTGACTGAGACATATCTTCGCACAGTTGGCATTTACTTGTGATGTACTGAGCAATGTTGACAATTCTTTCTGTGATGACCCCTTTTTCTTGAAGCAACCTCTAGTTCTTCTTTTGAAGTTATTGTAGCTCCAATTCTAACCGAGCCATGGCCATGTAGCAATGTTCTCTCTCTACCTCAACATTATGTTCATCTTTTAACTGTCGAATCATTCGAACTCTTTCTTCAGCATTCTTGGCCAATTGTTTCTGAACCCCGACTAATTCCTTCTCAGCTTTATCTAGATCAAAGCTATAGTCGTTCACTTTGCGCTGAAGATTTTCAATTAGCTTCTCATCTCGGGCAAGTCGAACTGGGGTTTCGGTTGTTGTTTTCATCTTTGCAATCTGAGCCTTTAGGATTTCATTTTCTTTCCTCAGCTGTTTCTTTTCACCCTCATCGGTTGCCGCTTGTAAGTAGCTTTCGAATTTGAGGTCTTGGAATTGTTTCTCCAACAAGCTGATTCTGGCTTGATATTCATTTTCCTTGGCCATCCAACCTTTTTGTTCCTTAGACTGCTCGGCCTACTCTTGAATGTGAGGTTTCTTCATCGGTCTCTCATGCTCAACATCTCTGCGATACCATGCGGCATACCCTGGTGATACTTCCCCCCGATCCCGGTTTCCCACACAAGTGTCTATTCTCAGGCATTGGCATTCATTCCAAATTTGCCGAATTTTTGCTTCTAGGAATTGCCCATCAGGACTGATTTCTATTGCTTGCAGGCTGAGGTCCCCATCTTTTGGTACGACATGATATCTTCCGAGTTGCCTTAATACCCGGTATGGCGCATAAGTTTGGATGCTTTTGAGACCCATTATCAGAAAATGCGACCCTTCTGCTGGCATGTATATAACTTCATTGAGTGGCAACCATCCGTATGCCCAATCTATCTGGCTAGCAGTCAGTGATCGAAATATGTGATCCAACCTTTTGATCCTTCTAGCAACTTAACTTCTTTTGTTATCACATAGAATTATTCAATACACGTCTTTTCAGACGATCCATAGCTTGAGAACTCAGGGTGGCGACATAAATGCTCTATCATCAACATTTGGAGAAGTAAATTGCATCCCTCAAAGAAACCATGTCCTACTTTACAGGCTGTGAGGGTACGGAAGATATCTCCCACTATCATTGGTGCCAGTGTGCTATTGTTTTGTACAAGGAGAGTACTGGCAATTTTGGCGACTCTAATGTCAATATTTCAATCTTTCCTCGAGAATATGATCAATCCCAAGAAGGCTACCATAAAGGCGAAACGCCTATGTTCCTCCCACTTAGACCGGTTCGCTTTGCTGTAGAGTTTGTTTGTTGGATCATTAAATCCCCCAATGTAACCATATATGCGGTATATGAAGCTCATAGTGCAGGACCTGTGAACCAAGTCTTCATTGTGAACATTTCTGGCAATCTTTAAGGAGTCGAGGAATCTATGCACTGTAATAGCCCGCGGAGCCACCAGATACCTGTCTTTTAGGGGAATCTCACCTTTCCCGATGTAATTAGCAATTTCTTCCAATGTCGGAGTGAGCTCAAAATCTTAGAAGTGGAGCACATTATGTGCAGGATCCCAACAAACAACAAGAGCCGGAATAATATCACCCCGAGGTATTATGTTCATCAACCCAGTAAGATCTTTTTGATATCTGTTGACCCAACCCTATCCTTCTTGGCCTAAATCGTTCCACCATAATTGCAACTCCAAAGGAATTTTGTTCATTAGTGCAAAGGGTTCATTTTGTATTGTGCTCATCCTACACATTTATTAAAGGCGATTTTATTCAAAAAGGAAAATATTTTTCAAAGGCAATTTTTCATTATTTTGAAAGAATTAACCTTTCCATATTTCATTTGAAAACTTCAAGGCTATTATTTAAAAAGGAAAAGAAATGAATCCAAAGCGACCATTTTGCAAAAACAGCCTTCCGGCGTCCTTTCGGAAAATTCGACTATTTTCAAAAATAGCATCACTTCGATTTATTGAGAACTAAAATTCGACATTTTTTGGTTATTTTTTTTAAAAGGGTGGTTGGACCCATTAAGAGTTGCCTACGTATCTCACCTAGTGGTGAGAATCAAACCTGCATAGTTCGGTCAAATTATTTTGTGACCAATTATTTTAACAAAATTTGTTCTACCTATTTTCAAACTTTCTTTTAAACCTTTCAGCAACGTTTCATCAATATTTCAATATTATTTATTCTAAAATTTTCTCTCTTTTTGTTTTTAGGAATTTAGCCGGTCCGCATAATAATCAAGGACAAATAAATGCAACATATAATATGCTCGATCTTTGATTCCCGGGTCACCTATCCTGGACGGACCCAACCCCTGTGTTGAGTCCCCTAAATCAGATATGACGCAAATAATTGTCCTAAATCTAGGCTCAATATCCTGATGTTTTCATAGTACTAGACTGTGTACCCGAGTGGACAACTCGGATAGAGGAGGGGGCTACGTACCGGGGACCCGCGGGGTCGTCCGACTTTGTAACTTATCCGGCCTCTATTTCTTATTAGGGTATTGACACTAATAGAAAGGGGAGTCACAACCAGTAAGCACATCCCCGGAGGTAAGAAGAGAAGGATTTTCGGCACAATTTTTATATATAGTTCACGTAATATCAAAGCGGTAAACAAGTAGCACATTGATCAAAGCATATAATGAAATCAAATAATATCAAAGACGACAATTTAATCGAGCTCAAATTCTTAAACCCTAAACCGAAGTTCTTGGTTGCTTATCCCCAGCAGAGTTGCTAGAGCTGTCAAACCTCCCCTTTTTACTACTTTTCCGAAGATAAAGTATACCCCATTATTTACTAATACACGCTAAGAAGGGATATAATAATAACAACAAGGAAGGAGTTTTTCCACTTTAAGGACAATCAACACGAGATTTATTTAGATTTCAGAGTCGCCACTTGGGAAAATAATGGTGTCCCAAGTCACCGAATTAATCCCGAATCTGAGGAAATATGACTTTGTTTTAACAGTCCGCGAAACTAGAAATCTGGATAAGGAATTCTGTTAACCCGAGAGAAGGTGTTAGGCACTCCCAAATTCCGTGGTTTTATCACGGTAGCTCAACTGTTGTATTTGACCTATTTGATTTCTTTATATGCTTTTATAAATGTGAATGTCCTGTTTTGTTATTTTAACGACTTACGACGTTGCAAAAACGCATTTCGAGTCACACCGCAACCAGTACGCCTGTGACTTTAGTGCATTTCAGCTTCGCCGGGATTTGAGTTTGAGTCACATAAATGTGCACTCGTATTAAGGATGTATATTTTAATCGTGCCTATAACGTCTACGCATTATTATCTTTAGGAAAGACCGTAAAATTTGCTAAACGGTCCTTCTGAATCTAACAATTATATTAAAATTTATATGGGGGCCACGTGTGTCTTTTCATTTTAATACGAGGCTTGTCCCTTATTTTTAGAAGTCCAAACTTATCATACACTACGTTTGCTATTTCTGTTTTTTCCTCCTAATTAGAATATGGTTTTGTATTTTCTGAATTCATTATTATTATGTCTAGGCTAATTGTTTACTACTAGGCCTGGACTTCTGGACTGTGTTAACAACCCATTATGTGCGAATGGCCCTCTGAAGCCTAGAATATGCGAGTATATCCATACGCAGCCCTAAAGGTAAATCTAATCGAATCTGGGCCTGTATTCATGATAAGGCCCAGAGTAAACGGATAAAATGTAAAATAGGATTGTAATTTCAACACAAAATTTAAACAAACATTCTTCAGATAATAGAATAAACCAATAAGATTCATATTATTTCATAAGGCTCCACATTACATGTCAATCGCTACTAATTCCGAATTCTAATCACTAATTAAACACTCTAAGAACAGGAATCTGGTACCAACAATATTATTTCAAATACTTAGGCAGTAATTATAATACTAACTTATTTGTTGTTTAATTTTTAACTAAAGGAAAAAACAATATTAAAATATTAACTGGATGGGCTTGGATTATTATCAATTACAGAACTCTAAATTATATTTTAGGTAAATCATGGTTAAATGAAACTAGATAACAAAACAGTCTAAACTTTTATCTACTTATTTCCTTTTCTGAACTGAATAATCCTGATTCAAGACTTAATTAACAGAGGTAGTTAATTACCAGCTTATATATACCGGCTTTATAGGTAAATTAACTTCAGTATTACCCTGTTTTGAACTTAGATTAGATGAGAATTATTTTTAATTATGTATCATTAGCTACTCTATTCTAACCTACAGCAATCCTCATATAGTGATGAATCATTACAAATGATCCTAATGAATTACAATGATACTAGGAGATATCAATTACAAACTAAAAGGAAAAACAGTGGTAAAATCATCCAAACAGCTCATGCGATTTCCTTTCTTCAAACAATGTGCGATTACATCTTCAGGAAATGAAAGTGTACCTGATTCAAAAACAATCAATGAGTCTAGGCTTTGAGGATGAAAAATAGTCAGCAAAATAATAGCAACAGAGCAGCTAACAGAATCCCAAATATAATAGTTCAGCAAATCAGCAAAGCAGAATCGAAGAGCTCAAGCAGAATCCAAATGAATTGAGAGATAATAGGCCGAACAGGAACTCCCAAATTAATACCCAAAGTAATCTGCTTAGTATTGTAGTATATAGAACCAAATTTCAGCACTATCACTCGATTTCAGAATATGGATTTTTCGACCTTAAAAATCTGGACCTCAGAGATCAACCCCTATTTCTAAATTTTAGAGCTGAACCCCTTTTTCAGAATGTAATTTTTCAGACCCTTTTTCAGGCTCTCTAATGGGCTATTTATAGACTGGTTTTGGGGGAAATTGGGGGGGGGGGGATTCAGTTATTTCCAATCCGCTCCCCTTATTCTTTCAATTATTTACAGATTAGTTCATTAAGATTGTATCGAAATGCCTTAGAGCCCTTGCTAGAAGGTTCTAGGCAATTCTATAGTGTTCTATTAGGGGTATTTTACTAGGTTACCCTCACTTGCTATGTTTTATTACAAGACTGCCTTTTCATTATGCCAAATTTGTCCTTTATTATGTAGGTAATCACAGGAATACTAGGGAGTGAGTTATTGAACTAGTAACCACTTTCTATGACTAATTTAAGATTTAGCCAGTTTTAGCCCCAAACCCCTTTTCAAATTTAGACCACATTTAACAGCCTCAATCCCTCATTTAACATGTAACCCTTTATTAACACAAGGCAACTAATTAACCAACAGATATAAGTTTTCAGAACTAACCACTTAATACAATTAATAAATCAGCATAACTATTTCATAACAGAGATAGCCACTTTAACAACCAAACTTTACTCTTTCAGAAATAGCCACATACTTTAGCTTTCATAACTAACCACAAAATCTTTACAACTATGACCCAAATCACAAAAGTGACAAAGATTCAGAATGGACTCACAAATGAATCAGATTACAAATATAGCCAGTTCATATTATTTTGCATGTATAGCCTTAATCGCAAATCAATTTTAATCAATTAGAACTCAGAGGGAAAATTTGATAATGTTGAATCCCAATGAATCAAAGCTTAATTTTAGACAGAGCATGATGAACAAACACATAAACTGGCCTATTTACTCATGATTCATACGTAATACACATTAAGAAACTTAAGAACACTTAAACAGACTTAAACGTGTGTAATAATCAGAGGTAGATTTTAAGCATGCAAAAGAGATAAGCTCACAAGAATATCAAGAAACATATAAATTAAACATTTTCAGAATCAGACGGACAAAGAAAGCAAGAACAGGGATAGTAAAACTTCACTTTTTTCGGGGCTTTCCTTTCCTTCTCTTTTCTTTCTTTCTATTCTTTCTTCCCTCTTTATTTATTCTGTTTTCTTTCTTTATTTCCATATTTCAAAAGTTCCGAAGACTTTTAGTCTTCTGACTGTTAGACTTCTCTGATGAGGATTCTTTTTGAGTTTTGGTGGGTAAGGGGTGGTCTGGGGCTTGGTTTAATGATTTTGGGGTGGGGGTTGTTTTTGGGTGCTCGTCTGAGTAGGGTTCCGGCGAGCCTTTTTGTTATATTCGACGAGTTCTGGTAAGATTCGAGACCAGCCACCTAGATGAGGTGAAAGATCTCCTCAAGGCGGTCTTATGGTGTTAACTACGAAGGCTGGATCATAGGTTTTGAGGTTGACGGCTAGGGTTCCGGCGACCGGAATTTCAAGAAGAAAGGGGATTTTGGTTTACTGGGGTTTTTATGGTGGTTGTAAGGTTTGGTGAGTAGGGGTCAAGTATGTGGTGGCTGCCTGAGCCGGAGACGGTTGTTGTTACAAGCCAGTCCTGCCAGTCTCCATGAGAGACTAAGGAAGAAGAAGGTAGAAGGGGAGGCGGCTAGGGTTTACAATGTGTATATGAATGTGAGTGTATGTATTATTGAACGGAGATGAAGATACTTATACCCCCTTCGTCTTGTGTAATCCAGGCCTTTGGATCAACTAAGATCAACGGCCAGGATCTTTTCCTTTAAAACGTCGTTGTTTGATTAAGTAGGAGGTTGCTTTACATTCGTTAGATGTTTATGTTTGAACGGCCATGATTATTTCATCATACTGTGTCATTTAACTTTAAATAAGACTGAATGCCATCCGTTTGATCATTGCTTTGGACGGCCCATATTGGTCTTCTATACGGCGTTGTTTGATTTTCAATCGAACCGCCTCATCTGGTTCATTGGATCCATTTCATCAACGGCTGAGGTTTTATTGGCCTGTACGCCAACGTTTTGGCTACGTGCTTGGGCAGACCAGGCTGGTCTCTTGGGCCTATTATACTTGGGCTTATCAATTCTATATATATTTCATAATATAGCCCAAATTGTATTATATTTTTGTATTTTTGTCTTGTATTTCAATTATTTTCTTGGTATTTTTTTTTGTATTTTATTTTTCTCTTTTTGTATTTAATTTCAATTGTTATATTTCTTTTATTTTCCTATTTTTCCCGATTTCTGGTATTTTATGATATTTTTTTCCATTTTCTTTTGTTTTTCCGGTATTTTTATTTTTATTGATTTTTCTAAATTTTAATATTTTTGTGATATTTTCTAATTGATTCCTTCTGTAGCTTTAATTTCAAATTTATTTTAAAAACAAACACACGAGTATTTCAATTAAATCACACAATTTCACACCAAAAACTATTTTTGTATTTATTTATATATTTATATTGGAATTTATTTGCTTAGGGCAAAACTCACGTGCTCACACCTATAAAAAAAAAGAAAAGAAAGTTGTTGATGCGCTCTCAAGAAGGTACGCTCCTAAATAGTCAGTCATCAGGAAGAACCCTCTACTCATATTTTTGGATTTTTCAAGTTTTTGATTTTTTTTGTGTTTTTATTCCGACTTAGACCCTTAATAAACCCGTCGCCAAGTGTCCATCATCGGGCCAAGCCAGCTAATATAACTTACAGCTAAATCTACTAGGTACAACATACAATACAAGATAAGTCTCCCACCTCACACTTAAGATCATGACATGTCCTCATGGCATAATAATCAATGTACAACACAGAAGGGTGAGAAAACTTACCTGGGACCTACCCCGTGTATAGCAACTTTATCACTTCTTTCTTCACCACTTCCTTCATGTTCGGGTTCAGCCTTCTTTGGTGTTCCCTGGAAGGTTTGTGCCCCTCTTCCAAAAGAATCTTGTGCATGCAGTATGCGGGGATGATTCCTTTTATGTCTGCCATGGTCCAACCAATGGCAGTTTTGCATTCTTTAAGTACCTGTATAAGCTTTTGAGCCTGCACATCTAGCAAACCAGATGAGATAATAACAGGTAGAGTGGAGTTAGGGCCTAGAAATTCATACCTGAGATGAGCTGGTCGTGGCTTAAGTTCCAGCTTTGGTGGCTCTTCAATTGATGGTTTTGCTGGAGGGGTCTCTCTCTTTTCTAAGTGTAGAGGTTCAAACTCCAACTCTCTATCCCAAAACCCCTTACCTTCCAGAGATAGCACCCATTCTGTCAGGCTTTCACCGTTTACCTCTTCTAAGTTCATCAGGCATGCCTGAAGTGGATCTTTAGCTGTCAATTCTACATCATCTGTCTCCAATATCACATCTACTATATCAATGACAGAGCAATTCGCGAAATCACTAGGGCGCCTCATAGATTTTTGTACATTGAATATGATCTCCTCATTATTAAGCCTCATCTTGAGCTCCCCAGTCTCACAATCAATTAATGTTCTCCCTATGGCTAGGAATGGTCTTCCTAAGATTATAGGAATCTCATCGTCCACCTTGCAGTCCAGAATCACAAAATCGACGGGAAACTCAAACTTTCCCACCTGAATGACCACATCATCCAATATACCAAATGGACGCTTAACCGTCATATCAGCAAGCTGTAATAACATAAAAGTAGGCATGGCTCTCCTGATGCCCAGCCTCTTATAGATCACCAAGGGCATAAGATTTATGCTCGCCCCCAAATCACACAATGCCTTAGCAAAGGCAAAGTTTCCTATAGTGCATGGAATAATAAAGCTACCCGGGTCAGATAGCTTCTCAGCTATGGGTCTAGAGACCACTGCACTACATGTCTGTGTAAGAGTTATGGTGGCCAAGTCTTGAAAATCAAATTTCCGTCACATCAAATCTTTCATCATCTTAGCATACCCAGGCATCTCTTTCAAAGCTTCAATTAAGGGAATATTTAGCTGGATTTGCTTGAGCATCTTGAACAATCTCTTGTATTGCTCCTCTTTCTAGTCCTTGGCCAACCTTTGGGGAAATGGGGCTGGAGGCCTCTTCTTCGCAATCACTTGGGATTTTTCTTTCTCCATAACCTGTTCCACAACCGGTTGTTCTACCAGTTTAGCTGTTTTCTCCGTTACCTCCTGCACATCATTATTTTCTGCTGCTGGCTAGACTGTAACTTTTGTCAACCCGATGGACTCATCTAGTTCAATGGTTACTGGATTGAGTGCCTCAGCCTACAAATTTCCCCTATCTCTTTCCTGCTCAGCATCAAGATCTCTACCGCTTCTCAAATTAACTGCCATCAGCTGCTTTGGGATTTGATCCTTTGGGTTTGTTTGTGTATATGCAGGCAATGTCCCTTGAGGATGATTGTTAAGGGAAATAGTAATCTGGCCCACCTGTACCTCAATATTCTTGATAGCTGCGTCGTGTGCATCTATCCTTTCAATTATTTTGGCATGTGACCCAGTTACCTGCTGCGTCATAGCTTCCAACCTTGTGAACCCATCTTCATGTCTACCCCCATGCCGAGGTGGAGGTGGATGATACCCCTGCTGCTGAGTGTTGAAATTCTGAGGTCTAGGATATGGAGCCATGTTGTTTGGTGGCCTCCTACCTGCTGCATTATATTGTGGCTGAGGAGGCCTGTACTGGTGTGGAGCCTGCTGACCCCAACATTGGTTACCTTGTCGCTGCCCTCCATAATTAGCCACATAGTTCATGTCTTCATGCTGGTGATGATGTTCTTGGTCTGTAGCCCATGGATTACCTATGGTTGGCTAATGCAAGATGTGCATAAACCACCATTGGCAGTATCTACAATGTGAACCTGCTGCTTGACCCCAGATTCTTCCACTTTATTCGTCAGGATGCTCATTTGTGTAAATAAAGTTTCCATGTTCTCCTCCATAGTGTTGGAAGGATTCAGAGGTACAGAGTGTACCACTAGAGTGATAGGAGCATTCCTGGTCGTCCACCCGGAGTTTTGAGCCATCTTGTCAAGCAAATTATGGCCTTCTCTCCATGTTTTGCTCAGAAAAGCCCCACCTGCTGAGGCATCTACTATATTCTTCATGTTGTTTGAAGCCCCATGTAGAACCTTTGACCCAACATCTGTTTTGTAACCCCATGGCGAGGACACATAACCAGCAACGACGGCAAAATTGATTCACGCCCAAACAACGGTCGCTATCAATATAATCTGGTCTATTAATGTCACGCCCCAAATCGAGGGACATGACCGGCGCCTGACCGGGTAGCCCCAGTCAAGCGGACCTGGGTGCCTTTCATTCCCACGCGTTACCCCTGTGTTGATTGTTTCTCATTAACCAAATATCTTACTAACCATAAATGATTTCACAATAAACAAACAAAACCTTACAAGTGATTCATTAACAAGTTTGCAGTTTTTACAACGCCGACATAACATAATATACATAAGACTGGAATCCCACAATTTACATGTCTACAGAGCCTCTAGGATACAAAAGGGAATACAATACTTGCCGGTAACAAGGCTCCGGCTATACCTTGCAAAACCAAAATAAAGTCTAAACAAAAGTGGCATGAACCACACGGGGCCCCGAGGAAGAAAGGGGCTCACCAAAAACGAGCAGTGGAAGGTGGAGGATACTACTGCCGATGAGCTGAGGTGCCTACTACTGATCCACCTACAATCATAACACGAATGTAGCGTCCCCGGCAAAAGGGACGTCAGTACACTTGAATTGTACTGGTATGTATGGACAAACTTTGTCCCAAGTAAACTCAAGCCATTAAACAAGAATCACTATGACAAGGCAGCCAATAGATTACATCAAGAAATCAATTAAGCTAACTAACCCTGTTTCCCACCTTTTACTCATTTCAGATAAGCCTCAACACAAGCACGTTTAAGGTTAACAAATAGAACAACAACCAATCAACCACATAAATTGCACGTAGTCAAACATAGGGGCAATCAGTGCCCCACAGGTTGCAAACTCTCCTACTGTCTCCTTTCACAATTTCATATCAATGATTTTGTATCAATTTCATTTGCGATTTCGATCGCTTTCCATCCTTATTACCTCGTCCACCCTTATTACCTCGGCCACCCTTATCACCCCAACCCACACCTTATTTCCTCATGTTGCGGCGCGCAACCCGATCCCACCGTACAGTTTTCAAACACAACAATCACAAACAGCAGATAAGGTACTACACACAATTACAACAAGTTCAAATAAGCAACTTACACATTGGTTCATGTTCTCAATTACTTCTCAAGCCGATATCACAACAAAGTTACAATGTTGCCAAAATCGAGGATGTTCATACTGTTATGTTCAATAACTTACCACACCTCAAGTGTTTCGTTTCTTTTCCACAAGGTACCATATATGCCATTATAGCCATTATTCACAATTCTTTTACCAAATTCAACTCTCATTTGTCTTTCGGCTCATATCTCATATTACATCACTCATAGTTCAACAACAACTTTGAATATCCAACAACAACATCAAGAATTTCACATAATTTGTCAATTTAACAAGAACCAAACAAATTCCACACTTATAGGCGATTTCACAAGAATCAATATTAGCCATACATACCTGGTATCGAGTTTTCTTCCTTTAAATTCCTACTTTATGCTTACCCAAGCTATCCTATCTTTGCCGACCTTGTTCTTGAAGACTCTTACTTCTACTCACTTCTTTTTACTAAAAATCAAGTTCAATAATCATGCATGAGTGTAAAATTCCATTTTCAAAAGCTATTATATGCAAACCTCTCTTTACCCATTTTAAAACTGAAAATCAAAGAAAATAGTTAGGGTTTTTACCTTCAAATGATTGGGGAAGTTGAATCTTTGCCCTAGAATCCTTTGGAGTAGATGTTTGGAACAATTCTTGAAGATGATAAACTTCTCTCTCTAAAACCCCTCTCTTCTCTCTCTAATTTTGGTAAGATGATATGAGAAAATGAAGGTGAAAGGTGTTATATTAAAGAAGAGGTCGGGTCAAAATTTTACAAAAATCTGGGCCGGGTCAATTCTGCAGTCGCATCTGCGATCGCATCTGCGATCGCAGAATCAATATGCGGTCCGCATATTGACCGCAGAAATGCCCCAAAATTTACACAAGTTCTATTACAAAATGCGACCAAAATGCGGTCCGCATTCTTGATCTGCGGTCACAAAGTGCACCGCAGATTTGACACTCCAAAAATCTTTGAGAAATTATGCGGTAGATCTGCGGTCCGCAGATCCACTCTGCGATCGCATATTGACCGCATTTTTGACATGGATTTTGGGGAAAATTCTATTAAACTCTGCGGTAGGAATGCGGTCCGCATAGCAGATCTGCGGTCGCATTCCTGACCGCAGAATTGACACTTTTTGGAAAAATCGATTCTTTATATTTTTGAAACTTAAATCACTACCAAGGGTCCGAACCGCGGCGAGCTTGAATTCTACGCATTCCTAACATATTATTTGGACCATGACACCACCACTACTAGGTTTTATGCACAAAAATTTTACGGGGTCTTACAATTAAGTCCAGAGTCGATCCCACAGAGAATTAACCTATCAATTGCAACTTCGAAAACCCAATAATACTCCTGAATCAGCTTCCCAAACTTTTGAATATAATTTGTTGATGATTTCTTCTAACTAACTTTATGCAAGAAGCTAAAGAATTGAAGGAAATGATTGAAAGTGGTGTAAAGAATAAAGAGAAAGACTAAGGTATTGATTTCCCCTATTGATGGAATCCCTTCGGTTTATGCTCATACAAATTGTCAATATTATTCTATCAATCATGAATGCTATTTCTACCGTAATTCTCTCCCGAGAAATTACAATAATTTACTATTGCGCTCTTCCGAGCTACCCTAGCTAGCTTTAATTTGAACGGTTCACTTTTGGTTGCACTCAAGGTT
The DNA here is from genome assembly GCA_032618575.1 of Nicotiana noctiflora. Classification (NCBI taxonomy): domain Eukaryota; kingdom Viridiplantae; phylum Streptophyta; class Magnoliopsida; order Solanales; family Solanaceae; genus Nicotiana; species Nicotiana noctiflora. The sequence goes on along the minus strand of JASVEL010008736.1, from coordinate 61,922 downwards.
TCGTTATTCCTAACCCCACCTTTACGCCTACAATTATAGATTCCTCCAATAATCTAAGTGTGGTATTGTTCAACAATTACCTAAATATGCACTCTTTTCCAAGTTATGCACACTAAACAGGCACAATTAATTGAGGATCCCATCAATTACCTACAACAAGAACAAAGTTGAACAAATAGAAATCAAGCTAACAATTTATAATCACATAACCCAGAAGTTCATCACTCAATCGGTTCCATCAAAACCTTAGATAAAGATTTAGCTACTCATAATCAAAGAAACAAGATAGATAATTGAATTCATAATCAAAGATTCAACGTAAAAGAAAAAAAGATGTTGAGAGAGTTCTCTCTTACTAGTTTTCTTACAAAAGTAGTGAATACTACAATGCTTGCCTCCTTTGGGCGAATCCTAACATTATATATAGGGTTTAGGTTACATAAATTGCATTTTGACAAGTTTAGCCTTCAAAATCTCGGCTTCCACCGCGGTTCAACCGCGGTCGCGGTGCAACCGCGGTGGATCAAGTCCTCTGCTACTTTAGTAGTTCTACAGGCTTCTTCTACCGCGGTGGCGGTGGAACCGCGGCCAAATAGTATTGCAGAATCTTCAAGCTATTTTCAGCACAAACTCTTAACTTGTTCCACACTTGGCCTTTTTTCACCATCTTATGACTCCAAAACTGCTCCTTTAGTCTTCATTAGCTCATGTGTACCTATAACACACTAAAAACACTAATAAGTGCATTTTGTCATCATAAACAATATCAAAACAACAATAAATTGTGATTATTTAGGGCATAAATATAGTCAAATTCACCTATTATCTGTATGCTTCGGAGTATTAGAATGCTGATCAGAGGCGGGTGACGGTAGAAGGTAGTAAGAGCCGGGTTAGGCGCTCCAGCAGCTCTAGGAGTTTGCGTTCTCACTTTTCTTGATCTTCCAAGCTTGAAGCTTGCCTGCTTTGAGACAGGAGAGATAACCATTTAATGCATGACAATGGAAAAAAGTACTATATGCTTTATGTTTCCTCTGCAGCTACTACAGCTAATAAGCTATGCATGATGATATGTGATGCATGCTTTGACTTCTAAGGCTTGACAGGTCCTTTTGGTCGATTTATAGTTGATTGCCTCAACCTGTCGATTGAGTGAGTTGGAGAAGAATGTCTTAAAAGGTTATGACTCTATAAGTTTCACTTCTTATATTTTTGCGTGTCTACTATTTATTTAGGTGCAAATACCCAAAGCGGTCAAGCTATTATATTCCGTGCCTGCTCTCCATTTCCATCGTTGATGCAATAGAAGCTCTTAATGAAATATCTGGTGGTGAAGACACTCCCGCTGCTACAATTGGAGTTGACGGTCATAGTTCTGTTACAGTAAAAGCTATTGCTGGAATAACTAGTGCTAATTACTTGACCGTTGGAGGATAAACCACTGTTAGAAATGTCCACTTGGAAGCAATCTTCACTGGCACACGTATCTCCTTACATAAACCTCCACTATGATAGAAATCGACAATGAGTTTATGAAGGATGAGAGTAGTGTGGGATAGGATAGTCACCAGACTGCTCTGCAATAGGTTAATTGCTAGAGACAAGAACGAGTGAATCTAGTTTTGAGAGCATGCTTTACTCTAATAGGCGGCGTAGAGTTTCTAAGTGAAGGAAAACACAACTATATATGTAATATCCTAGCTGTCAGCAAGGTAGGTCTGCTATAAAGCCTATCGGCCAGAAAGTCCTTAAGAATGAGAAATCTAACAAAAAGGCTATTCCATAACTAACTCATGTTAGCGAGTCGATGGGGCTTAGCTGGTAACAGGCTCTAAAAGAGTTTTCTTCGAGCGAGCCGTCTTTCTATCTTTTTGGGTTGCATGCCCAAGGTAATGCTTTTTGTGGATTGAGATGGATTGATCTTTGTTATCGTGCCTCCTCCTTGTACCAGTTGATGGTAGGGCAGTGGTTAACATTAGTTTATTCCTACCCAGACAACTTCGAGGTTCCCATCGATTGATTACAGAGGTTTCTACCACTGAACTTACTTATGCTCCCCTTTGATCGAGTGCTATTTCTGTAAAGATGATTGAGTAGGAAAATGTTGAATTGGCTTCAATCGAGATTGCCTCGGTTTCTACCAAGGCCAGGATCTGAAAGTGAGGATTCACTTTCAGAAATTCCAACTGACATGATTCCTCCTTCAGAAACTAAAGTTGAATGATCGAAGTCTCCTTTAGGTTCAGTCAAAGAGATTGAAACGAAGTCATTAATTCAATCATTCGAATGGTCTCCCCTAAGATTGACCTGTTTTCCGAATAAATTGAACCTCGATACCACATTTATCAAAAAGATATGGTCATCTTTCTAGGTTGCACAACCCCTTTAGATTATTCTATTCGTGCTTGAAAAAGGACCCCATCACTCCTTTCAATGGACATTCTTAGCCGTCCTATGAGGTTTAACACCCAATAGATCAGATCGTGAATTCTTTCAGATCCTTAGTTTCATTTAGTTGGGGGCAGAGTTTCAGCTTGCCTTCCACCGAATATAGAAAACCTTAGAGCTGTCTAACCTATTAACATCCCGGTTAAGAGAGTCATTATTTGTTTTACATCTTCGAATGCGAGAGAGGGCTTTCCTTCTTATCTCTCAAATTATAGGCATTGAAACGATTGAGAGAAAGTAATAAAGTTCCCCTTCTACATTACAATACCTTGCTCCTGTGTTGAACTAAATTCTTGTGCCGCAAGTGACAAACGTTTTTGTACCTTACTATATGTTTGGCCTCCATTTCCTCTTCTCTCGTATTTGTCCATCTTTCTAATGGTGAAGGAAGAAATTATAAAAATAATTATGATAATGGAAACGAAGCATGCGGCAAGGCCTCCCAATCCAAGAACCCAATCGGGAATTTTCGTTCCACTTTTATGATGATGAATGGAACTGCTGCCCCGCGTAAACCTTTGGAAGTAAACAATCATAAAAAGGAAAAATTGAGAAGTAGTCTAAGTAGATCTAAGGTAAAAAACATGGACAATCTTGTGTAATCGATCTAGTGCTCTCACTTGCCCCCAAGGGGCCAAAAGAAGATACCCAATGTTCAGTAGAACGAACATAAGAACTTATTCGCCACATCAATTTTACAAAAATTCTCTCGATAGAAATGGACGGAACTCCACCGTCCACCGGTGAAAATCAATCGGACCAGCCCCAAAAGGACCGCCCAGCTATTGCGCACAACCTCCAACAAACACCATCTCAAACGGATTACCCAAGAGCTACGAATCTTCAGGAAGGTGTGGCGACCACTGTATCTCGCAATCGCCTGGGCACTTCAACAATTCCCCAGTCAAAATTCAGCTCTCCAATCCAAATTGTAAACAGTGGAGATTATTCTCCTCCTCAAAGCGCACCACCCCTAAAAATTTCAGACAGCTTCACTGTCCAAATCGCCGGCATTGATGTTTTAAAAAGTTCCGGCGAGCTTGCAAAAATGGTGCACACTGATACACATGTCTAAATTGAAGAGCAAAGGTACCAAAAGTCGCGTAATGATGGGAAGAATCAAGTTCAACCATCAATTTCATATGGGTATCAATCACCAGCTCCAATTTTGCAATCGTCTCTCCAAGCCAGTCCAACAGTCAGACCAACTTTCTACCCAAGTCTCAGACCAATTGGTGATCTTCGATCAATAGCGATATCACCTACATCACAAATGGTATTCCCAACTCCAATTACAAGTCAATTACACCAAGGAACTACTCATGATCACCAATACAACAGTGCACCTCTTCATGATTTGGCCGGAGAGGGTGCTCCGGGGATAATTAGCACACAAAACTAATGCCAATCTATTCCTTTACCCAATATAATTGTTTCCAACCCTCCAAACCCAATTTTACACTGCCTGATTCCTTCGAATTTTCAAAATAATGCTCATGTTCACTATTCATCGAACAGTATTCGACAAAAATTCAATCCCCCTACCCAGTTAAATGAAAACTCTTTAGCTATTGGAATCTCTTCTGCTTCACCAGAAGAAGATCTAGGTCGAGTTTCAGCTCAATCTATTGAAGAAATTGATCACACCATCCAAATTAGGGATCCCGACCACTATTCCATCAAAAGTGTTCGACCAAACCATGGTCAATCTGATCAAAGTATGGGGGTTTTATTGATTGGAGAACACTTCATAAGCTCCTTGTAACATAATGGCCAAATTTAAGCTCAAATTGTAAAGGGAACTACGAGTTATGGCCAAATAGAGGATGTAGTGGTTTCTCAGGCAGCTTATCTGCAGACTCATGCCCATTCGGATAATCCTCAGCCATGTCAATCTCCAGGTAATTTAACTCTTAAGGACATACCCTTACCAACCTTAACCACCAGTCCTAATAACACATGTGCACATCAGACCACATCTCCAATGATCACTGCAACTCCAGTGCATAACCCTGATGTAACTCTTACTGTAACAGCCTCTCAAGTCCAACCTTCTTTGCCTATCACAACTAACCCCAAGATTTCCACCAACTTTGACAAGCCAAACAATCCCAAAAAAGCACAAAAAAATCAACCCAGACCCATAGACAATCCAAACTCCTCTGTACCCTCAAACCAAACCCAAAACTATAATTCCCAGCCTAACCAAGCTCCACCAAAATCCAAACAAACTACCCAACCTCCTCCCCTTCCACCAATTGTATCTCAATCTTATGTTACTAGACTTCGAGCAAGGCATGAGGCTGAGATCCAACCAATATCCTTTACCCCTCCCAAAAACCATCAAGCAAGGCCAACCAGTTGTGATCTTCAAAAAAGAGGATTACATGATCAAATTTGCTCATAAATGCAAATTTAACATAGTTGGCAAATTCTCAAATACTATGCCAAAAATGGATCATAAGGAAAAGTTTTGTTCTCCAAACTGAACTTAGGGGGGGGGAGTGAAAATAGCTCATTTCAATGCAAGGACAGTCTATATAGACCTAGATAATGAGTATGATCACTCCACTATTTGGGGTAAGCAATACATGTACATTCAGGGGCAAATGATGAAATTTGAAGCATGGTCCCCTGCCTTCAAGCCCAATGAGGACTCTCCTATAGTACCTGTTTGGGTGGTTATACCTGAACTCCCTTAGCATCTTTACTATATGGAAATCCTCAGTCCCCTCCTTTCTCCTATAAGAAAAGCCTTGTACCTAGACTTAGCTTCATTCCAAAAAACCAGGGGGAGTGTAGCTAAAGTGAAGATACAAATTGACTTAACAAAGCCTAGAACCAAACATGTTTGGTTAGGGTATGATGATGATCAAGATGAAAATGGTGAAGGAGAATGGTTGGGGGTCCAATTTGATGAAGTACCAGCCTATTGCACATACTGCAAACACTTCGGTCATTCTGAATTTTTTTGTGAATTAAGAGCAAAAGATGAAGAAAGGAAGAGGAAAAGGGAAGAATCATCCAAGGCTAGTAGCAGTCATGGCAATCAAGAAGTGAATACAATTGTAGTGTCAGTCCAAAAAGACCTACAACAGGATGGTACCAACATCAGGCCACTTCAGGCCACAAAGCAAAAAGGAGGAGTACAAGATCAAAACAAAGACAACAAAAAAAAGAGCAATCCCCAAGAGCAATAACAGAAGAACATTGCAAATGAAGCCAATAAGGAAGAATGGCAAGTCCAAAAAAGTAAGAAATCCAAAAACAATCAGCAAAGAAAAAAGCAATAGCAGGTATATTTACCAAAGCAAGCCACAGAACAGCCAACAAATCAAGCAGAAATAGATCAACCAATACTTCCAGGTAAGCCTACTATCAATCCTCCAGCTCAACTGGAGAGGAGTGCTGATTCTGTGGCTCAGAATCAACCCCACCCCAATCCCCCATGTTTTACAAACGAAATGGATCAGAATACTCTCCTTTCCACATGTCCTGTTGTTGATGGAGGTGTGGTGAATGGTCAAGAGACACTTAGTGTTAGATGGGAAGGGGTACCAAAGGGGGTACGACTTCCTCATGTTCTGCATGAGTGTGCTTTGGCACAATTTGATGACCTTAGGACTGACCAACTAGCCTCTGCTACCACAATTCCTTCTGAAAATGATCACACTTGTTCTCCAAGGTCAGCAAATTCTATGGATGGTGATTCTGATTCTTGCAAGGAATTATCTGAAGAATGTGATGCTCAAATGAGAGCTTTCATGAAAGGAAAAGCTCATGCTATGGAGGACTTTTCCATCCAGCCCCCAAAATCCAAAAATAAACCCAGTCAAAAGAAGAGGAAGGCATAAAAAACATAACTCTGGTATCACTATAAGAGAGCCTCAAGATCCTCCAGATCCATCTCCTCTTGTTCAAAGCCTTATCTCTCAACACACTCAATCTCTAATCCCATCAGGAACCCCCCTCTTAAATCTTAAGAACAACTGCCACTCTCTTTAATAATTTCTGAGACCCACCTAAAAAAGAACCCACTACTAGATGAATATATACCAATCCAATCAGAAGATGAGTTAGAGGCAGATCAAATGGACCACCAAGCCCCTTCTAATGATAAACTTGAAACAGAGCAACATTGTGACCTCTTGATTGCTGCCATTAATGGCAAGGATAACCAGGAACCAAAGAAATCCTCCAGAACTCCCATCACTTTGAGACTTTCCCCAAGATTGACAAGAAGCAAAGCGGCTAGAAGTAGAAGTGTCCCTTCAAACAATAGATCCTCTAACTCATTCCAATGATTAGCACAATTGTTTGGAATGCAAAAGGCATTAGGACCTCAGGTGCTATTGAAAGTCTCGAAATCCTAAAGCAAATCCATAATCTTTCCTTTATAGCAGTCCTAGAACCATTTCTTGATAATACCCATATCAACCATTTCAAGCTCCAACTCTCAATGAACCATGCTACATCCAACATCAGTAATAAAATCTGGGCTTTCTGGGATAATGACTTCAATGTCATTGTCCTTGATCAAGATGACCAACAACTATCCATGCAAATGCAGCATGTGACAGTTGAAAAGCCTTTCCTAATCACTATCATTTATGCTAAATGCAAAGCCATCCTGATAAGACCCCTCTGGAACACTCTGTGACAAAAATCCTTTTCATACACAATTCTGTGGTGTGTCATAGGAGATTTTAATGTCATTGCTTCTATAGAAGAAAAAATAGGGGGGCTTCCTTATCATATGAGCAAGAGTGTGGATTTCCTGAATATGATTGAAGATTGTGGACTTGTTGACCTTGGCTTCTATGGACCAAAGGTTACATGGTATAATGGAAGAGTTCCATGTGCTATTGTCTGGAAAAGACTGGATAGGGGACTGGCCTGTGATCAATGGATCTCAGCCTTCCCTAGTACCACAGTCACTCACCTAGCTTCTGCTGGCTTTGATCATAACCCCCTGCTCATGGAAATAAATACAACACATGAGATCCCCAAAAAATACTTCAGGTTTCTCAACTGCTGTGTCGATAATGACAAGTTCATGCCACTGGTTAAAGAAGTCTAGAGTCAAAGAATTCAGGGTAATGCTATGTGGATTTTCCATCAAAAACTAAAAGCCCTCACTAATACTCTCAGGAAATGGTCCAGACAGTAGTATGGAGACATATTTCAAAAAGCTATGGAGTATGAGGAGCAACTCAGGGTAGCAGAAATTAACTGGGCAAACTCCAATGATAAGAAAGACAGAAGTAGACTTCATGAGATTAAAGCAAGCTACACCAAATATCTCAAATTGGAGGAGAGTATTTTAAAGCAAAAGACTCAACTCCAATGGTTCAAGGAGGGTGATGCAAACTCCAAATACTTTCACAGTCTCATCAGGGGTAGAAGAACGAAGTTATACATCCACAAAATAAAAAATGAAGAGGGAACATGGGTACAAGGTGACACTGCTATTGGTGATGCTTCTACTGAATATTTCCAAGATTTATTCACTGAACCTGGGGGATTAATTAGAGAAGATCTCCTTAGATGCATTGCCTCTATGATAACTCCCGATGACAATGATACCTTGACTGTAGACCCCACCATGTCAGAACTCAAAAATGTGGTATTCTCCATGAATCCAACAAGTACTACAGGTATTGATGGTATGAATGGGAAATTCTACCAAGTGTGTTGGGAGATTATTAAGAATGACCTCCTGAATGTTGTTCTTTTCCTTTTTGGTGGAAGCACTATGACTAAGTATATGAGTCATGCTTGCATAGTTATGCTACCAAAAATTGAATTCCCCAACTCTATAACTGACTTCAGGCCCATTAGTTTGAGTAACTTCATCAACAAAATCATTTCAGAAGTCATATGTTCTAGGTTGGCCCCTATCTTACCTAGGATCATCTTTGATAATCAGTCTGGCTTTGTGAAGGGTAGGAACATTTCTGAAAACATAATGCTGGCTCAGGAAATTGTACATGGGATCAAAAAGCCAAACATTGGTTCAAATGTTGTCATCAAGCTAGATATGGCCAAGGCCTATGACAGAGTCTCAAGGGCTTTCACATGCATCATGCTAAGGAGATTGGGATTCTGTGAAAGGATCATTGATATGATTTAGAGGACTCTATCTAACAATTGGTACTCTGTAATCATCAATGGGCTCAGTGTGGTTTTTTCTCATCCTCTAGAGTCTTAAAACAAGGAGATCCCCTTGCTCCTTCCTTATTCATCATTGGTGCAGAATTGCTGTCTAGAATGCTCAACCTCCTAACTCTAAATGAGTTCTTTAATGGTTTCTACATGGAGAAAAGGGGTCCCCAAATCAATCATCTCAACTTTGTAGATGATATCATCATCTTCTCATCTAGAACCAAGGCTTCTCTGAGAAGGATCATGTGGATTCCTTAGCAATATGAGGCAATCTCAGTCCAACAGGTCAACAAGTCCAAAAGTCACTTCATGACTGCTTCAAATACAAGGCAGTCCACTGTGAGAAGAATACAAGCTACCATAGGCTTTACTCTCCTATCACCTACCTGTGGTGCCCTTTATACACTAGTAGACTTAGGATTTTTCACTTTAATAGTTTGGTTGCAAAAGTAGTAGCTAGAATCAGGGGATGGCAGGGCAAGATGTTATCATATTGAGGAAGGGCCACTCTTATTAGATATGTCCTTCAATCACTGCCCATACACCTTCTCTCAGCTATATCTCCTCCCAAATCAGTTATGAAACAGATTGTGAGGCTCATGGTTAACTTCTTCTGGGGGATGGATAAGGATAAACGTACATATCATTGGTCCTCATGGCAAAAACTATCCTACCCTATGGAAGAAGGAGGCCTTGGATTCAAATCCATAGCTCATGTGTGCAAAGCTATAGAATCCAAACAATGGTGGAACTTTAGAACATCTAACTCCATCTGGAGTTCTTTCCACAAAGCTAAATACTACCAAAGATCTCACCCTATCTCCAAAAAATGGCACTTTGGGCAGTCTCAATCATGGAAGAGAATGATGGCAGTTAAAAAAGAAACAGAAAGGTCCATTCTATGGAGATTACATTCAGGCAACTGTAGTTTTTGGTGGGATAATTGGTTGGGGGATGGCCACTTAGCTCAGCACAGGACAGAAGGAGGTAGACCTGGAAAGATCCCAGTATCTACTTACTGGGAAAATGGCAATTGGAACCTTCAGAAACTCACTCAAGTGGCCCCTGCTCATAAAATCCCACAAATTGTCCAAACTCCCATTCATTATCATCCCAATACCCTTGATAAACCCATTTGGACTCCAACTACCACTGGATAATTTTTACTTGTGCATTTTCTTGGAATCTCCTGAGAAGAAAAAAAATCTATACACTCTCAAATAGGATGATTTGGCACCAGAAAATGCCTTTTAAGTGGTCCTTCTATTTTTGTAGAGCCCTTAGAAACAAATTACCCACTGATGATAGAGTCCTACAATTCAGTGCACCAACAATAACAAGATGTGTTTGCTGCTCATTCCATGCTTCTGAAACTGTAGACCATATCTTTAGCTCAGGTAATTTTGCAAACATAGTATGGAAGAAGTTTGGTGGACCTGCAGGCATCCATACTGAGAGTCTACCAGTAAGACTACTCCTAATGAACTGGTGGATCCACAATAGTTTGAATGAGGTTCACAAACTGGTTCTGCATACCATCCCCACCATTATCTGTTGGAACTTATGGAAAAATAGGTGTAGTGCTAGATATGTAGCAAAACCAACATCCCTTTCAAGAGTACTCTTTGACATTTCCTCTGATATTACCCTTCTCTTAAGGGCAAACTTCCCTGCAGTTACTTGGCCCACATCCTAGTCTCAACTGTACCCTTTACTTGAGCAAATCACCCATCCCACCAAAATTTCCAAAGTTGTTTGGAATAAGCCACCCCCCACCTTTGTGAAACTCAACAGTGATGGTAGTGCATTATCAAATCCAGGAAAGATTGGAGCAGGGGTCATCATTAGAGGACAAAATGGTGAGTTCATTCAGGACATTGTTGCACCCTTAGGTCAGGGAACCAACAATGATGCTAAAACACAGGCTGCTATCATTGGTATCTAGTGGTGTCTAACTAATGGCTTTCATAAAATTCGCATTGAATCAGATTCTAACCTCCTTATCCAGTGGCTTCAAGACAATAGTGAACCTCCTTGGTCTTTAAGTATCAAGATCCTTCAACTAAAGAACCTTTCTTCCCAATGTGAGGAATTTGTAGCCACCCATGTATGTACAGAAGCCAATTACCCAGCTGATTCCCTATCCAAACTCAGTCATGAACTAACCACCATTACAAACTTTAGCATTCCCCACTCTCTTCCGAAACACATCAGGGGCCAAATATACCTTGACTCACTAGGAACCCCTGCTTTTAGGCACAGAAGATCCACAGAACTCAGGATGCCAATTCATCTCACCACAGCTTCTCCTCATGCCTCCACCTCATCCCATGGCTATGTCTAGTTACAGAAGCTCCACAAGCAGACTCACACTAATCCAAATGGAAGACAACACTCACCATATACCCCCAGACCTTTACAGGCTCTCAAAAGCCAGGAAAAACCAATGTTCAAAGAACAGAAGGACAAAAGTAACTCCTCTGATTCCCCCCCCCTATTTCTAACATTGTTTGTTTCTATTTTATAGGTGTCTAGTGTACTTACTCCCCCCTATTCAGTTCCCCTCTCCACTCTCAATGAACTGAAACATAAACCAGGGGTAACAGTTAGCCAAATTACGGCTAAACTCATGCCCCATGGCCAGCCCCAAACAAAACATCATTTGATCAATAGCTACTCTCAACAACCAACCTCATACACCCTCACATCCATTAAGGATATCTCAGTGCATAAAAAGACATAAACTCCCCTTGCACCCTGCAACTGTACCTCATCTTCACCCCCTCACCTTCTCCACTTCTATACACACAGATATACCATCAACAGCAGTACATACTTAACCAAACACAGGGAGATGAGCAGATATGCTCATACCCTTGTTTTATCTAACTTGTTTTCTGTTTTGCAGTACTCTCTCTTATCAATTGGATTGGTTTTTTGGGAGTGGTATTAGAATCTATGATGCTCATTCTCCAAAAGAAGATCCAACTGGTTCCTATGCTACACACACAGGCAAAACCACACACGCAGATGCACTCTCACCCAAGCTGTGCACTTGCAAAGATGATAGCACCTCTTATGTGCCTTTTTGGACTCTCAAGGCAGCTCCTATTAATCACATTGAGCATCTACAAATTTGTGTGCAACTCACACAAGAACCTGCACCAAATATGTAGAAAAGGGATCATCAAGGCTCCACTCTCCCCAGATTCAACTCCAGCCTTCACAAGAACTTGGAGTTTGAACTCCCTTTACACTAACCTTTCTGTTTTCTTTTTTGTAGATTCTTGGGAATTGCTTGATTATTTGGTAAAGTCTAATGCAGTGGTATCATTATTTAAAATGCTTAGCCTGCAGAAACTATTCCCATTTGACTCAAGTAATCTTCCTCCCCCCCCCCCCATATACACAACATCATAGAGGTCTTCAAATATACCCTCCCAGGCAACACATTAGCATGGCTCCAATACTTTCAGCAGCTGCACCTGCAAATACAAGCACCAGGAAAGGAAAGAATCAACTTGTCACTTTTCAGCAACAAAGGGTTCCACCTCAGACTACCCATTGGATCTCCAGAACAAGGCTTCTGTCAACTATTCTAGATAGTCTCCCCCCTGTGTATCAACTTCTCTTTTGATAGCTATCTTCCTTTTTGCTTTATTTACTCTCATTGATAAAGCAATTGGGAAGATAGTTACTTGTATGGGGCCTTTCTTTTTGTATAGCTGACCCCCCCCCCCCCCTTTTGTTTCTTCTACTTAGTCTAGATGGATAGAAGTAGTAGATATGCAAGGAATCTTGTATTCCATTCCTCTAATTTTATAGATTTAACTTCATCAGTACTTCTATGTACTAGATAGCTAGATCTTCTCACTGTAATTTTTGTATACCTCAAGGTACTTCATTAGGAAAGACATTGTGATGCTATCATATTTAGGGCTACCTCGTCACACGATCCAGGTTCTATTTGGTGGCCATACTTGGAGCCAAGTGGACCTTCTTTGTATAGGTGGAGGTAACGAACATGTCGCCCTCCACCAATATTGTAACATGTGTTTTATATATATGAAACAAACCTAGGAAATGCCTAGTTTATTTAAAAAAAAATGTTCAATAGAAAGCCAAGGTTTGGTACTTTGACGAGCTGGCCGTCGAAAGAGCATTGAGACGAAGAACCTAGCTAGGAATTTCCCTGCCCGTGTTTGGGGTTATTTCTTTAGCAGAAGCTTCGATATGAAATAGCAATCGTTAAAGATAGACTTTGAGATGCTTGAATAGCTGCAACCTTGCCTTTTCGTTAAATTGATCTCCTACCTCCACTGTTAGTAAGTGGCAGCAAGACTCGAATCATGGACCTCTGCCTACTCTACTATGGTGGATTGCAGTGAGCTAATAGCCCATCATGCGAGCCTCCCACTGGGGGTCCTCTACGCCAAAATCGAGATAAACCCAATACCTATTTTTTTTGGGCCCCCATGTCGCCACACGGGGGAATATGGGGAAGTAAAAAAGGAGGCCTCATGAGCTTGGTCTTACTTCACCTTCTAGAAAGGAAAGATTATTTCCATCTCCAAGTTTAACTCAGACATAGCTCTCTTCATTTTTTTGGGGTGTGAAGTAGTGTCTGGGAATTGACAAAAGTCTTTCGATAGAAATTCTTTTGTGGACGACAAAAAGATCGGGAGTCTTTTGCACACATCAAGGGGAACCAATCTCCCCCAGCAAAGATCTATCTGCGCAAAGCTGACCTATGGATAGAAAGAAAGATGTAAGAAAGGAAAATGAAAGAAGAAAATAAAATTTGCTTTGGGAGTGTGAGATAGGAAAACGGGGAGTACGCAACCGAAGAAACGCTAGGCTTTCCAGCAGTGATAGCTGAACTAGTCAGATGGGCCGTCCCAAACCTTATGCTGACATTTAAATCGCAAATCAACATCAGGTCCTAACTATCTAAAAAATGCAGACTGAAGCGGAAGATCACAAAATGCAACACAACAAGGGGTCATTAGACCGTAGCTTACACGAAGGAAGAAGCTAATCAATCAGAATTGAGACAGAGAGGAGAGGCGAAAGAGAGATTTTCGAGCCTACAAGCAGCAAGCAACGACGTCTTTTCAGGCGTTGCGAGCTAGTTTGTAATTTAGGGGTAAATCGATTTTCTTCCCTATGAGTTATAGTCTCAATAAGAATGCTAGTTCTTACTGTTCCTATATTATGATATGAATATACCACGTCAATTCATTATGTATGAAGATGAGATTCCATTGATACATAACCAATTCCAATAGACTTATTGGAGGGTCCCATTGGCGTGCATCTAGTAGGAATTGAACCTACGAATTTTGCAATTATGAGTTGGGTGCTTTAACCATTCAGCCATGGATGCTTAGCGGGGATCCTCGTACATAGTGAATAACCACATTCCAGTTGAAATGAAATCTTTAGGAGAGTTCGACCGCGGCTTCCCCCTTTTTTGGAGGGGATCAAGTTTCTTGCCATCTACCACCTATCAACCCCGACCTCTCTTCATTTGTTTTGGATATTACCAAACCTAGACTAGCCTTTGTAAATCACACTAAAGCGGACACCTAACTATGGAAATGTCTCCTTAAGACTAGGCCTACTAATGACACAAAAATAGATGGAAGGTTCAAATTCGTCATAGAAGGGTACCTCGATTTACTATTTGTATATGTTATTATGTTATTATATACATAAAGATATCTTGTAATTATTATAATTAAATTAAGAATTTGAATTTTAATTACTAATTATAAATTAGATAATATTTATTATTAATAGAATTTGAAGAATATGAAATTCTTAGTACAGATCTAAGTATCTATATATCTAAATATAACTGAGTAGGTATAATAAGTGCAAACAATGTAGAACTATAGAACTAAATAAATGGACTTTTCACGACATAGATCAAAGGGTCGTTCATTAGCCCTACTAGTCAAACACAGGAAAAAGAGGGATGGATTTAGACCTTGCTTTTTTTGATCTCAGGCTAGCTTTTGACTTATATGGCGCTTAGGCTTAGATCATCAAAAAAGTGTGCCAAAATTGGGGGATGGTATCATATTTTCTTATAAGAGAGGCATGCATGCTTTTAGCTCGTAGTTTGACTCTTGCTTTTGCCTTACCTTCTATTATATTAGTAAAGGGCGAATGGAGGGGGTGTGCAGTATCCACCCTTCCAGCTACCACAATAGTCTATTCCATTGCTCCCCCTTTCCTATAAAGTAGTTACTACCTGGTCCACAGAAGATGTTTTTTTCCTAATAGCTACATAAACACATATTACATTTTGAACTTGTTGATTGAGAATCCTATAAGTGGCTACTGCTATTTTACCGGTCTGTCTCTCCCCAATAATGAATTCTCACTGACCATGATATTCCGCACTTTATGAGTGTTGACACAAGTAGGCCTAGCAAATTTTCAAAGTTTGAAAATATGCAAGAAGACTGATAAAGCGCTGGAGTTTAGTGATTCTCGGGTGGGAATGGTGAACGGAGTTTTACTACTATGTGCTTGCTATTTCCTGCGCCGCCCTTTTCCGAAATGATATCCTAATTCGGCTACCTCTCCCATTCATCAAGGCAGACATCAGAAATAAAAATATTGCCAAAGGAGACCGGAGTACGCTATGCCCTATCACCTACAAAAAGACGAGTTACAGAAGTATTGTGCTTCTCAGGGCCCTCTGCGTCAGAGTGACCACGGCGGGGTGATCCAATCACCCGGAGTTCAAATTTGATCCATTAGGTTCTTTTTTTTCAGAAACGAAATGAGAGACAAGAAAGCATCTTTGATTACGATTAAAAGAAACAATCTCAAATAGACCAGCATCCAATTTCGGGTCATTTCTTGGTGGACATGATCCGCCATAATCTCTTCGACATTATGTGCACTTTTGCGATCATAGAGAAGAAGGAAAAAAAAAAACCAAAACTACAAAGGAAAAATAATAGAATGTCACTCATTTTCAGGTAATATTTACTTAGCTTGCTCCTTTCTCACGAAGTAAAAAGAAAAGCATTATCGGATTTCCATCAATGACTTAAGCCTCTTTCGTAAGGGCCTTTAAAGTCCAGCCATTATCAGACTCTTCTTATGCTTTTTTTTCATCGGGTTTGGACCGTGTCTCCAAAACAATCTCAGTACATATGGTGCAAGACAATTTCACATGTCGAGGTCGGAATAAGATCGGGTGTTTTGTCGTCTTATCGTAGTGCTCAATTTGTCTTGATTTCTGATTGATGAACAAGAAGGAAAATGGAATACTTCTATTTTTGACTCGCCCCCAGCTATGTGTCCTTTGGACCCTTCGCCCGCCCGCCACCAGTGGAAACCTAAATAAACTGGGTGATGCTCTTATTAGAAGACCGTGCTTTCTATGATACAAACTAATGCATTTGGATTCGACATGTTTGGAAGAGATGCTAAGAGAGTCCTCAAATAATTTGTGTAATTCGAGATGGGTTTCTTTACTTTGGGCATACAAGGGTGGATTAGCTCGTCATCTTGGCCATTAAAAAGCATTGAAGATGATTCAAAATAACTTCTACTGACCTAAATTTAACAAGATCGGGCTGGTCATGGAAGACTCACAAGATAAGAAGCATGAGTTAGATACTCGCCAAGAAGTTACCTGCTAAGTTTGATAATGTGATCTCTAAAGATGTTCCATTAGAAATTCTACCCATGCGCGATATACAACATGAAAATGGAAGGCTTATTTAGCGTGTTTAAAGGAGATGGGTTTAATAAGGGAGAGCCTTTGTCCCTGTGCCATACTTGCTTTGCATGTTCCTAAGAAAAATGGCACTTGGCGGATATGTGTTGACATTTGAGCAACACTATCATATATCGCTTCCCAATCGTAGGGTTAGATGATCTACTTGACCCAATTAAATGGTTATAAGGTCTTGATTTGAAGAGTGGGTACCACCATATTCATATGAAAGAAGGAGATACAATGCCTTTTGGTTGGTCAAATACTCCGAGCATATTCATGAGGCTTATGACCATTCATTGGGAAGTTTGTTGGTGTCTACTTTGACTATAAACTAATCTATGCAAGGCGGAATCTTAACATGGAATGCATTTGGAGAAGGTTTTTGAAACCTTAACGAGAGAGAAGGTATATGCATAACTCAATAAGTGCATCTTTTATACTAAAAGTGTTTGCTTTCATGGTTGCATGGTAACTAGTGCTAGTATTCAAGATCATTTATAAAAAATTCAGCACTTTGGTTGCCCCTATAATTGAGTGTTTGAAAGGAGGAATGTTCAAGTGGAATAAAGGAGCTCAAAAGTGTTTTGAATTGTTAAAAAGGAAAATAAAACAAGCTCAAAAGGGCATTGATGTATTAATTGAAGTAGAATGATTGTTAGCCTAAATTAAAGCACTCCACCTATGAAAAAGAGTTCTATGCTATTGTTCGTGTATTGCAACTTGGAGTGCTATTCAGATCATGAGTAATAATGTGTCTTAGTCACCAACAAAAGCTCAAAATGGGTAGTGTTTCTTTAGAATTTCCACTTGGTAATCAAGCACAAAGCTGGAAACCTCAATAAACTGGTTGATACTCTTAGTAGGAGAACATGCTTTCTATGATACAAACTTATGCATTTGGATTCGACTTGTTTGGAGGAGATGCTTAGAGAGTCCATAAAGAATTTGTGTAATTCGAGATAGATTCGACTTGTTTGTAAAAGAACATGCTTTCTATGATACAAACGTATGCATTTGGATTTGACTTGTTTGGAAGAGTTACTTAGAGAGTCTACAAAGAATTTGTGTAATTCGAGATGGGTTTTACTTTAGGCATACCACAAAGCTTTAATCTCCATTGTAAGGGAAGAACATGAGGGTGGACTAGCTGGTCATTGTGGCCATTAAAAAGCATTGAAGATTATTCAAAATAACTTCTACTGGCCTAAATTAAACAAAGATCAGGCTGATTCAGCGTTGTGAAAGATGTAGAAAAGTGAAATTGCAAGAGAGCAATAAGGGATTATATGAGCCTTTGCTAATTCCTACAACAGGGCATTCCAAGAAGCATTGTTTCTGATTGCGACACTAAGTTTTTCAGTCATTTTTGGAGTACCTTATGTGCAAAAGAAGAAGATGATTCCAATCATGAAGAAAACCAGCCAATTGAGAAAGTTCATGTGGAAGATTAGGAAGCCTATGTAGAACATAATGAAGCTTGTTATTGACAGGATATTACATGCTGAACATGAAGATTAAGAATCATCGCAACGAAAGACCCTTTTCCTTATGAGGTGTACATCACATGGTAAGGTATGTTCAGTGATTGTCGATTGTGGAAGTTGCACTAATGTTGTTTCGAAAGAGATGCTGACTAAATTGGGTGCAATATGGTGCAGTTATTAAAGTCACTAGAAGATGTTTGGCCTCTTTTTCTATTGGTACTATAAAGACCATATTCGGTCTGTTGTGGTAATGATGGATGCTTTCCATTTACTGCTTGGAAGACCTATTTAGCGTGCTTTTCATGATGGCTATCGTTAACACATATTCACTCCTAATTGATAGACGTACGATCGTTTGGACGCTATTGCTCCCTAAAGAACTTTTAAAAAAGGAAAAGACCGTTTCTAATATTCTAATGGCCAGATCACAAATTATTGGGCACATCAATAAAGGAGAGCTATTGTACATAGCAGTAGCCATGGAAGACTCACAAGATAACAAGCATGAGTTAGATACTCGCCAAGAAGTTATCTGCTAAGTTTGATAATGTGATCTCTAAAGATGTTCCATTAGAACTTCAACCCATGCGTGAGATAAAACATCAAATTGGAAGACCTATTTAGCGTGCTTATAGGAGAGGGGTTTAATAAGGGAGAGCCTTAGTCCGTGTGCCATACTTGCTTTGCTTGTTCCTAAGAGAAATGGCACTTGGCATCCATGTGTTGACAGTCGAGCAACACTATCAAATACCGCTTAACAAATCCTAGGGTTAGATGATCTACTTGACCAAAATAATTGGTTATAAAGTCTTTATTTAAAGAGTGGATACCACCAGATTCATATGAAAGAAAGTGATACAATGCCTTTTGGTTTGTCAAATGATCCGAGCATATTCATGAGGCTTATAACCATTCATTGGGAAGTCTGTTGTTGTCTATTTTGACTATATACTAATCTATGCAAGGAGGAAGCTTAACATGGAATGCATTTGGAAAAGGTTTTTGAAACCTTAACGAGAGAGAAGGTATATGCACAACTCAATAAGAGCATCTTTTATACCAAAAGTGTTTGCTTTCAAGGTTGCATGGTAACTAGTGCTAGTATTCAAGCTAACCCAAGCAAGATCGAGGAAATCATAAGTTGGCCAAGTCCTAGGTCGTTTTCAGATATAAGGATCTTTCATGGAGTGGTGTCCTTCTATCATTTATTAAAAATTTCAGCACTTTGGTTGCTCATATAATTGAGTGTTTGAAAAAAGGAATGTTCAAGTGGAATGAAGAAGCTCAAAAGGGTATTAAATTGTTAAAAAAGAAAATGAAACAAGCTCAGAAAGGGCTTTGATGTATTATTTGAAGTAGAATGTGATGCGTCAGGTGTTGGCGTTAGAGGAGTTCTTAGCCTATATTGAAGTACTCCACCTATGAAAAAGAGTTCTATGCTATTGTTCGCGTGTTGCAACTTGGAGTGCTATTCAGATCATGAGTACTAAAGTATCTTAGTCACCAATAAAAGCTCAATGGGTAGAGTTTCATTAGAATTTTCAGTTGGTAATCAAGCACAAAGCTGGAAACCTCAATCAACTGGTTGTTGCTCTTAGTAGGAGAACGTGCTTTCTATGATACAAACTTATGCATTTAGATTCGACTTGTTTGGAGGAGATGCTTAGAGAGTCCACAAAGTATTTGTGTAATTCGAGATGGATTCGACTTGTTTGTAGAAGAAAGTGCTTTCTATGATACAAACTTATGCATTTGGATACGACTTGTTTGGAGATGCTTAGAGAGTCCACAAAAAATTTATGTAATTACGACAGTGCTATTGGTTATGAATTAAGATGAAATAGGAGTTAATAATTTTCTTGGTTTATGATCTTTTTCTCACACTTCTTTTGATTTCATTGTTAATCAAAAGGTCGTTTTCTCATATTTCTTGCATAAATTCTTTGATTTCCCATAATAAAAATAACATACTCAGCTTTTCCCCTTTGGTTTTGGGTTGGCAACAAAGAATGAGTGTAGTGTAGTGCAAGTGTCCTTTTTTTATGGGGAGTGTCATCACTCTTTCGGAGTTTATCCATTCTTTGGATCACTCCATTTGACAAGTACACCTTTGAGACTAAATATGTAAGATAATTTATTCTTTTTGTATTTCTGAAACTAAAAGAAATGAATTACAACTGAAAAATAATTAGTAACAACACAATACAATGGAGCAGGCTAATGAACTTAACATGTACCCTATGGCCTTTTTTGTTATATTTTTTTCCAACTATGAAATGCTTATATATGTAGTAGCGGAGGCCTGAGGCATAAAGCAACGTGCTTCTTTGATTTTCAGGCCCTTCGCAAGTTAATGTAGTCACCAAGTACATGAGAAATGTACGTAGAAAAAATACACTGCCGCTATACTGACAAATGAGCGTGCAAGAATTACAAAGATGACATCACCTGTAAAAAATATCGCTCTTCGGAGTTCTAGCTAAATGTAAATGCTTTGATAGTTTAACTCACTCGCCACCTTGATAGACTAAGCTTCCCATTAGGATGATACTACAGCTACACTCAAGAGCTAATAGAGTTTTAGTAGAGCAATGAAGCTCAATGTTTATTGATCGCAATGGCCCTAGAATTATTTAATCAAAGATGATGACTGTTAACTCCTTATAAGTAGAGGGATATATAGCCGTTTTGGTAAGTTTGAGGTACATCATGAAAGTAGTGACTCTCTGTGGCTTATTGACAACCGAATTGGAAACAACAATCTTATTAATTACTGTAATGAGTAAATATTATGATAATTCAATAAGTAGCTCAACTATAGAGAGACTTTACCATGTGAAGATACATGCACTACATTTACAAATGATCAGGTAGCTTTTATTTGTCCTAACTACTTTCAGTATTTTTATAGTCAACTCCCTTGCTTTCTCTTATTTCTTCAGTCTACCAATTCAGTCATTAAAAGTTATAATCAAGATGGTACTGCAAAAATAAATTTACAACAGTACTCTAAGACCTGAGATATTTTCAGATTTCGAACTTCAAAGATTCTATTATTTATTTTCATGCTTATGAGTCATGATAATCACAAAATACCTACCTAATTATAGATAGGTAGATAACAGCCATATCTTGCACACGTTTTTTCAACTGAGCATATATCTATAGCAAAGATTTAAGCAGTGACTCATCCCACAATAAAGGAAGAAACCAAAACAATTGGATATCAATGGTTTACCTTCTCTAATCATAGTAAGAAGGTAACACATAGCACCTTGATAGACTCAAAATATTCATAAGAATTTCTGCTAAAGTTACATATAATTAAGAAGGATAGATGCCATAATTAATTGAAAGTAATATAGTTAGCAGAAGCATGGAAATTATTCAATGCATGAGAGCAATATTTTCTTATCCAATGCAAATGATAAAATAACACGAATTTAGTATCCTGGCCTGTTTCCAGAATTTTTCTTATAATAACAATTGTTTCCTTGGAGGTCATTTTCTTAATTTAATCTGTATCGACTTACTCTCAAGATAGTTGAGACTATTTACCTATTGAAGTGGTAAGAACATTATTTAGTACATGCTTTCCTTTTTTATAAAAACGTTATTTTACCATAAGCTTTCATGTTCTTAATTTTTTTTAAAGCTGGAAAATTAAGTTGAGAAAAGAAAATATGTTTATTGAAGGCTTTATTTAAGCTACTTTTTTTAAGGTTTATTTACCTTTCTCGCATTGTTTGTGTCATTTTACTTGAAAACAAATACTCCCTCCGTTTCAATTTATGTGAACCCATTTGACTGGGCACGGAGTTTAAGAAAAGAGAGAAGACTTTTGATCTTGTGGTGTAAAATGAGGCATCTTTATTTTGTGTGGCTATAAATCATTGCATAAAGGTAAATTGTTTCCAAATAAGGAAAGCGGTCATTCTTTTTGGCACTAAAAAGGAAATAGGTTCACATAAATTGAAACGGAGGGAGTATGAAAATAAGGAATATGTTAAAAGCTTTCTAGGCATTTAATACATCATATGGGAAATGAGGTTAATCGATTGTTGCTTGATGTTATATCTTGATTTAGTTGTTCTCTTTAACCTATTTTAGCTTTTTGTCGGAAAAGGATTAGTGTATCTTAATTTGTCATGTATTTTCTGATTGAATTGAAATTTTATGAAAGGCGTCGGAACATTTAATAATTTAGAATGGCAAAAATAATTTCATACATCAAAGTGCTTCTTTGTGTTCCGTATTTCACCTCTCTATATTTCCGGTATTGATTGTTGTTTGTTTTTGTCTTTGAAGATAATAGAAAGTCTCTCCTATGCTCGGCTGTTTTCTACTAAGCTGGACAAGTTAAAATATGTGTATGTTGTGTTTGAGGATAAATTCTTTCCTATTTCTTGAATATTGTATTTAATTGTTGGCCATAGTTTAAAATAATATCACTACAGGCGTGTAGTGCTCTTATGTTATCTTTTGCAGATACTGTAGAGAAAATTATCCTGTTACCTTCTCAAAATATTGTCCAATTATGCACATGATGCATTATTCTTTTCATTATGGTTAAGTATATTTCCTATATGAAGCATTGTTTTTATTGGTACCAGATATATTTTAATAATTGCTGAATAATTACCTAATGTGTCGGGCCGGGCAATCTTCCTCTAGTACAATATATATATATATATATATATATATATATATATATATGAATACATGCATGATAATTGTCTTACATTCTTGTATAAAACTTGTATATATATGGCGATGTATTTTTAGCGTATATTAAGTGTATGTTGAGTATATTTTTGTATCCAAAATGTATATTAAGTGTATCTTGGGTGTGTATGTATATCCTTAGGGAATATTATATTTATATAATATATAAAAATTATATAAATATTGCTTTTATTTGTAAAAAGACCACGTATAAAGTTACACATGCAAAATAATTTTATCATATTTTTGTATAAAAGTTGTATATATATATTGTTAATTAACTAATAAATATGTATTATACATCGTATCCTAAGTTTTGAAAATGTATTCTTAATATATATCAAATTTATCCTGAGTGTAAAGTGTATATTGAGTATATCCAGAGTGTGTTTGTGTATCATGAGCGTATAATCGATTTAAGCATACATAAAAATTGTATGTTTGTATATTGTGGTTGTCATGACCCCAAATCCGGTCGTGATAGCGCCCAGCACATTGCTAGGCCAGCCTAACCAATCAATAACAACGATGGAGCTAGAAGCTCGCTTCATCCCATTTAAGCATATCAAAACATGAAGCAACAGTGATACATATATCGAAAACGGGGAACCAAGTCCCAAAATATACCAACTCCCATAGACCGAAGGGTCACGAGTCATGAGCCTCTAATGAACATAGTGTAATAATGGTTTACAAGATACCAAGTGCGGAAAGAAGTAGCAATACAGAATCAAAAGACAGTAAGAAGGAATATCGGGTCCTGCGGACTCGCCAGCTACCTCGAATATTGTCACGACCCGGATTTTCCCCCAACATCGGGATTGGATCTGCACACAAGGTGCAGGGAGTAAAATGAGTACTGCCAGACTCAGTGGTAATAAACAAGGGTAAGACAGCGCAGATAAGAAATCCGCGATAAAGCACTATGTAAAGCTGTAATCAAATACCCTGTCACAGAATCAATATCAACTACACCTATACCAACAAGTACTAGTAAAACAATATAACAGCTATCAGATGTAGCTAAATGCAATGCAATGCATGATATGACCGCTACGGCGCGTAGCCCGATCCAATTTGGGTACCCGCGCTCACTGTGGGGGTTCAGACTCCGGAGGGGCTCCTACATCCCAAGCACAATATTACTGCGGCGTACAGTCCGATCCAACATATATACCGCTGCGGTGCGCAGCCCGATCCACTACCAGTCAGCTAATATGCAAATACAGCCTCACAGGCTCAAAAGTAGTTTTGAAAACTCTTTTATCATTTTTCGATTGGAAAACAGTAATATCAAGTTCCAGAGGTTGGAAATAGAATGATAACAGAAATAGCTACGGCTGGTAGTAAACTAGCATGTCAATATCATAAGACAATGATAACGATCCTCGCGGGATCCAATAACTGGCTCACGGCCCACAAGTATACTCAACCGTCCAAGAAGGAGGTTCAATGGCTCAAGAGTAGCCAATATCACAATATAGTATGCAACCATCCGAGAAGGAGGTTCGACGGCTCAAGAATAGCCTAATATCATAACACAGTATCAGCAAGTCGGACTAAGCCATAGTCCCCAATCACAATCGACCCCGCACTCACAAGAGAATACGTGTCTCGCCGCTATACAGCGTCACAAAGTGGTATACCGGGGTTTCGAATCCGCCGGTTATCACCCACATCTATTACTCACCTCAATACAGCGCGACGACTACTCCGCAATGCCCTTGCCACGAGAATCAAGCTCCGCACGTGTAGAATCTAATCAAACATAGTAGAAACACAACAAATTAGGCCAATGGGACGACACCCAATCAATACAACTCAATTTACATCAAAATTCCCAAAGTTTCCAAAACCCGACTTTTGGTACGCTACTCAAAAAATCACGAAAGTCACATATTCGGAACCCTCATCTCGATACGAGTCTAAGCATATAAGATTTACCAAATTCGGACTCCATTTGCCCGTTCAAAACCTTGATTTTCTAAAGTTCAAGCCTATGGCTAAATCCTCCATAAATTACCCCAAATTCCTCCATTATCATGATATAATTGCATAATATTATCAATACTAATCATAGTTTAAGTCCATAGTTGATTACCTGATGATTTCCTTTGAGTTTCTCTTCAAAATCGCCCAAATCGCCTCTAAAGCCGAGACCCAAATGTGTGAAATGTTTCTGAAATTTTCTAACTTCTAATACACATAACTCACTACGATTTTCGCTTCTGCGGACCATTTTCCGACCCTGCGGAACCGCTTCTGCGACCATTTGGTCGCTTCTGCGAACCCAGGCCTATTTGGCCATTTCCGCACCTGCGATCCAAGGACCGCTCCTGCGAGTCCGCTTCTACGAGAAATCTTCCGCTCCTGCGCGGATGTCCGCTTCTGTGATCAAGAGTCCGCTCATGCGGACTCGCCTATGCGATCACAATCCGCTTCTGCGGACTTCTTCATCATGCCTCCAGACCGCTTCTGCGATCGCCCTCTCGCACCAGCGAAGCCGCCCCTGCGAGCTAGGCTCCACTTCAGCGGTCGCCTCCGCTTCTGCGCCTTCTTGTCTGCTCCTGCGGACTCGCTCCTGCGCTCCCATTTCCGCAGGAGCGAAAACAACAGAACAGAATCACAAACCTGCAATTTTTCCATGTTTTCTCCCGTTTAGCCATCCGAAAACACCACGAGGCCCCCGGGACCTCATCCAAACACACCAACACATCCTAATACCTTATTCGAACTTGTTCCAATCCTCAAAACACGTCTAATAACATCAAAACCCATAATTCACATCGAATTCAAGCCTAAATTCCTTAAAATATTTCGAATTACACAATCAATCAAAAACCCGAATAAACGACGTCCGAATGATCTGAAAATTTGCGGACATATCCAAACTCACATGACGAAGCTATAGGAATTGTCGGAATACCATTCCAACCCCCGGATCAAAATCTCACCTACCGTTCGGATTTCGCCAAAGTTCAACCTTAGCCAATTCAAGCCTATTTCTACACCGAACCTCCAAATTCAATTCCGATTGCTCCCCTAAGTCACAAATCACCTCCCGAAACTAACCAAATCATCATAATCCAATTCCGAGCCCTCTAACCAAATAGTCAACACCGGGTTGACTTTCCTTATTTAAGTTTCCTTCAAAAAGGCTATATGCCTCATTTTCAATCCAATTCACTTCTAACTCACCCGATAGACTCTAACACTCATATAAAAGCATAAAGCATGTAATTACAACATAACTGGGTGGTAATTCCCGTGACGACGGGCCGGGTCATCACATTCTCCCCCTCTTAAGCAAACGCTCATCCTCGAGCGGGTCAAGAAATATACCTAAAGTCTCAAACAAGTGAGGATATCTGCTCCGCATCTCCCGCTCGATCTCCCAAGTGGCCTCCTCCACGGGTCGACCTCTCCACTGAACCTTAACTGATGCAATCTCCTTGGACCTCAATTTTCTCACCCGACGGCCCAAAATAGCAATAGGCTCCACATCACAGGATAGATCACCATCATGCTGAATGGTACTGAAGTCTAATACATGAGACGGATCCTCAATGTACTTCCGGAGCATAGACACATGGAATACCGGATGAACACTGGATAACCTGGGCGGCAGGGCCAACTCATATGCCACCTCTCCAACTCTCCTAAGTATCTCAAAAGGACCAATGTACCTGGGACTCAACTTCCCCTTCTTCCCGAACCTCATGACACCATTCATGGGCGAAACCTTCAATAATACTTTGTCACCAACCATGAAAGACAACTCTCGAACTCTACGGTCCGCATAACTCTTCTGGCGAGACTGTGCTGTGCGAAGCCTCTCCTGGATCAACTTTGCTCTATCCAGAGCATTCTGAACTAACTCAGTCCCTATCAATCTATCCTCACCAGGCTCAAACCATCCCACGGGGATCTACACCGTCTGCCATACAATGCCTCATACGGGGCCATCTGAATACTCGACTGATAACTGTTGTTGTAGGCAAACTCAACAAGTGGTAGGAACTCATCCCATGAACCATCAAAGTCAATCACACATGCTCGCAACATATCCTCCAGGATCTGAATGGTGCGCTCAGACTGCCCGTCTATCTGGGGTGAAATGTTGTGCTCAACTCAACCCGCGTACCCATCTCTCGCTGAAATGCTCTCCAAAACTAAGAAGTGAACTGAGTACCCCTGTCGGATATGATAGACATTGGGAGCCCATGCAACCGGACAATCTCTCGAATAAAGATCATTGCCAACCGCTCAGATGAGTAGGTAGTACTAACTTGAATGAAGTGAGCTGACTTGGTCAGCCTATCCACAATCACCTAAATGGAATCAAACTTCCTCGCTGTCCGAGGGAGTCCAGTAACAAAGTCCATAGTGATCCTTTCCCATTTCCATTCAGGAATATCAATGCGCTGAAATACACCACCGGGCCTCTGATGCTCGTACTTGACCTGCTGACAGTTGAGGCACCGTGCTACATATCTGACAATGTCCATCTTCATCTTTCTCCACCAATAGTGTTGTTTCAAATCTTGATACATCTTCGCGGCTCCAGGATGGATAGAATACCGCGAGCTATAGGCCTCCTCCAGAATCAACTCACGAAGGACATCAACATTGGGCACACATATTCGGCCCTGCATACTCAATACGCCGCCGCTATCAATGGTGACATCTCTAGCATCATCATGCTGAACTCTGTCCCTAAGGAAAACCAAATGTGGATCATCATATACGGACGCTCCCGAATACGATCATATAGAGATGACCGAGATACAACACAAGCCAATACCTGGCTGGGCTCCGAAATATCTAACCTCACTAGCCGATTGGCTAGCACCTGAACATCATAAGCAAATGGCCTCTCCTCAGCTAGAATATATGCCACGCTCCCCATACTGACCGCCTTCCGGCTCAAAGCATCGACCACCACATTGGCCTTCCCCGGATGATATAAAATAGTGATGTCATAATCCTTCAGCAACTCAAGCCATCTCCGCTGTCTCAAATTAAGATCTTTCTGTTTGAACAAGTGCTGGAGACTACGATGGTCGGTATACACCTCACAAGACACGCCGTACAAATAGTGCCTCCAAATCTTCAATGCATGAACAATGGCAGCTAGCTCCAAATCATGAACAGGATAGTTCTTCTCATGTGGCTTCAACTGCCGAGAAGCATAAGCAATCACCTTACCTTCCTGTATCAACACACAACCTATTCCCACTCTTGAGGCATCACAATAAACAGTATATGAACCTGAAGCTGATGGCAATACTAACACTAGTGCTGTGGTCAAAGCTGTCTTGAGTTTCTGAAAGCTCTCCTCGCACTCATCCGTCCACACGAATGGTGCACCCTTCTAAGTCAATTTAGTTAATGAAGAAGCAATGGATGAAAATCCCTGAACAAACCGGCGATAATATCCCGCCAAGCCAAGAAAACTCCTGATCTCTGTAGCTGAGGACGGTCTAGGCCAACTCTACACCGCCTCTATCTTCTTCGGATCAACCCGAATACCATCACGAGACACCACATATCCTAGAAATGCTACAGACTCGAGCCAAAACTCGCACTTGGAGAATTTAGCATATAGCTTCTCCTCTCTCAATATCTGCAACACAATACTCAAATGCTGAGCATGCTCCTCCCGACTACGGGAGTAGACTAGAATGTCATCAATGAACACAATCACAAATGAATCCAAATAGGGCTCGAACACACTGTTCATCAGATGCATAAATGTTGCTGGGGCGTTGGTCAGCCCAAACTACATCACAAGAAACTCATAATGACCATATCGGGTCCTGAATGCAGTCTTCATAATATCCGAGTCCCTGATCTTTAGTTGATGATAGACTAAATGAAGATCAATCTTAGAAAACACCCTTGCACCCTATAACTTATCAAACAAATCATCTATGCGCGGCAGAGGGTACTTGTTCTTCACTGTCACTTTGTTCAATTGCCTATAATCAATACACATTCGCATGGAACCATCTTTCTTTTTAACAAATAACACCGGCGCACCCCACGGAGACACACTAGGACGGATGAAACCCTTATCCAGAAGCTCTTGAAGCTGCTCTTTCAGTTCTTTCAACTCAGCTGGTGCCATCCGGTAAGGAGGAATGGATATGGGCTGAGTGCCCGGCACCAAGTCAATGCCAAAATCAATATCCCTGTCCGGCGGCAAGCCCGGTAGGTCTGAGGGGAATACATCTGGGAAGCCCGTCACAACAGGTACAAAATCAATGCTAGGAGACTTAGCTCCCACATCTCTCACAAAAGCTAAGTACGATAAACACCCTTTTTCAACTATTTTCTGAGCTTTTAAGAACGAAATGACACGGCTAGGGACGAAATCAGTCGAACCCCGCCACTCAATCTGAGAAATACCAGGAATGGCCAACGTAACTGTCTTAGCATGACATTCCAATATAGCATGATACGGAGACAACCAGTCCATACCCAATATAACATCAAAGTCCACCATCACCAACAATAACAAATATGCCTGGGTCTCCAGACCCCCAATAGATATAACACAGGATTTATAGACATGATCCACAATAATCGTATCACCCACGGGGGTGGATACATGAACAGGTAAATCAAGACTACCACGAGTCGCACCCAAATGATGTGCAAAATAAGAGGACACATAAGAATATGTGGACCCTGGATCAAATAGAACAGAGGCATCTCTGTGACAGACAGAAATGATGCATGTAATTACTGCATCAGAGGCAACTGCATCACGCCTGTCAGGGAGTGCATAGAACCGTGCCTGGCCTCCACCGGATCTCTCCTCGCCTCTGGGGCGACCACGAGAAGACTGACCTCCACCTCTACTAGCCTGAGATGGTGCTGAAGAGGAGGGCTGATCCCTCTGCTGAGTCCTGTCCCTACGGAGTCGAGTGCACTGTCTCTTCATGTGGCCAAACTCGCCACATTCATAACATGCACCTGGTGCTGGAGAAGGGGACTGAAGGGAACCCCTCGCCGCAGAAGAACCCTGGGCTGAAGAAGTAGGTGCTGCACTCTGGGCTGGAAGGGCACTAAGTGATGACTGACCCTGCTAAAACCCCAGTCGACCGTGACCATAAGAACCTCTGCTCTGCTCTGGGCGGCCTGAATGAGAAGGTCTAGATGAGTGACCTCTGCCCTGCTGGAAATGCCCTCTAGATGGAGCACCACTAAAACTGCCAGAACCACGAGGCCTCTTGGCCTCCCGCTCATCTCTCTCTCGGCGATGATCCGCCTCAATGGAGCGTGCCATGTTCACAACCTGCTCAAATGATGATGACAAAACTCTCTCTCCGGTCATAAGAATGCGGATAGAGTAGTTGAGGCCATCAATGAACCTCCTGATCCTCTCCCTATCATTAGGGATCATCCATGTGGCATGCCTAGCCAACCGTGTGAATCTAAGCTCATATTGAGTCACAGACATGTCGCCCTGAACCAACCACTCGAACTGGCGACGAAGCTCCTCGCGACGAGACTGAGGTACATATTTCTCTAGAAAGAGAGTAGAGAACTGCTACCATGTGAGAGGTGCTGCTCCTGCAGGCCTTCGCCTCTCAAACTCTTCCCACCAATCGAATGCGCGACCAGTAAACTGAAAGGTAGTAAATGAAACTCCGATGGACTCAAGAATACCAGCCATCCGCAACATCCTCTGACACTTATCCAAGAAACCCTGGGCATCCTCGCCCTCAACGGCACTGAAATGGGGTGGCTGAAGTCTGCCAAACCTCTCAAGATGACGCTGCTCGTCGTCGGGCATAGCCTGAACCATATGCTCTGGAGCTGGAGCTGGTGCAACTGGAGGAATAACCGGTGCAACCACCTGAGCGGGGATCGCCTCTAGCGTCTGAAGTCCCTGAACAACCTGCTCAGGTGTGCGAGCTGCAGGGGTCTGCTGACCACCCCCTGTTTGAGATGTCGCTGCAGTGGCGGTAGCTGAAACTACCTGAGCCAAACCGGAACACACCGATAATATCTGAGCAAGAGTCTCCTGAAGACCAGGAATAGCAATAGATATAGTCTGGCCCTGAACTGGGGCTGCTGGGGCATCAACCACTGGGGGCTGCTCCTGAACCGGTACAACGGGCGGGTCAGCTGGCACTGCCTCGGCCGCCCTACCTCTACCTCTAGCACGACCGCGCCCACGGCCTCTAACAGGTGGCAATGGAGGTCGTCCACCTCATCCTGATGCTCGCGTTCTCGCCATCTGCGAGAGAATAGAATATAGAATTTCAGTTCTCAGAACAACAAGATCGCACGATAGAGTTCAAGAAAAGTGAAGTGTTTTCTAAAGGTTCGCAGCCTCCCGAGGATAAGTACAGGCGTCCCCGTACCGATCCACAAGACTCTACCAACCGGCTCAAGACTCACGAGGCCTAGTAAACCTAGGCTCTGATACCAACTTGTCACGATCCAGAAATCCGCAATAAAGCACTATGTAAAGCTGTAATCAAATACCCTGTCACAGAATCAATATCGACTGTACATGTACCAACAAGTACCAGCAACACAGTATAACAGCTAGCGGATGTATCTAAATGCAATGCAATGCATGATATGACCGCTACGGCGCGTAGCCCGATCCAATTTGGGTACCCGTGCTCACTTTGGGGGTTCAGACTCCGGAGGGGCTCCTACAGCCCAAGCACAATATTACTGCGGCGTGCAGTCCGATCCAACATATATACCGCTGCGGCGCGCAGCCCAATCCACTACCAGTCAGCTAATATGCAATTACAACCTCGCAGGCTCAAAAGTAGTTTTGAAAACTCTTTTATCATTTTTTAGTTGGAAAACAGTAATATCAAGTTCCAGAGATTGGAAATAGCATGATAACAGAAATAGCTACGGACTAGTAGTAACTAACATGTCAATATCAAAAGACAATGATAAAGATCCTCGCGGGATCCAATAACTGGCTCACGGCCCACAAGTATACTCAACCGTCCAAGAAGGAGGTTCAATGGCTCAAGAGTAGCCAATATCACAATATAGTATGCAACCATCCGAGAAGGAGGTTCGATGACTCAAGAATAGCCTAATATCATAACACAGTATCAGCAAGTCGGACTAAGCCATAGTCCCCAATAACAATAGACCCCGCACTTATAAGAGAATACGTGTCTCGCTGCTATACAGTGTCACAAAGTGGTATACCGGGGTTTCGAACCCGCTGGTTATCACCCACATCTATTACTCGCCTCAATACAGCGCGACGACTACTCCGCAATACCCTTGCCACGAGAATCAAGCTCCGCACGTGTAGAATCTAATCAAACATAGTAGAAACACAACAAATTAGGCCAATAGGACGACACCCAATCAATACAACTCAATTTACATCAAAATTCCCAAAGTTTCCAAAACCCGACTTTTGGTACGCTACTCAAAAAATCACGAAAGTCACATATTCGGAACCCTCATCTCGATACGAGTCTAAGCATATAAGATTTACCAAATTGGGACTCCATTTGCCCGTTCAAAACCTTGATTTTCTAAAGTTCAAGCCTAGGGCTAAATCCTCCATAAATTACCCCAAATTCCTCCATTATCATGATATAATTGCATAATATTATCAATACTAATCATAGTTTAAGTCCATAGTTGATTACCTGATGATTTCCTTTGAGTTTCTCTTCAAACTCGCCCAAATCGCCTCTAAAGCCGAGACCCAAATGTGTGAAATATTTCTGAAATTTTCTAACTTCTGATACATTTAACTCACTACGATTTTCGCTTCTGCGGACCATTTTCCGCCCCTGCGGAACCGCTTATGCGACCATTTGGTCGCTTTTGCGAACCCATGCCTATTTGGCCATTTACGCACCTACTATCCAAGGACCGCTCCTGCGGGTCCGCTTCTGCGGGAAATCTTCCGCTCCTGCGCGAATGTCCGCTTCTGCGATCAAGAGTCCGCTCCTGTGGACTCGCCTATGCGATCACAATCCGCTTATGCGGACTTCTTCATCACGCCTCCAGACCGCTTCTGCGATTGCCTTCTCGCACCAGCGAAGCCGCCCCTGCGGGCTAGGCTCCACTTCAGCGGTCGCCTCCGCTTCTGCGCCTTCTTGTCCGCTCCTGCGGACTCGCTCCTGCGCTCCCATTTCCGCAGGATCGAAAACAACAGAACAGAATCACAAACCTGCTTTTTTTCCATGTTTTCTCCCGTTTAGCCATCCGAAAACACCCCGAGGCCCCCGGGACCTGATCCAAACACACCAACACATCCTAATACCTTATTCGAACTTGTTCCAATCCTCAAAACACGTCTAATAACATCAAAACCCATAATTCACATTGAATTCAAGCCTAAATTCCTTAAAATATTCCGAATTATACAATCAATCAAAAACCCGACTAAACGACGTCCGAATGATCTGAAAATTTGCTGACATATCCAAAATCACATGATGAAGCTACAAAAATTGTCGTAATTCCATTCTGACCGCCGGATTAAAATCTCACCTACCGTTCGGATTTCCCCAAAATTCAACCTTAGCCAATTCAAGCCTATTTCTACACCGGACCTCCAAATTCAATTCTGATTGCTCCCCTAAGTCACAAATCACCTCCCGGAACTAACCAAATCATCAAAATCCAATTCCGAGCCCTCTAACCAAATAGTCAACTCCGGGTTGACTTTCCTTATTCAAGTTTTCTTCAAAAAGGCTATATGCCTCATTTTCAATCCAATTCACTCCTAACTCACCCGATAGACTCTAACACTAATATAAAAGCATAAAACATGTAATTACAATATAACTGGTTGGTAATTCCCGTGACGACGGGCCGGGTCGTCATAGTGGTTCTTCTTCTCAAACTACTATCATTGGTTTTTGAATCTAGAAAATCACAGAAATTTTAATTCAATTTCTAAAAGGATTTACTCGGCCAGTGTTACGATGCATGATACTAGAGTGGCAGTAGAAGTCGCAAGATTACCAACTGAAAATTCTAAAGAAACTCTACCCATTTTGAGCTTTTGTTGGTGACTAAGATACTTTAGTACTCATGATCTGAATAACACTCCAAGTTGCAACACACGAACAATGGCATAAAACTCTTTTTTATAGGTGGAGTACTTCTATATAGGCTTAGAACTCCTCCTCCTTTCAAACATTCAATTATAGGGCAACCAAAGTGCTGAAATTTTTGATAAATGATAGAAGGACACCACTCCATGAAAGCTCCTTATATCCGAAATCGACCTAGGAATTGGCCAACTTATGATTGCCTCGATCTTGCTTGGGTCAACTTGAATACTAGCACTAGTTACCATGCAACCTTAAAAACAAACACTTTTAGTATATAAGAGTTCTTCTTGAGTTGTAGATATACCTTATCTCGCGTTAAGGTTTCAAAAACTTTCTCCAAATGCATTCCATGTTAAACTTCCTCATTGCATAGATTAGTATATAGTCAAAGTAGACAACAACAAACTTCCTAATGAATGGTCATAAGCCTTATGAATATGCTCGGAGCATTTGATAAACCAAAAGGCATTGTATCACCTTCTTTCATACAAATCTGGTGGTACCCACTCTTCAAATCAAGACCTTATAACCATTTAATTTGGTCAAGTAGGTCATCTAACCCTAGGACTGGGAAGCGATATTTGATAGTGTTGCTCGACGGTTAACACATGGATGCCAAGTGCCATTTTTCTTAGGAACAAGCAAAGAAAGTATGGCACACGGACTAAGGCTCTCCCTTATTAAACCCCTCTCCTATAAGCACGCTAAATATGTCTTCCTATTTGATGTTGTATATTGCGCATGGGTGGAAGTTATAATGGAATATCTTTAGAGATCACATTATCAAACTTAGCAGGTAACTTCTTGGCGAGTATCTAACTCATGCTTCTTATATGGTGAGTCTTCCATGGCTACTGCTATGTACAATGGCTCTCCTTTATTAATGTGCCCAACAATTTGTGATCTGGCCAATAGCATATTAGACACGGTCTTTGACTTTTTTGAAAGTTCTTTAGGGAGAAATAGCGTCCAAATGATAGTACGTCCATCAATTAGGAGTGAATAGCTATTACGGTATCCATCATGAAAAGCACGCCAAATAGGTCTTCCAAGTAGTAAATGGCAAGCATCCATCTTTACCACAACACACCAAATATGGTCTTTATAGTACCAACAGAAAAAGAGGCCAAACATCTTCTAGTGACTTTCATACCTGCACCATATTGCACCCAATTTAGTCAGCATGTCTTTTGAAACAACATTGCAACTTCCACCATCAACAATCACTGGAACAAGGGATACTCCGCGAAATTTCCAAGTGATGTACACCTCGTATGGAAAAGGGTCTTTCGTTGCGATGATTCCTAATCTTCATGTTCAGCATGTAATATCCTCTCAATAACAAGCATATCACCTTCATCATGTTCTACATAGGCATCCTAATCTTCCACATGAACTTACTCAATTGGCTGGTTTTCTTCATGATTGGAATCATCTTCTTCTTTTGCACATAAAATACTCAAAACATGAGTTAAAAACTTAGTGTCACAATCAGAAACAATGCTTCTTGGAATGACATGTTGTAGAAATTAGAAAAAGGCTCATATAATCCCTTATTGCTCCCGTGCACTTTCGCTTTTCTACATCTTTCACAACGCTGAATCAGCCTAATCTGCACTTCGTGTATCTTCTCTTCTGTTTAGAGTCTTTCCCAATTTAGAATGAGGTTGGATAAGTTGCTAAGCTGGTGGAGCTTCTGTATCCCCGGTACTCTGCCTCCCTTTGGCCCGAGTTGTCCGCTCGGGTAAGCCAGGTCTAGATCAATAAACCTAGGTTGAACCTAGAAGAACAAAAACTCATGCCGGATCCCTAATACGATGTTTGTTTGCATCATGTGCATTTGACTTAGAGGACTCAACACAGAGGTTGGGTCCATCTAGGACAGGTGACCTGAAATGAATTGATCATCCTGATGCATCTTACGTGCTACTTGCGCATTTATTTGCTCGGTTTTGCATGTTGACCGGCTTGTCTAAATGAGTGAAAATGGGAAAACAAGTAGTTTTAGGACTGAGTGAGGATAACCATTTGTTGTCAAAAATCCCAATGCCCAATTAATACCGAAATGCTGCCGAATTTAAACAAAGAAATATTTGAAAAAATAGAAAGAACATTGTTGGTCAAAAATAGTTTCGAATTTGGCCAATCAGACCGAACTACGCGGGTTTGATTCTCACCGAATGTGAGATACCTAGGTAAACCTCATCGGTTCCGACCCCAATTTTTAAAAAATCCAAAAAAATATTTTCCTTTACTTCTTTCTTTAGAAATCTTTCCTTAAAAAATGCAAAAAAAAAATGTAATTTTTTTTAGAACTTAAAAAAAAATATATGGTTTCCTTATTTCTTATGTCTTTCATGTGAAAAAAGAAACAAAAATCAAAATCAAAATCCAAAGTACGGGTTTCCTTCATTTTTTGAAGTATTTTTTCAAAAAAATAAAATACAAAAAAAAAAAACCTCTTTAGATGTCTTTCTTGTAAATGTCCATAAAAATTTTGCAAAATTCCAAAAATATTTTTGCGCTTTCCTTTAGAAGATCTTTTGTAAATAAATGTAAAAAAAATTCAGAAATAAAAAAAATATTTTCTTAGAAGTCACTCTTTCAAAAATTAAGAGGAAACTTCCAAAATCCAAAAATATTTTATTTCTTCTTTAGAAAAGAGAAAACAATTGAAAAAATCTTTTTTACTTCTAAAATTCCCAAAGTTCAAAAGCAAATAATTTCTTTTAGAAGTCTTTCTTTCAAAAAAATCAAAAAAAAAAATAAATAAATCAAAAAACATATATATTTTTCTTTCTTCTTTTAAAGCATTTCTTTGAAAAAATAAATTTAAAAAAAAGTTAGTTTACTTACTCCATTCCCAATTGCTCGAACTACGCGGGTCTGATTCTCACCGAATGTGAGATACGTAGGCAAACCTCATCGGTTCCGACCCCAATTTTCAAAAATCCAAAAATATTTTCCTTTCTTCCTTCTTTAGAAAAGTCTTTCTTTAAGACCCCAATTTTTCAAAAATCCAAAAAATATTTTCCTTTAATTTCTTTTTTAGGAACCTTTCCTTAGAAAATTCAAAAAAAGAAAAGAATATTGTCTTCTTTTACTTTTAAAATTCCCAAAGTTCGAATAAAAAAAAGCTTTCATGGTCTTAGTAATAGAAAAGCAAACGAAAAAATTTTAGTTTATTTACTCCATTCTCGACCTGACCGAACTATGCTGGTTTGATTCTCACAGGATGTGAGATACGTAGGCAATCCTCATCGGGTCCAACCTCCCCTCTCCAAAAATAGCCAAAAAATAATTTTTGTTGTAAATTAGTCGGGTGATGTCGTTTTCAAAAGTAGCCGAATGTTCCCGAAAGGGATGCCGGAAGGCTGACATTTCATAAACGGTCACCCTTGGGTCACTTTGTAGATTTTTGGCCGTTTGACCCACACAGCCTGAAAATCTTTGTCCCCGAGTCGCTTAAAAGCCGTATTTTTAATATCGGGTTTTCTATTTTGGAAATATTGGAAAAAGTCATAAATAAGTCTGGTGACGATATTTTTGTCAAAAATAGCCGAATGTTCCTGAAAGGGACGATGGAAGGCTGATTTTGTATAAACAACCACCTTTGGGTCATTTTATTTTATTTTTGACCAATTGACCCACATAGCCTTAAAATCTTCGTCCCCGAGACGCTGAAAGGTCGTGTTTGCAAAACTACGTCTTTTATTTTTTTTTTGAAAAAACAAAAGAAAAGAAAAAGAGTCAATGGGCAAGTAAATACCGTTTAAATTTTCGGTCAAAATAAGCCATGCCAGCTATGGTGGTGTTTTACCCCGTTCTTGCAAAGATAGCCTTAGAGTATCTTTCAGTTGTCGAAAGGCTATTTCGTAAAAGAACGGACAAGTTCATAAAATAAAACTTTCCGGCCTCAAAATTCATACGAAATTGAGAAGGGGCCACATTTCAAAATAATAGTCGTTTGGTTAAAATTGGCATATAGGGGAAGGAATGTATCAGTTTGTTTTTGAATTTGCAATTCTTTTGATTAAGTATGTGTGTTGCTTGATTTTCGAGTCTGTAGGTCGTCTTTTCGCCAAAGTCTGTTAGTTTGATCAGTTTTGAACCTTTCTTTTAACATCAATGTTTGTTTTAATTACGAGAAATTAAAAAAATATTTTATTGTTGTTTGTCTTTTATCTCCCGAACTACGCAAGATCTGATTTATGCGGGGTCATGATACATAGGCAATCCCCATCGGATTCAATCATAGCCATAAATAAATTGAGTGAAAAAAAAGAGTGGAAATAAATAAATAAAAGAGTGATAAAACAAAAAAGAAAAGAGAAAAGATAGTTCCAAAAGAGTGGCAAAAACAAAAACAAAATTCAAGAGTGACTTTAAAGAGAGGCAGAGATAAATGAAAAGAGGTGCAGATTGAAAAAAAAAAGGTTAATTAAGTCCGAGATGAAATATGCAACCGTGCAAACACATGGTAGAAGTGTTTAACTATTAGGCGCATTGCATCCTAACATGCGACTTCATATATGTTAAATGTCTCAAAACTAACAAAGTTGTATGTGTAAGCAAATTAGCCAGGTTTTATTGAGGTGGTTGGTTTTGTTGGTATGCAGTGATGGATGTGCAACCTCGCTCGCGGCCACAATATTATACACTAAACCAAGCTCCACCTCTCAAAAATGTCCGTCCTTACCAAGCTCCATATAATCCTCAATCAAATGTTCCCTAGTACAATCCTCCCCCAAGAGAGCCTTTCAAAAGGAATCAGTTCACCCCTATTGGTGAATCATACTAGGGCTTGTTCCAAAAGCTAGTAAGGCAAGGTCTATTGCAGCCAGTGGCCCCATTTCGGCCGAACCCCGAGCACCCTCGCACCGAGCTGATGCTACATGTGAATACCACTCTGGAGCAGTGAAACACATTATAGGGGACTGTTGGACCGTGAAAAGGGAAGTTGAAAATTTGATTAAAGCTGAAAGAATCAGTTTTCGGGATGAAGAAGCTCCTGATGTGATGAACAATCTGTTGCTTGCCCACAACATCTGGCCAATAGTCGGGATGATTTGTGAAGTTGAGGAATTTGATCTGGCACTGAAGGCCATTGCATAAATTGTCGAAATAGAAGTAAAGCCAAAACGGTTGCGAAGCCTAAAAGTTCCCCATCAAATGGGAGTCTCGGTAGCCAGCCTTACTACCCTTTCTATGTCCAGATTATATCAGGGTATGATCCGAATGTTTTACTTTATTGTCTTACTTTCCAATGTAAACCCTTCTTCTTCAAAATTCAAAAAAAAAAGATTAAAAAAAGAATTTCAAAAAAGAATTATTATTTCTTCGTCCAGGAATGTCTCTTTTCCTAATCTTGTCATTTCTTATTCTCTTTTCAGTTCTGTTAAATACAGATTTCAATAACATGACATGCTTGCAGACTTCATGCCTAGATCCCAAAACGCTGTCGGACTTTAAAATAATGAATCAAGAGTCAAAATGCAAAGAAGATAAGTTTGAAGAAATAAAACAAAGAGTTTGAACAGCTGAAAGAAGATTGGTTCTAGAATTGGAAAAGTCAATTGTCACGACCCAAACCCCGGTTGTGATGGCGTCCAACACATTGCTAGGCAAGCCTGACCATCTTATCCATTTAAACCAGCCAATTATAATTTAATACTGATTAATCGGCATAATTAGCTTGTTTTCATAACAAATCAAGAAGTGTGAAAACGAAATACATAAATACAGTCCCAACCAATCGTGGTGTTATAAGTCTGAGCCTCTACAAATGAGATCTACTACACAATCAAGTCTAGGCAGAATGGAAACAACAAAATGATAAAGAGGAAGAGGTCAGGTACTCCGGACGTCGGCAGCTACCTCGAAGTCTCCACGGAATGGTGATAATAAAGCAGTTGCAATAGGTAAACTGCCCTCCTGAACCTGTGTATCTGCACAAAAAGAGCAGGGGAGTGGGGTGAGTATATTTCAACTCAGTGAGTAATAATAATTAACAACAACTGAAAGTGAGAACAACTGTACTATCACTAAACAGTTCTAAGGGGGTAACCTCACTGGTAAGTCATCTCTACAGTGACTAATCCCATCCCCAGTCCGCATCTATCTCATAACGGTCCCACACTGACCTAGTCCCCATTCATACTGCTGCGGCGTACCGTCGATCCAATGTATATATATGTATACATATGTCTAAAATACGGCGGCGCATAGCCCGCTCCAATATATATATATATATATGTATATTTATGTGTAATGCTACGGCATGCAGCCCGCTCCAATATATATCTATGTATATATTTGTAAGATGCTGCGGCGCGCAGCCTGCTCCAATATATATATATAACGCTGTGGCGTGCAGCCCACTCCAATATATAACGCTGCGGCATACACCCCGCTCCATTTAACATCGACGTCGCTCACTGGTGGTGTATACAGACTTCAGAGGGGCTCCCTCGGCCCAAGCGCTATGATGCTACGGCGTGCAGCCCGATCCACACATGTATTACTGCGGCGTGCAGTCCGATCTAATATATATATATATATATATATATATATATATAGCGTTTGGGGCATGCAACCCAATCCAATAATATATACCAGCGCCCACTGAGAATGTGTGCAGCCTCCGAAGGGGCTCCTACAGCCCAAGCGCAATAATACTGCAGCATGCAGTCCATTCCACATGTATACTACTGCAGCGTGTAGTCCGATCCACATATATCTCATTGCGGCGTGCAGTCCGATCCAATACATATAGTGCTGCGGCGTGCGGCCCGATCCAATATATATATATATATATATATATATATATATATATATATATATATATATATAATATCTCATTGTGGGTCCTCGACCCTATCCCAGTCAGTATAGACTTGGCATCTCGGGCCAAAATATAATATCTCATAGAGGGTCCTCGACCCTATCTCAGTCAGTATAGACTTGGCCTCTCAGGCCCACTCAACTAGAACAAGGAATCCCACCCTAGGTAGTCTCTCTCAAAGTACACATCTAGTACTGGCTCATGATACGCTATACAGCTATAACTACGGTTGAGTGTATGTATCCAGCATGATATACTACGGCTGAGTGTATGTATCCAACATGATATACTATGGCTAAGTGTATGTATGCAACATGATATACTATGGCTAAGTGTATGTATCCAGCATGATATACTACGGCTGAGCGTTTGTATCCAGCATGATATTCGGATGCCAAATCAGCTCCAAATCAATAAGAATACATCAATATAGGCTAATTAGACATAACTCAATCGAAATAACTCGATTTACACCAAAACCCACGAAGTTGTCAAAATTTGACTTTTGGTACACTTCTCGAAAAATTACGAAAGTTACATTTTCGGAATCCTTATCTCAACACGAGTCCATACATATAAAGTTTGCCAAAATCGGACTCCGTTTGCCCATTCAAATCAATATTTTACCATAACCCAGGCTTAGGGCAAAATTCCCCCATTAATTCTTCCAATTTCAGTGAAATAGAGGAAGATTCTAAGATAAAAACACGTATTTGAACCATAAAACTTAACTCCAATGATAACCCGGTGAAATACCTTCAATTTCTCCACTTTGCTCTCTATTAACTCAACAATGGGGGTTTTTAGCAAATGAGACGCGAATGAAATGTTCTGGACTTAAATTCACTGCCAGGCCTCAATACCCTACGCGATCGCAGCCCTTGGCTTGCGATCGCGATGCATAGCTTTTGGGCGACCAATTTTTCCTCTACGCGATCGCGTGGGCTCAGCCGCGATTGCAGTGCTTAACCTGACCATTCTACGCGATCGCATCATATCGACCGCGATCGCACTGCCTTCGAACCAAAACTTACGCGATCGCATCAATAACCTCGCGATCGCGATGAACGAACCCTTAACCTTACGCGGTTGCATCCCACATGTCGTGATCGCGAAGAGAAAACTTCCCAGCTCTCTCTGTTACACTACACGATCGCGTGGCAACATACGCGATCGCAGAGAACAAATAACCTGCAATTTTATTGCAGCATTTCAGCAGTTTATTTTGGCTCGAAATGGTCCGTTTGGACCCCCCGAATTCATCCCGAGGCCCCCGGGACCCCAACGAAAACCACCAACATACTCCAAAACATGATACAAATTTGCTCCAATTCTAAAAATGCGCCCTTAAACACAAAAATCGTCGAATCCAAGCAAATTCAAGGCTAAGTTTCATTTAAACTTCCGCAACCAACATTCGATCAAAAACCCGACCAAACGACTTCCGAGCAGCCTAAAAATTTGCAGGCATATCCAAAATCACCTAACGGAGCTACTACAACTGTCGGAATTCCATTCCGACTCCCGGATCAGAATCTCACCTACCATACGGATTTCGCCAAAATTCGACCTTAGCCATTTCAAGACTAAAACTACACCGGACCTCCAAATTCAATTCTGATCGCTCTCCTAGGCCACAAATGACCTCCTGGAGCTGACCGAATCATTAGAATTCGATTTCGAGCTCTCTAACTCACAAGTCAACATCCAGTTGACTTTTCCTAACTATTGCTTCTTATAAGAGACTATTTGTCTCATTTCCAACCAAACTCAATCCAAATTGACTCAAACTCACCAAACATGCATATTGAAACATTAACAAGCATATAACGGGGTGATAACTCACATGATGACGGGCCGGGTCATCACATTCTCCCCAACTTAAGCAAACGCTCGTCCTCGAGCGGACCAAGAGGTTTACTAGAAGTAACCCAATAGATGAATGACCTTTCCAAGCATATATTCGGGGCGATCCCATGTCACCCTATCTCATATAAGTCCGGTACACACTATAGCTTGAAATCTCACAGCCCATCCGAACCATAGACCACATTGCACTTTCCGAAATCACATACCAAATCCTAATCTCATGTATATAGTCAGGATACACACGATCCAACTGTAATAGCCCATACTCGCCACTCCGGGTGAGATCACATGATGTATCAACAACCCAATCGCTCGAGACGATGGCCTCTGATCACAACAATTGCCCAAGGTAACCAAGTACGAACTAAAAAACCCCTTTTTCATTAGCTGAAGTCTTACTCTCATGCCTTCATATCCTGCCCACGGTAGCTGAAACACGCGATATACCAAACCCATCTCTCAGGTCAACCATTCATGAATCCATTTCCCTTTTTAACTGATACCATAATTGATTTCGGAGTGAAACCTTGATATTACCTTTCTAACGAGCTGAGATCAAATATGCTCGTACTCATTAATGACTCCAACGATCATTTCGATTATAACATACCACATTGGTGACATGACACCTCAGCATCAGCCTAAGCCACAACGAGCACAACACAGGCTCCAATAAGAAACAATTTGAACACACTCGAATCATGAAAACTGACTCACACAAAAGAACTATAATTAAAATTCCTCAATACCATCACAACACATAACTGAGACCTCGTCTCA
Organism: Nicotiana noctiflora; assembly: GCA_032618575.1. NCBI lineage: Eukaryota > Viridiplantae > Streptophyta > Magnoliopsida > Solanales > Solanaceae > Nicotiana > Nicotiana noctiflora. Next base: position 18,782 of record JASVEL010008736.1, on the reverse strand, counting down.
CATCATAGAATTAGGGTACCTGAATCCTCCTCGAAAGGTCATAACATCACGTGGCCTTGCCACAGCTCATGATTCTATCCAAACACTATTACTTATGGAGCACCTCAAGTCACCATGCTCAAAACGGTCGGCCACGCACATATCTAGGTTTGAACTCAAGCAATCAATCACACCTGCGGTGATACAATTGATATACACTATCAAATCCTGAAAGGACACAACTGATGTGCTATTCCCCGAGCGATACCCAATACGGACTATTCCTTAGAAGCTAGGAAGTATTGCATACTAAGTAACATATAGGAAGCTATGTTCTCCACATCACACTGTTGCGGCGCGCAACCAGTTCCAATAACATACTCGTGGCGGCGTGCCACCCGATCCAGATACCATACCTGTGGCGGCGTGCCACCAGATCCTTATACCATACATGTGGCGGCGTGCCACCCGATCCAGATACTATACCTGTATTGGCGTGCCACCCGATCCACGCATAAATATAGCAAAACGGAGTGCACATCGAGTCAACTTGCTCATTGCAACAAACATATATATAGCCTCAAGCTCGGCCACATGAAACGCATCCGACAAAGTTCCTCAATACTGGAACTCAATCAATGGTAGCTACCTCTACACTGACATCCACCACGAAGGCCCAACTGACCAAGCAATACCTACCAGCCGTCCGCTGGTCCTAGGGTACATCTACCCTGCTGGAGCATGATCTGATGCACTCTGCCACGCAGTTTGTCACATTTATTTCTGACATAGTCCATATCACATTAGTCTAGACAACCTGACTTATGACAACCAGTCTGCAATCATATATCATTATTCAAATTCGTCATATCAAGTAACGAGAGAGCCACTAGGGCTTCTAATTTCCGTTAACCGCTAAATGATGTTAATACACACGATATACCACCACTAAGTAGGTGGATTATGAGGACTTCTAGTCTCCAACACATATATAACACATGAATCGCTATGCCTGATTCCACACTCCACCTTGCGAATACATAACACACATCAAGCATCCATTCATACCACGAAAGCCATTCAAATATTTCCCTATGCCATCAACAACTCAATCATCACCGTCAATCCAACAAGAGGATACCACAATACCACTAGATATTATCAGTTTACAATACCTTGCCCTTTTGACCATATACTCTGCCAAATCACTAGAATAGCAGTACCATTTTCCTTGATCACCAGAAAGATTGATTCTCAGATTATCTGCAGCTGCCCATGCTGCTTGAGAATTTTAATGACTTCCCATATAATATGAACTGATCTCAAAACCCTTAACATGCCATTATCAACTTCCATAACGCATCGCATATACCATACTGCACCAAGATACATGGAAAATTTCTATCCCTCTCCTACGCCGCAATCATCAACGTACTCAACTAGTCAAGGACCTTCATGATCCCATATAGGAGAAAAGTCATTACACATTCCATGCTTCGCATACCGATAGGAAATATACTCATTTTCCAACCACGGTAAAACACATCACAACTCTTTCTTCCAATTTTATGCATAAGTTTAACTGCTAGGACTGAGTCCTTTTTACCCGCATCGAGCTATGCAACTGTCAGCACTCAAGAGCTTTGTTGCACCATATTTGCAAGACTCATTACTTCGAACACATACCAGGAGTTACTCGTGTCCTTTTCATACCATTCTGGTTTATTATCATCTTTAATTTAATATTCTCCTTCACTGGAGGATCACAATACCTCAACTCAGGTTACCACACGAGACTCATACACGAGACCACACGGTCTAAGGCTCACAGGCTGCTGAATACTCCCTCAGATGTTTCCCAGAGTACCACAATCTACAACACTTCACCTTGATGAACTTCCTGTGATTTTGAATTCGTTATCATTACTCTCCAATATAGATACATAGAATCTCATCATTCACACAACATAACACAAGTCTTGATCCCTTCTAATGAGACCACGATTTCTAGCTAGATACACCACCTTAAGACACCTGACCGTTACAAGCAATATCGCAAGATTATTCTCGGGCGCCATTCGCCCTTATTCACTTATAATTCAACTGCCTTATTGAACAGGACCACTCGTGCCTTGTTAGAACTCTGACATCACAGAACATAATTACATACAGGTATAGTTAGCTATCTTTCTTTTCTATACACCGAACATTCTTTACCAACAGCAGTTCAAAACACCCTAGTATTTCTTCACACCTACGAAGCACCATAATCTTTACCAAAATTTCCGACGTACTTAGAGACAGGATCAATATAGCACAGAACCGTGCAATCAGCTAGTCAATAACAACCTCCCCAACTTGGCTCGGAGCCATATGTCAAAGCACATTTTAGCCACTCATAGCATTCTTACTCAAATTATGCCCCCAATGTTACAGTGAGATTAAACTCAAGTCATTACAAGCTTCGGCGGAGGCTCAAATCATCAGAAATCTTAACTCTTTTGCAATTCTTGTATTTATACATACACAACAGTTAAGCCTACTCTTTAGGTAACAAAATCTATTCTAAGTCTCAAATTTTCCAAAATATTTTGACGGAGTTTCCTTTATAATTTGGCCTATCCACCTGCCAGAGAATCACCAAAACCATCATAACGATACATTCGCAACTCAACAAGACATAGCAATGCATATTAACAACGTTAGTCTCAATACTATACGAATCATATTATCAAAATTGATACATGAACATGCGCCACACCTGCTCAAATCATAACATATGTCAAGTACCTTTCACCACAATACTCATAGCACAGCCAATCCGGTCTTTCCGCGTCTGAACTCATACTACCACACATAGTGCACTTTACCTTTCCACTAAGGAACATGAACATATTCACCATGCCCATAGCTAGGGCTACATAACATATCACAATAAGGATCGACTACCTTGCAGCTCACCCATTATTGAACTGACATTTCCACAATTAGAGACAATACTGATCGTATGAAATTCCATAATACCGGCTCGCGAAATTAGCACCTTGGTGCTCAAGCCATAGACAAATATCTGGACTCAAGTCCTCAAGACTAGCCCAACATGAACTCACAGAGATTATATCTCGTCCCTCGATCGAGAAATCATAAGCCATCAAGGCAAATTTATCACTAAGCACTCGAGTGCACACATCAATGTGCAGAAGGAATTTCAAGAATCATACCTCAAGCCAAATCAAGTACGCACGATAAGAATTTCAAGAATTTGAAGCTTTCCTAAAAGGTTTGCAGCCTCACGAGGATAAGTACAGGCGTCCCTGTACCGATCCACGAGATTCTACTAAACCGGCTCATGACTCGCGAGACCTGTTAACCTAAGCTCTGATACCAACTTGTCACGACCCAAACCCCGGTCATGATGGCGCCCTACACATTGCTAGGCAAGCCTGACCATCTTATCCATTTAAACCAGCCAATTATAATTTAATACTGATTAATCGGCATAATTAGCTTGTTTTCATAACAAATCAAGAAGTGTGGAAATGAAATACACTAATACAGTCCCAACCAATCATGGTGTCACAAGTCTGAGCCTCTACAAATGCGATCTACTACACAATCAAGTCTAGGCAGAATGGAAATAACAAAAAAATAAAGAGTAAGAGGTCAGGTACATCGGACGTCGGCAGCTTCCTCGAAGTCTCCACGGAATGGTGATAATAAAGTAGTTGTGATAGTTCAACTGCCCTCCTAAACCTGTGTATCTGCACAAAAAGTGCAGGGGAGTGGGGTGAGTATATTTCAACTCAGTAAGAAATAATAATAAATAACAACTGAAAGTGAGAACACTTGTACTGTTACTAAACAGTTCTAAGGGGGTAACATCACTGGTAAGTCATCTCTACAGTGACTAATCCCATCCCTGATAACTAGGTAATTTGCATGCTTTTAGACCCCTTCTTGCCCGAGCTTTGTGCATAAAATGTGTTAAACTGGCCTTGAACTGCTTACAAGTGCGCTATTTTGCAGGTTTGAGCGACAAAAGGACAAATACCGTCAAATCGGCTCAAAAAGGAGTGAAACCAGCCAAGCGTCATATGAAGAACTAGAAGGACACAAAAGGAACCTGTGCGGACCGTACTGTTTTGCTGTGCGGCCGCACAGGTTGATTTAGAGAGCAGACAAGGATAATCTTCAGCTGCGCGGACCGTAGTGATTTGGTGTGCGGGCGCGCAGAAAAATTCAGAGAGGCCAAGTTCAAAAGTAGATCCATGCGGACCGCGTCCACTTTCATGCGATCCGCAACAATGAAGATCAGAGAAGAGAAATACTCCAGGCAAAGTCCCACGCGGCCGCGTGCCAAAATACTGCGGCCCGCGTGGGTGAAGAATTAGAGAGCTCGCATTTAGAGGAATTACACAGTGCGGCCGCGCTACATTTGTACGCGGTCCGTGTTGTTGAACCTACGCGGCCGCGTGACAAAAGTACGCGATCCGCCTAACATGCTCCAGTGCCAGTTTGTCTGAAGAATAGATGCCCTACGCGGCCGCACGTCAAAAGTGTGCGGTCCGCGTGAAACCCTCAGGGGTATTTTTGTCCGGAAATTACTATATAGTATAAATAGCTTCTTTTACTTTTTTAGGTGATGTCAGATATTAGATATGAACGGCTGAGCTCGTGAGAACAAATTTACGCCTATTTTGGGCAATTGTTTTAGTCTTTTATCATTAGATTTAATTTGTAATCAATTACTATGTCAATTTCATCTTTAATTTCTTCAATTTCTTCATTTTTCATGTCTAGCTAAACCCATAGCTAGGGTTGTAGCTCAACCCTAGTGTGGGTAATTAATGGGTTAGATTATTTAATGCTTAGATGTTTGTGGGTGTTAGGATTTTGGTTGATTGAATGTTTTTCACTTGGATTTTGTGGTTGCAAACATAAAATCTAGCTTTGTGGGTTTGGGCTCTTCTTGAGAAAGAGAGTCTAAAACTTCTCAATCAATCCCAACAAGGATTTGGGATGGACCCATGAGAATGGTAGTCCAAAGTAACGGGTAAAAACCTCGAGAGAGTAATTACCCAACTTGAGCCTAAAGTTGCTTGGGCAAATTAGCCTACCCAATTGGTCTCGAGAGAGTCAATTGGACAAAATTGTTCTCCCTACCGAGAGGTGTGAGAATGAATGCATAGTGCAACGGTTATCCAATAATCCCATCATATCATCTTTGCATTGAATTTCATTATCCTTTAGTTATCCACCTAGGTAAATGCTACTACCCTAGTCATTTTTCCTACTTGCATTACACTTTAGAATCAACCTTAGCATAATTTAGATTTCATACTAGTAGTTGATAAAATAGTAGCTAAAAAGAAAAACACAAATATGTTTGAAGACAAATTAGAAGCTAATTCGCAATTCTAGTTCATCGCAATTTCTCACTCCAATTTCCAACTCCCTGTGGATTGACCCCGAACCACTACTCGGGTAAAAGTTAGTTGTGCCTGCTCTTCCTTTGGGTTGAGTTTGCTAACGATCACTTTTTGGCGCCGCTGCCGGGGAGTTGACGGTGTTGATTAATTGCGTTGCTAGTGTTGTGTTTTGCTTCTTCTTTTACTAATTTTCTTGACTCAATCTAACAGGTACAAATGGCTCTTAATGCAAATGCTAATGTTCCCCTTGGCGATGCCATGGCGGGGGAGGAGGTAGAGGACCTTGAGCAGGATGACTTTCCGGTACAACATGTACCACAGAGAGCCCGGAATGCCAATAAAAATCAACAGGACCAAATCCTAGACCCTCCTCCGCCACCGCCAAGGGTTGCGCCAAGAGCAATGACAAACCAAGGATACGCAAGTGCCATTGTTCCTCCTCGAATCCGGGCGGGGAACTTTCAAATTACAAATGTGATGCTGACACTATTAGAGCAAAGAGGGTATTTTACGGGCGCCTCCAATCAAAATGCCTATAAGAACTTGAAGGGGTTCGTAGATACTTGTTGGGGAAGCAAACAAACCAATGTGTCCGAAGATGCTTTGCGATTGCGGCTTTTCCCTTTCTCATTGAGGGGTAAGGCGCTAGATTGGTTGGAGAGGTTGCCGAATCACTCAATCACTACATGGGACGAATTGGCGGACACATTCATTGCCAAATTCTTTTCCCCAACTCATATGGGAGCTTTGAGAGATGAGATTCTAGCCTTCAAACAAGAGCCAAACGAGCCGTTGCATGAAATTTGGGAGAGGTACCGGACTATGGTGAAAGAGTGCCCCAACAATGATATGACCGATGCTATGGTTCAACGAACTTTCTATAGAGGAATCAGCACGGCGAATCAATGCATTGTCAACCAATTGGCGGGAGCAAATTTCATGAAGTTATCTTTGGAGGAAGCATGTGATGTTATGGACCAAATGGCCGACACTTCTTCGGCATGGCAAAGTTGGGCGAATGTACCTTAAGGAGATCTGAATGTTATCCATCTACATAAAGAGTTGCATGACCATGGCCAAGCCATTGTCGAGCTCACCACAACCATGAATCAATTGGCGAAAGCTCAACTTCAACAAGTGCAAAATCCGCGCCAAGTGAATTCCATGGAAAGTGTCTCATTGTTAAAAAGAAGGAATAGAGGGCAACAAGCACAACAAGGCCAATGTGATCAAAATGAGAACAACAATGATAATGGAGGATTTTCTAATGATGGCTTTGATGATCAAGACGAAGATTGCGAATATGTGAATAACTTCCAAGGCAATAGAGGAAACCAAAATAATCAACAATGGCGTTTCCAAGGCAATTGGGGGAACCAACAAGGAAGAGGAAATTGGAACAATAATAACAATGGGAACAATGGTGGTGATTGGAACAACCAAGGAAACAATTTGAACGATCAAGGCAACAATTGGAACAATCAAGGAAATAGTGGTTGCAATTAGAGTGGTAATAATAACAATTGGGGGAACAACAACAATCAAGGCGGTTGGAACAATGGAGGAAATCAAAACAATCGTGGGCAAGGTTTTCAAAGAGCTCCCATGTATCAACAACCCAACAATCCACCCCCTTTCCATTCACAAGGATCAAGTTCGTCAGGCAATGATATGGGTCAAGTTGAAGTCATGTTTGAACAAATGATGAAAAAGAATCAAGATTCGGATGCCCAACTAGCTTCTCACAATACTCCAATCCGGAATTTGGAAGTTCAAATTGGCCAACTTTCTCAATATTTGAACTCCCGACCTAAGGGTGCACTACCAAGTGACACGGTGGTAAACCCAAAGGGAGGGAACAATCATGTGATGGCCGTGACAACTAGGAGTGGAAGAGGCGGTGTTGTGAATGCCTCAAATGAGAGTCGAGTTGTGGATGCGGAAGTACATTTGAATGATGATGAAATGCCGATGAATGATGACAATGTGGTTGAACCTATTGAATCAAATGATGTGCGGATTGACATTGAAGATGGGGCAGGGATTGAGTCTCAAGATACCGTGAACCCGTCTAGGGAACATATCATTGATATTACCGAGTTGTCTATTCCAAAGGCCAAGGCACCCTTGCCAATGCCTCCTCCTCCTTATCCGCAAAGATTGGCAAAGCAAAAAGGAGATAATCAATTTAAGAAGATCATAGAGATGATGAAGAGCTTGACCATTAATGTGCCTTTGGTGGAGGCACTCGAACAAATGCCGGGTTATGCTAAATTCATGAAGGACTTGGTTACGAAGAAAAGGTCGATGGATTGTGAGACGATAATGATGACTCACCAAGTGAGTGCGATAGTTCATTCCATGGTTTCTAAGCTTGAAGACCCCGGTGCTTTCACCACTCCTTGTACAATTGGAAGTGCTAATTTTTCTAAAGCACTTTGTGATTTGGGTGCTAGTATCAATCTCATGCCATATTCCATGTTTAAGACCTTGGGTATTGGACAACCCCGTCCAACTTCAATGAGGTTACAAATGGCGGATCGTTCTATGAAGTGGCCTTTGGGAATCATCGACAATGTTCTTGTTAGAGTTGACAAGTTTATCTTACCGGCCGATTTTGTCATTCTTGATTGTGAAGTGGACTTCGAAGTCCCTATCATTCTTGGAAGGCCATTCTTAGCCACCGGGAAAGCATTAGTTGATGTTGAAGCGGGAGAATTGACCTTTAGGGTCGGTGATGAAAAAGTGGTGTTTCACGTGTGCAAATCCATGCAGAAACCAAATAGCACCGAGGTGTGCTCGTTTGTGGACATTGTCACGGCGGTGATAGTGGATGACACAAGTGCCATGATCAATGATGAAGATCCTCTTGAAGTGGTCCTTTTGAACATGGAGATCAATGATGATGCCGATCGTGTTGAATGTGTAAATGTTTTGCATGGTATGGGCTCTTACTCTTATGAGCCTAGGAAGCTATCTTTGGACCTTGGAAATCGCAAGACTCCTCCAACCAAGCCATCTATTGAGGAGCCGCCGGTGTTGGAGTTGAAACCACTTCCTCCTCACCTCAGGTATGAATACTTGGGTCCTAATTTCACTTTGCTGGTTATACTTTCCTCTTGCTTAACTAACATGCAAGTTGACGCCACTTTGGCGGTCTTACAAAAGCGCAAACGAGCAATTGGATGGACCTTGGCGGATATTCGGGGTATAAGCCCCGCTTTTTGCATGCACAAGATCATATTGGAGGAGAATTCTAGGCCATCACTTGAGCACCAAAGAAGATTAAATGAGGCCATGCAAGAGGTAGTCAAAAAGGAAATCATCAAATGGTTGGATGCCGGGGTGGTCTACCCCGTTCCGGATAGTTCTTGGACCTCTCCGGTCCAATGTGTTCCAAAGAAGGGGGGCATGACGGTTGTCACCAATGCAAACAATGAATTGATTCCTACTCGTACGGTCACGGGTTGGAGAGTGTGCATGGACTATAGGAAGCTCAACAAGGTGACACAGGAAGGACCATTTTCCATTGCCTTTCTTGGATCAAATGTTGGACCGACTTGCGGGTAGAGCCTATTATTGCTTCCTTGATGGCTATTCGGGGTACAATCAAATACTCATCGCCCCGGAGGATCGGGAAAAGTCAACATTTACATGTCCTTATGGCATATTCTCCTTCTCTCGAATGCCATTTGGATTATGTAATGCCCCGGCTACATTTCAGAGGTGCATGATGGCGATCTTCACCGACATGGTGGAGGACATTCTTGAGATATTTATGGATGACTTCAGTGTAGTAGGGGATTCTTTTGATGATTGTTTGGCAAATTTGGATCGTGTGTTGGCAAGATGTGATGATACAAACCTTGTGCTTAATTGGGAGAAGTGCCACTTTATGGTGCGAGAAGGAATTGTATTGGGCCACAAAGTCTCGAAGAACGGCATCGAAGTTGACAAAGCAAAGATAGAGGTTATTTCAAGGCTCCCTCCCCCTAACTCTGTCAAAGGGGTGAGGAGTTTCTTAGGGCACGCCGGGTTCTATCGGCGCTTCATAAAGGATTTTTCCAAGACCGTGAATCCATTATGCAAGCTATTAGAGAAGGATGCCAAGTTTGTTTTTGACGATAGATGCATGGAATCTTTTGATTTATTAAAGCAAAAGTTGACTACTATTCCCATCATTACCGCACCTAATTGGAACTTGCCATTTGAACTTATGTGCGACGCAAGTGATGTGGCGGTAGGAGCGGTACTTGGCCAAAGAATCAACAAGATGTTCCATCCGGTGAACTAATCAAGCAAGATAATGAACGAGGCTCAAAGGAATTATACCGTTACCGAGAAGGAGTTGCTAGCTATTGTGTTTGTTATGGAAAACCTTACCTTATGGGGGTCAAGGTGATTATTCATACCGATCATGCCGCCCTTAGGTATTTGATGACAAAGAAGGACTCCAAGGCAAGGTTGATGAGATGGGTCCTACTTCTTCAAGAGTTTGATCTATAGATTATTGATCGCAAGGGTAGTGAAAACCAAGTGGCGGACCACTTGTCCCATTTGGAGGAGGAGGGGAGGCCATCCAATGGCCTTGAAATAAATGATTCTTTCTCGGATGAACAACTCCTCGCGATGTCTATGCATGATATGTTGTGGTTTGCCGATGTTGCCAATTATCTTATGACCGGTGTGGTTTCGTATGAGCTCTCTTCTAACCAAAGGAAAAAGCTAAAGCGGGATTTCTTGGATTTCTATTGGGATGATCCGTATCTCTTCAAAATTTGCACAGATGGGGTAATTCGAAGGTGTGCCCCGGAAAGTGAGCAAATGAGTATCTTGGAGGCTTGTCACTCTTCTTCCTATGGTGGTCATCATGGGGGAGTGAGAACGTCTTCCAAAGTTTTGAGTTGTGGTTTTTATTGGCCAACGATCTTCAAAGATGCTAGTGATTTGGTGAAAAGTTGTGATGCATGCCAAAGGGCCGGTGGAATTTCAAAGAAAGATGAGATGCCTCTCAATACCATTCTAGAGGTTGATATTTTTGATAAATGGGGAATTGACTTTATGGGGCCTTTTGTGAGCTCTTGTGGAAATACGTACATTTTGGTAGCGGTGGATTATGTGTCACATTGGGTTGAAGCTGTGGCTCTTCCGAACAATGAAGCTCGTAGTGTTGTGAACTTTTTGAAGAAGTATATCTTTACAAGATTCGGGACTCCTCGTGCTATTATTAGTGATGGGGGCTCTCATTTTTGCAACAAGGCATTTGATTCATTTCTTACCAAGTATGGAGTAAATCATAAGGTCACTACCCCGTATCATCCTCAAGCAAGTGGCCAAGCTGAAGTTTCCAACCGAGAAATCAAGAGTATTTTGTCTAAAACGGTCAATGCCAATAGGACCGATTGGTCAAAGAAATTAGATGATGCTCTTTGGGCTTATAGGACAACTTATAAAACTCCAATTGGTATGTCTCCTTACCGGTTGGTGTTTGGTAAGGCATGTCATCTTCCGGTGGAACTTGAGTATAAGGCGATGTGGGCCTTGAAAAAGTTGAACTTGGAATGGGATGTAGCTGCAATTCTTCGTGTGGATCACTTGAACGAGCTTGACGAGTTTCAGTTTCATGCATACTCCAGCTCGTCCTTGTATAAGGACAAGATGAAGTATCTTCATGACAAATATGCTCGAGGCAAAGAATTCAAAGTGGGTGATTTGGTTCTTCTCTTCAATTCTTGGTTGACGTTATTCCTGGGAAAGCTAAAATCCAAGTGGAATGGCCCATTTGAAGTGGTAGGTGTGACTCCGTTCGGAGCCCTTGATTTAAAGAACAAAAATAGTGAAGTATTCCGAGTCAATGGGCACCGAGTGAAGCATTATTTGGGGAAGCCTGATGATAACCAAGTGGTGGAACTCTTGCACTTGAAATGAGGGAATGGTAACTTGCGTCGTGCCGCGACGTTAAATAAGGCGCTTCTTGGGAGGCAACCCATGTCTTTTTCTTTTTCTTTGTTTTTCTTCATTCGTAGTGTAGGATTTTTGAGCTGATAGTTTGTGAAGTTTGCAGGGATTATGTTGAAACAGTGCAGGGAAAACACACAAGTGGCAAGTCTCTGAAGTTTGGCCATGCGGCCGCACAACAAATCAGTGCGGTCCGCGTAGCTTGTCTAAGCCAAAGAAGTGACCTCAAGGCAACCCACGCGGCCCGCGTGGAAATATTATGCGGTCCGCGTGGGATGGATGAAATAGGATGAAATTTAGCAGGTCTCTGAAGTTTACCACGTGGCCGCACACCAAATCAGTGCGGTCCGCGTGGAAATTATCCCTTGAGCAGGTTTCTGAAGTTGTCACGCGGCCGCGACACAAATCAGTGCAGTCCGCGTGACTTTGCTTGACAAATGAATGCTTGGTAAAATCCTGCGCGGTCCACGTGACAAATGTGTGCGGCCGCGCAGTTGGGTAAGTGATGGGTCCCACACCATTTTCTATAAATAGGGACCCGTGGCCTTCATTTAACCTTTTGGCCAAATTTTCATCTGAGAGCTTTTACCAGTCATCCTGTGATATCTTGTGCTCAATTGCAATTACAACTAATCCTTGTTAACATTTAACTTCTAATTCACTATTTATATTACTTTTTTCTGTACATAAATTGATTAATGTTAGAATAACTTCTTAATTTCTTTAATTTTTACCTCTTTTAATTGATATATTAGGTTCAAGCATGATAATTATAGAATTGGGGCTAACATTCTTGCTAGAATAACTGAGTAGGGACACTTAGGACACATACTGTTAGAAATATTGGACTTAAATGAACAAAAACACCCTGCCAGTTAAATTTTGCCCTACGCGGCCGTACAACATTTTTGTGCAGTCCGCGTGATTGAACCTTCATGAGGACCAATACCTACGCGGCCGCGGTCCAAATCAGTGCGGACCGCATGCCCAAGGTTCAGAGAATGTTAAATTTGGTAGTCTCTTCTGTGCGGACCGCGTCCATTTTAGGGCGGTCCGCATTGACCTCACGCGGCCGCAAAACAAATCAGTGCGGTCCCCGTGGGTCAACTTCAGAGAAGTGCATTTGTTGCTGCTTAGCTTGTGCGGACCACGTAGCAAAATTGTGCGGTCCGCGTGACCTCTGTTACCCACCTGTGCCTTTTCTTTGTATATTCTTTTCAGATTCTACACTGCTTACGTGCTTCAACTAACCAATCTAGACTCTACTTTTGCAGACAATGGTGAAGAAATATATTGCACAATGTGGGGGTAAACAACCCGGGAGGGGTGGTCCCTCCCGAGGGGGCAAGGGAAAAAGGGTTGTAAAGCTCGCTCCGGAGGCCCGGGCAAACATAAAGAAAACCTGAAAGCTGTTTCGGGAAGCTGATAGGGCGGCCTCGCATTCTTGTGGGAGTGACTACATACCCTCCAGGAGTGTGAGCTCAGAGTCAGCCCCCTCCCACATGTCCATCTCAATACCCAACATGGCGTCCTCATCTCCAGAACAACCAACAGCTGCCACCTCCAAGCCGATGAATGTAGTCTCATACTCGTCTGATGAGTCTAGAGCAGAAAAGAACAGTGACGATGAATACTCCACCTCTCCCACAGCTTCATTATCAGGGGAGAGTGGAGGACATGCGGAAGGAGGGGAGCCACAAGTGGGTGGTATTGAGCGGACAAGGGACCCAAATGTGCGGGCTGATAGATTTGTGAGTGAGCTAGCATGACACAAGTTCAGGGAGTGGTGGCCCAAGAGAAGATTGATTCCAGAGAGGAGGTTCATTGATGCGGACTTGGTACCGCACAACCCTCATGTTCAAGCACAATTCCATACTAGAGAGGGTTGGAGCTTCTTCAAGGAGCGAGTGGAGAATGCCAATGAGAAAATGGTCAAAGAATTCTATTCCAACATCCATCACAGAGTCTGGGATTCCACCGCTACAAAGGTGATGGATCAGATTATGCTGTTTGACGGCAAGTCCTTAAATGAGTTCTTGGGGTTCGCTGATGAAGATGAGTCCCGATATTTGGATAAGTTGGCCCTGAAAGAGGAGGCCCGTCCATGGTTAGCAGAAGTGCTAGCTGCTCCCAGCACTGTTTCGGTGTGGCTAAAGGCACAAGAGAAGATATATAGAAACACCTTTAGCTTTTAAGCGAAAGGGTGGTTGACATTTGTCTGCAACCGATTGGAACCAACCACACATGACCATTCAGTGCCTATTGATCGAGCTGTGTTGGTAGCTTCCATTATGGCCGGCTTCCCATTGAATGTGGAAAATATCATGCATCGGGCAATCTCCACTGTGGGCCATGAGACCAAGACAAACTATCCCTTTACCAACATACTGACTTTGTACTGCAATGAGCTAAAAGTGAAAAAGAAGAAATTTGATGTGATGGTGCCTCCGGCGGGGGCTTACTCTTGGTATGATCAAAAGGGTTCGGACAATCCTAAGACAGCTAAGAAGAGCCAAGCCACCACTTCCTCCACAGCTGGCCAGTCTGAGGAGCTAGTTGCCACCACTGAGCAGACTATTTCCCTCCCTCCGGGTCCTTCCACAGCACCTTCCTCCTCTACTGCTGATCCGGAGATTCCAGTCTCCAAGACTCACCGGTTCACTACCAACCAGCTTACATATTCATTGGCCAGTTTGAACAACTGGATGTCGGCAACAACATCTAAGTTTTCCACATTGACGACAGCGATTCAGGCTCAAAGTGCACCAGTGACGATGGAGGTCCCTGCTTCTATTGAGGAGACACTGAAGAAGATCCTGGATAACCAGGAGTTGATAATGAAGAAGCAGGATAGTTTGGCCGAGGCAGTTGATGCACATAGCAAGCAGCTCAAGAGCCTTGCTAGGGAGCACAGAAAGTTGAGGAAGACCAAGGCCTCCACGAAGTCAGTTTCAGCTCTAAAGGAGCAGGTAGACAAGCTTGTAGCGGACCAGTTGCCACTTGATTTGCTGTTTGGAGAGCCAGCTGTAGAGCCACAGGTGGAGCAGCCACATAAGGAGCCCAGGCCACGGAAGAAGACGAAACTCCCCAACACTGAGGGAGTTGTCATTATGGTAGCTCAAGAGCAGGAGGGGCCCTCCAGTGCCCCTACAATAGATGAGCTGCCTCCAGAGCAGGCACCCGTCCCAGCAGCACAGCAGCAGGTTGGGGACCAATCTGAGGTCCCTACCACTACAGCGGACGAGGGAGCCATTGAGCAGAGTCATCCAGTTGATGAGGCTTGAGGGGCCATCCATATCCTTTTTTATGCTTATTTGGTAGTTAGCATTGGGGACAATGCTAGCTTTTATTCGTGGGGGTGTGCCCTACTATTTTTTCTTTGGACTGTATATATTGATTACTTTTTAGTACATTTTTAGATGTAGTAATTTGTATATATTTTGTTAATTTGATCTACTCTAGTTTTCATTTTGAACCCTTTGGATCTGTATATTCGAATCTATCTTTGTACATATTCAGTTGATTTCAGTTTGATTTTTCTTCATTTTTGTGATTCTCGTAAAATCATTAGGCTTTGTTTTAAGTTTTCAATAAACCCTTGGTTTAATGCCACGGTTCTTTCCAAGGGTAAAGTGTTATGTGAACCGGGTGCCTCTTCCCTATGATAGATAGCGTGACAATTTTCTTAAGGGTTGAGTCAGTTTTTCTTTTTCTTTTTTGATTTTCAAATTTTTGATAGTTAAGGGTACCTCAGGCAAACTTCACTTGGGCCTAGCACATTTGTCTCTGATCTCATGGTCAAAGACAGCAAGTTGTGTGTAGAATGGTGAAAGTTGTGGCCTTGAGAATCTTTTGTTGACTGAACAACCATCGATTGGTCATGTAAACTAACACGTGCTTGAATCTTATCCGAGGTTGTTGTGGGCCTTCAACTCCATTTTTGGTGATCTTTGAGTGTAGGTGTGGTGAGAAATAGAATTGCGAGCTCAAGTACCGTACCAATGGTCTAGAACTTGCCCCGAATGTTTGTTGAGGAGAAATCCTAGCTGAAACTTGACTTGAGAAGTGAGTGTAGGCCGTCTTTGATCCAAATGAACATACCTTGAACCATTCCAACCTACCCATAAATAGATCCCTAGTTCACCACTTTGAGCCTTAAACCTTATTCCTTCATAAACCTAGTTGCAAGCCTATACCCGTTTCAATTTAGACATTTTCTTGGCACCCAGAAATCTTCCCTTGAAGTGATTGCAAAAGTATAACTTTGGGGGGGGGGAGACAAGAAAGGCACCAATGTGGTAAAAAGGCACATAAGCAAAAAGGAAAAGGAAAGGCATTGAAAAAAGGAAACAAAGAGTAAAACAAACAAAAAGATAAATAAGACCCAAAAAGGGGAGACCAAAAAGATTTGAAAAGCAAAAAGGAAACGGAAAATGTGAATGAAGTGATCAAAGAAAAAGTGTCAATTGCAAAAAGGAAGAGTGCCATGGTGTCTCTCTTTCAACCCTTAAAAGAAGAAATGCTCAAAAAGAGACAAGAAACTGTGCCATCAATGAATCAAAGGAAGTGCTTTAGGGAAGATTGAACCAATAAGAGCCAAATTCCTATCCTACCTAAAAAGCCTTCACAATGACTTCCCAAAAAGTCCTATATGATCTCAAGTTGAGAAAAGCCTACATTAGTAGATACTTACATAAAGGGCAAGCCTATGGTACCTAGTGTCGGGCTTAGGGCCTCTTCCTTGAGAGAGTGAGTGTGAAATCCTCTACATTGATTTGTGTGAAAATACTCTAAAAGGTGAGGTGCACTTAGGGAGAGCCGAGGAATGTATGATTTTGGGGTCCACAATAACCAATGTGTTTTGAGAAAGGCTCCTTGGTGGATCGAGTCAACTCTCGAAGCTCTTGTGTCACACTTGATCCACAAAGCTTTAAATTTTCAAAAAAAGATGTCAATGATACATTTGCATTAGGGACAATTGTTAGTCCCAATTGATGTTTGTGAGGTTACCTTCGGACAAATAGGGCTTGTTTTGATGTCTTTTCTCTAAAAGTTAGGTCTTATTTTGATTTGCTTGAGGACAAGCAAAGGTTTATGTTTGGGGGAGTTGATAACTAGGAATTTTGCATGCTTTTAGACCCCTTCTTGCCCGAGCTTTGTGCATAAAATATGTTAAACTGGCCTTGAGCTGCTTACATGTGCGCTATTTTGCAGGTTTGAGCGACAAAAGGACGAATACCATCAAATCGGCTCAAAAAGGAGTGAAACCGGCCAAGCGTCAAATGAAGAAGTAGAAGGACACAAAAGGAGCCTGTGCGGACCACACTGTTTTGCTGTGCGGCCGCACAGGTTGATTCAGAGAGCAAAAAAGGATAATCTACAGCTGCGCGGACCGCACTGATTTGGTGTGCGGCCACGCAAAAAAGTTCAGAGAGGCCAAGTTCAAAAGCAGATCAACGCGGACCGCGTCCACTTTCATGCGGTCCGCAACGATGAAGATCGGAGAAGAGAAATATTCAAGGCAAAGTCCCACGCGGCCGCGTGCCAAACAGTGCGGCCCGCGTGGGTGAAGAACCAGAGAGCTCGCATTCAGAGGAATTACACAATGCGGCCGCGCTACATTTCTACGCGGTTCACGTTGCTGAACCTACATGGCCGCGTGACAAAACTACGCGGTCCGCGTAACATGCTCCAGTGCTAGTTTGTTTGAAGAACAAATGCCCTACGCGGCCGCACGTCAAAGTGTGCGGTCCGCGTGAGACCCTCAGGGGTATTTTTGTTCGGAAATTACTATGTAGTATAAATAGCTTCTTTTACTTTTTTAGGTGATGTCAGATATTAGATACGAATGGGTGAGCTCATGAGAACACATTTAAGCCTATTTTGGGCAATTTTCTTAGTCATTTATCATTAGATTTAATTTGTAATCAATTACTACGTCAATTTCATCTTTAATTTCTTCATTTTTCATGTCTAGCTAAACCCATAGCTAGGGTCGTAGCTCAACCCTAGTGTGGGTAATTAATGGGTTAGATTATGTAATGCTTAGATGATTGTGGGTGTTAGGATTTGGGTTGATTGAATGTTTTTCATTTGGATTTTGTGGTTGCAAACATAAAATCTAGCTTTGTGGGTTTGGGCTTTTCTTGAGAAAGAGAGTCTAAAACTTCTCAATCAATCCCAACAAGGATTTGGGATGGACCTATGAGAATGATAGTGTAAGGCCCCGTAAAATTTTTGGTGCATAAAACCTAGTAGTTGTGGTGTCATGGTCCGAATAATGTGTTAGGAATGCGTAGAATTAAGTTTCAAAAATGTAGAGAATTAATTTTTCCGAAAAGTGTTCAATTTGCGGTCAAGAATGCGATCGCAAACCTGACATGCGGACCGCATTCTTGCCGCAAAATGTTCCAGTGAGTTGCCCAAAATCGTGTCAAAAGTGCGGTCGATATGCGATCGCATGTCAAATCTGCGGTGCACTTTTGCGACCGCAGAACCAACATGCGGTCCGCATAGTGACCGCATTCCTTAACAGAACCTGCATAACTTTGAGGCCATTTTGCGGTCACTTTGCGGACCGCATGTGGATTCTGCGGTCGCATAGTGACCGCATATTTGACCCCGGCCCAGATTTTTGTAATATTTTGACCCGAGCTCTTCTTTAATATAACACACTTCTTCTTCATTTTATCATATCATCTTACCAAAATTAGAGAGAGAAGAGAGGGTTTTTAGAGAGAGAAATCTTCCATCTTCAAAGATTGTTCCAACTACTTAATTCCAAGGGATTCTAGGGCAAGGATTCAACTTCCCCAATATTTTCAAGGTAAAAACCCTAACTATTTTCTTTGATTTTCAGTTTTAATTGGGTAAAGAGAGGTTTGCATATAATAGCTTTTGAAAATAGAATTTTTACACTCATGCATGATTATTGAACTTGATTTCTAGTAAAAAATGAATTGAGTAGAAGTAAGAGTCTTCAAGAACAAGGTTGGCAAGAGTAGGATATCTTGGGTAAGCATAAAGTAGGAAGGAAAATCATCACCAGGTATGTATGGCTAATTTTGATTCTTGTGAAATCGCCTATATGTGTGAAGTTTGTTTGTTTCGTGTTAAATTGACAAATGGTGAAATTCTTGATGTTGTTGTTGAATATTCAAAGTTTGTTGTTGAGCTATGAGTGATGTAAAATGAGAGTTTAATTTGGCAAAATAATTGTGAATAATGACTATGATGGCCTATATGGCACCTTGTGGAAAACAAACGAAACACTTGAGAATTGGTTTATTGTGGAAAGAGATGAAACACTTGAATTGTGGAAATATTGTAACATGGTTGTGATATTGCATTGAGAATAAATTGAGAACATGAACCAATGTGTAAGTTGCTTATTTGAACTTGTTGAAATTGTGTGTA